>VXAA01004089.1:471660-546119 GCA_013399115.1 Anseranas semipalmata | reverse complement strand
AAAAAAGGAAAAAGAAAAAAAGAAGGTGACATTAAACCAGCTAAAAAAATCTCAAGAGACCTGTCAATCAAGAAAGATATTTACTGAAGCTTCTATTGACCCATATATGCTCTTATCTAGAAACCTTTATCTTCTAAGACAATGTTGACTAACAGCTTTTCCTTTACTCTTGTTTCTATCTTAAAAGAATAACAAATAAGCTTAATTCTTCACAAAATCTTTAGCAAATGCCTTTTA
The DNA here is from genome assembly GCA_013399115.1 of Anseranas semipalmata. NCBI lineage: Eukaryota > Metazoa > Chordata > Aves > Anseriformes > Anseranatidae > Anseranas > Anseranas semipalmata. The sequence continues at coordinate 545,882 of VXAA01004089.1, read as the reverse complement.
AGCCTAACACAATAGTAGTTATTTTAAGAAGGACGGCTAAGCACTGCAACACTTTTCTATTTTTCTGCCTTCGTTTTTCATATTGGAGCACTTAATCACAGTTAATCTTTGCGCACAAGGAAGGCACATTAACTTTGTTTGCACAGGACTGATATAAAAGCTTTCAACTTCTCTGTTCCCTTATTCATCTCCCTGGTAAGCCTTACCATTTTAAATAACAGATAAAGGAAACGCTGCAGATTCAATGATACAGTCTATCCTTGCTCAAGTAACTGCAGGGACTTTGTGAGCAAAGTTACAGCCTAACAGATGAGCCAGCTGAAGCTGAGCATCTGCAAATCCCACTGAAAGGTTTGAGCCAAAGAGAAGGACCCAGCTTAAAGGATGTTTCAAAACAGTTACGGAGAAATGCCAATATTCAAGATAGGTGAATCGAGACCACCTCCTTGTACAGCAGCGGTGTTTAATGTCTCTGCTCTCTGCAGACACAAGCAAGCTTCACTGCCAGTGCTGCAGCCGCCTCCTGACATTTGTCTGAATGTCCCCTCTCTGTGCTATGCTTCAAACTATACAGCAACATCTTGCTTAAGAGTCTTGTTTTAATAGGGTTATATTCTCCAAGGCTGTGAAATTAAGGGCTAAATTCAGCTCCACTGAAGTCAGTGAGCCTGAAATGAATAGAATTTCTTTTGGACTGACTCCGAATTTCACTGTGGAGGGTAATGGTAATTTAAATGCCTTTCATGGCCTCTTTACACTGTCAGAGCAATAAAAGGGGGCTTAGCCCTTGGTTACACCCAAAAGTTGTCCTGTTTAATTATCTTTGAATAGTTAAAGTAATAAAACCCTTTGCCTGCTCCTTGTCTCCTCCCTCACATGTACTGAAGCAGATCTGATGGTATAAATGTACTGATGTGGGGCATGAAGGGAATTAGACTACAGTGGCTTGGGGGTGTTAGCTGGAAGGAGACAGCTGTATGTTAATTCATCAAATGAGACCTTGCTCCTGTTTTTTTTTTTTTTTCTTTTTTCTGTCTGATTATATAGGTATGAATCTAAACTACTGAACTCAGTACAAATTTTGGGCTCTTGCAGCTGGATGCATGCCCTGGCCACACTGTGATCCCAGATCAGGGGGAGACTGAGATGTGCATGGAAACACACGTGCCTTTGCTCACACGAGATAAAGGTCTGGAGATGTGGACCACAGGAAGTGACAGTGCAATAGTCCCTAACATGGGCATGTGGGAATCAGGGTTCTGGGGTATGGCATAGTGCACATCTTTGCTTTCTCTGTGAAAATCAACAGGAAAAAAGAAACAAAGACTGGATAGAAGACATCCCATGGCAATCTCTGTAGATGTTAAAACACAACTAGAAATCCTCCTTAGCTGACTTGCCAATTCTGCATCCTGTTTTGTGTTTGCTAGAATCTAGTAAAACACAAGGAGTAGGTGTTGTTCCAAACTTTCTCTGTCTCTGTCCAGACATTTCTGGGAGCTATTCACAGAGACCAAACTGAAAAACATTGTGCATTCTTTGGCCAGGAACTATTTTAGTTCTCTATGAAGTGCTGTAGTATAAATAAATATATATATGCAAACAAATGCATAAAGAATATTTGTTTGGTGGTCAGAAGAAGCAAAGCTGTCCTTGCCCTTTCATCCCAAGATGAGAGGACATTAGATCAAACTGATAACCAGCTAGACTGATTTTTTTTTTTTTAAATAAAAAACAAAACACACTTTTTCTTTCTGTTACATTTCAGTTGTACGATTTTATCATAACAGTAGTTAGGTACAAGTGGGTTGTGCAACCAATATACTAACCAGCCATCCAGAAGACTCAGAGGCCTGAGAGTAAAAAGATTACCCTCAAAGTACATGTCTATGGCAATAAATAGACCATGGCCCTGGGGGTGAGCAGCACAACATGACTCATATTCACAAAGACTCCCTCTGTCCCCTGTTGTCAAAGAGTTCTGCCTCCTCTGCACTGTTCACTTTCCACACATATGTACTTAGTGTCCTTTGAGGTGCTCTAGGGCATGTTGTCTTGCCTCCTGATGCTGCTCCAGAAGACCATGGGTCTTCCATAGATCCCTGCTCATATCTGGCAATCTGGTGCAAATATTAAGGATACTCTAAGGTGTCACTCCTGGTACCAGATGTTGGTGTGTTGCCAACCGGATGAGGCTCCTAGACAGTGCAGTCACTAGTGACAAGATAGTTGATTGGTGGGCCAAAGTAAAGTGTCTGCTTTAAGGTGAGCTCATTTTAGAGGCCACTTACAACATTGCTAGACCCCCATCAACACTGGGAATTCACCGGTTAATATACAAACATCTAAATTTAGATACCTTAATATGGGAACTAAATTTCATCCCAAACTCTTAATTGAATATCTAAATGCCACTTGAAACGCATGAGCTTGTTCATGGGTCTGACCCTGGGTATCTAAGGCTCTATATCTTACTCCCCTTGTACTAATGAAAGAGTAACTCCCCTTGTACTAATGAAATATCAAAAACAAACAAACAAACCTTGGAACTAGTCTTGTGAAGCAGATTCATGTATAGTACAGATAAGGCAGAGGAACCCTTTCTTGCTATATTCCTCTTTATAAAGTGCCCTGTTCTGCTCCTCTAGGACAGGCAACTTTCTATCCTGGGGAAGTAGGTAGGTGTAAAGAGATTGTTATTGCAGATATGCTCATTTCTAGCTCTATGTCCTAATGATTGCAGTGTGTGTGTCAATTGGTTCTCATTGGCTTTGTTAAAAAAAAACAGGCTCCCTGGGTTTCTTCAGATTCCCAAAGGAAGTTTTAGTTCATTGGCTCTGGGTATCATCCTACAGTGTCTGAATACTGGTGCTACTGGTTGGGTCTTGGAAGGGATTCAAAGGCAGTACTGTACAAGAAAACTTCACAGGTCTTGGCATGTTAGATAGTGGTGGGTAGTGGGGTTGCTTAATAAAGAAGTTCAGTTCAAAGTGAAGGTAGAGGGAGTGTAGGCTCATAGATCATAGCACACATGCTAGCCTAGAAATGCCAGGGTATTTCAGTTGTCATTAAAACATGCAGGTACATGAATTATTAGTAGAACTAACCATCCTGTGATGCCTGAGCATGGAGCCAATAGAGGCAAAACATTTCCAGTTTTTAGCAAGTTTGAATGGTTTGGCAAATTGTTTAGCTTGGAAGTTACTGAAAGTCATTTAATTATATATTCATTTAATTAGCCTTCCAGTATACTGGCAACAGGTCTAGGAGTTTATCTGTGCTCAGACCCCCTCCATGATAGGTGTTTTTCAGGTCCCACACACTGAATTTTGGAAGCAACTTCAGGAATTATGAACATGAAGGATGGATGGTACTTGTCTTAGTCAGGCAAGATGTGGGTGGGCTCTTCCTCACCTAACTTGCACAGCCAATGCTTGCCAGTATCCCTCGCAACCCACCTGCCAGCCCAGGACTGAGTTTCCAACAGGGCATGATAAGGTTTTTGACATAAATCTGGATGCCTTGGATTCAGAATGCCTTCTAAAGAGTCTCAGTTTTTAGCAGGTCAGATGTTCAGCAAAGGACAGACAGAGACTTTGGGGGCCATACTCAAACCACCTTCTATTAGTGCATACATACCTCAGGACAAGAAACCAGTGAGTGATTCACATTACCCCAGTCTCCACAACCTGAACAATCTGTACTATGAAATGCCTAAAGTTACCCAAATTAGGCACTCCATTAGACAGTTTGGAGATAAATAGAACTATATTCCAGTTCTGTGGCACTTGAAAATGGGGACCATGATTAAAAGAACTGATTTGTTTTTCAGAGAGAAACAGGGAGGACTTGACCTTTTCCCTGACATTATAATCTCCTTTCCCTACTTTGGGATGCTCATGAGATAGAAAACCTTCCTTTTTTTTTTTTTTTTTTTTTTTTTTTTTGTACATGGTAAGAAACTCCTTCCAATGAAAAATATTTAATCTTTCATCATTACTCATTTACATCTATCTCACTACCAGCCCAGGAATGCTGGTCTAAACAGAGACAATCTTGAAAAACAGACAGGGAGACAGGGGGAGTACCAATGTGGACTTCGTTTAAGACATCAAAGCTGTTGTTAACTGAGCAGTCCTATTTATAATGTTGGTAAATTTTCAATGCACTTTCACAGAATGAGATAGACAATTAAAGAGTGGAGGTTTTATGTCGATGAGTAAGTAAACGTTTCATTTCTAAAATGATTTGTCTTAAATGAGTTGCTTAAGGTTCTGTTTATAGTCCTGGAGTGCTGGAGCACTGTCACACCTTGCTTGGGTAACATCTTCCCTCAGGGGCTGCAGGGAACAGCATCTGGCCCTGTCTTTTTTTTTTTTTTTTTTTTTCCAATACCTTGCTAGCAACCTTTGCTTCCCAAAGCAGTGCAATGCTTTCTCTGAGGTTCATGTTCAAAAGAGCAACTTAATGTCCCAAGTCTTTAGGCCCTCTTGTCCATAAGACACAAACCTGAACGACACAATTAAACCTTTATTTATTTATATACTTAATGTTCATAGGATTTTCTTTCCACTAAATATTGAGGCTTGGGTTTATGGAGTAACCCAGGGCTGGGAAAGTACGGAGATTGGGCTATCCTGGCCTAGGTATTGCCAACACGGGAAGACAGAGGATGTAGAATACGATGGGGAGAGAGAGGAGCTGCTCATGGTAAGGCAGCTGAGTGCTGTTCTGGACAACAGGGTTTTGCCACAGGGTTTCCTATGTGGCACCTTTCCCACCTGGGGGAATGTAACTAGCCTCATCTGGGACTAATTAATCCTGGTGAAGAAAAACAGGAACTATAAACTGATTTAAGAGTCCTGCCCTCTCTTGATGTAACATTCATCCAGCGATGACTTCAGGCCCACTATGGGAAAAGAGAAGAACTGCTTGTAAGAAACACTTTTGCCTTTGTTTATCCTTGGTGGCCTCAAGGAAAGGATCAGGCCAGCCTGGGGCGGTAATCCAGGCTGCCCTTTTCCTCTCTTTTCCTCCCTGATGCTTGTTTCTGCCAATATGAGTATTCTGCATCTCTCATGTCACTCAGTCCCCTGAATGTCACATGAGTTGATCCCAGAGCACCAACTTCTATGATTCCTGAAGAAAAGCCTCTTTTTTATTGTTTTTTAAGAGCCCATGTTCATCTCTGAGTGGTGAAGATGTAGTTAATGACGTGACTCCCTAAATTCTCTAGATCAAAAAGCAAATAAAAGAGAACATAGAATTGCTCTTTAGTAAAATCTCACTTTTTTTTTTTTTTTTTTTTTTTTTTTTTTTTAGGTAGTCTCAGAGTCTGTAGAGCTGGATTCCCTCATTTTTAATGTATGACATCATCACTATCATCTCAAAGACTTTCTGTTTGAAATTGTAACCCAGTATTGAGCTGGGCTGGCCAGAAAGGAACTCAGGTCAGACTTACAGGGCCTAATACATTGAACACAAGACTCACAATATGTCATGCTTCCTGTAGCTGAGAAGAATGGGTGCTTAGGGGAAGAGGAGTGTGTTATGGCTAACAGTGGCAAACAATAGATACCTTGGAAAAAAAAAGTTGAGAATAATCAGGTAGTGATACTTCCTCAAACACCCTCCCAGGTGTCAGTGATTTGCATTTTCAGGACTTCCTGAGCCAGAGAGGCTGCCTTTGTATTCAACAGCCCTTGTTTTTTTTATTCTATGGATTTCCCATGACTGCTTATTGGACCCAGGTAAGCTATCAGCAAAAGTCTGTCACTGATTTCCGTGGAGACCAGTGCTGAAGTTTCTGTCCTGCTTTGTATTTTCACCTGCTAGGTGCTGCTGGTGGGGCTGGTCTGGTGTGCATCGAGCAGCAGGCTCAGCTAGCACAAATCCTGGCAGTGAGAGAGGCTGCAGCGCTTTATTGTAAATGGGGTATAGCACCTGGCAGGGCCCTTCTCTCCGAAGAGGTCTGCTTGAAGTTATGCTCCCAATGACACTCTGGAGTGGTGCAGATAGGGGAGACCTGGCCCATGGGATGTCTTTCTGCTGACCAACAGCACAGCACCAGTTACTGAGTTTCACATGGAGTTTGTTTCCCACTGTTGTTTAGGTGGACAAGACAAAGCTTGATAAGAGGAATGATTCCTGGGTGAAGTCTCTGCAGCAGGTGACAATGGACTCTTGTCCTTTCTCCTCCTTTTCCTCCTACTGCTAACACACCTGTGCCATACAGCTTCCAGTGCAGATGCAATGTGGACCAGACAGCAAATTGGACTCTGCTTAAAAAAGCCATCTGCCCTCTTCACAAAAAATAGCACCAAAACAGGAATGATGGACCTGGATACAGATATGGGTGTGTGTTGCCCCTAAGAAAAAGTGTGTGGAAAGTTATTTTCTTAATGTCTTTCTGAATTTGGACAGCACTCCCAAGACACTGCCTCCATGCAACCCCGCACCTCCCTTACCTCCCCATCTTCACACATGCCTAACAGAAGGTTGATGTTGACCCCAGTGATGCACAGGCCTACATGAGATGATAATGGCAGGGAAACATTTTTAACTCAGCCAAGGCCTTTCCTGTGTGTGTGTGCCTTGCCATGCCTTGCCATGCCACAGCCAAAACAGCTGAGGAACTCAGTCCAGGCCTGGAGGCATTCACACCTCCCCTCTGCCATCAGGGAAGTGAGCCAAGGTGCCACCAGGAATGTTCTGCACCGATCCACCCTCTTGCAAAATCGAATGAAAGACAGCATGCTTCCTAAAACAGCCTCCGAGAAGAATGGGTTAAGCCAGGAGGTAGTGAAAGCCACATGAGAACTACACAGGTGCAGCAACAGTTTTTATTTGGTAAATATCACCTCCACAGCCCAAGAGGAGTCTCATGAAAGAAGATGCCTCTTCTGCAACTAGGAAGAGTGTGGTTAGGAGCACTTGCTGAGCTAATAAAGGCTGTTGAAGCTTCAGCTTCCGTTGGTGGTTAACCCCGTGACATCGCTCAGCTCCTCTGAAAACAGCACCTGACTGATACACAGCTTAATTGTGTGCGATATAAACACGTTTTTATCACATTAGCTGGCCTCCGAGCGTGCAACCGAAAGGCGCTGCTTAATCGAGCAGGGGGTAATTCGTACATAACAAGCTGGGGTTATGCGCCGCTGAATAATTTAGTGCTCGAGTGGGCACGGGTAATCAGGGCTGCCCCTGCCTGGTGAGTAACTGCTGGAGCGGGTGCAGGGCAGACAGCCGTGATGCGATAGCAAAATGATCGCCCTTGTGGTTGAAAACCAAAGCTCACCGACCTATTTCCTAGCAAAAAGTATTCATTTTTCACTTTGGTGCTTTTGTCCATCTCTCAAGGAGGGGTGCTTGGATCTACCGGCTGAGAGCTGCAGCTGTCCATCTGCCTGAGGTGAGGGCTGGACCCTGCCTTTGCAGGATTGCCACCTTGGTCTGCAACACTGACATTTCCTCCAGGTCAGGGCTCTGCAGGGAAATGCAAGCTGCAGAGCAGGATGGAGCCCTGAGCACCGAGCTGACTTGTGCATTAGGAGCTTTTTGCATCACCAGCCCAGAGCCCTTTTGCATCGACATGACTGATGCTGGAGCAGCCAGAAATACACGAGCACCGAGCTCCCCACTCATTGTGTCCCTGCTTCAAAGCTGCTTCACAAGCTCAAGGGCTAATTTTTTTTCTTATTTCCCTCCAGGAGTAAATAATGTCAAAATTGGAGGAGGAGGTTACATGGACCTGGGTTCACCCTACCCCAAGGTAATGTCCAAAATCACCATCACATCCTGAGCTGGGAATGGCTGTAGTTGTTCAAGGGGTTTGCCAGGTTCACAGTCCGTAAAGATATGTCAATTTTCTCCATTCCTAAGCACTACTAATCTGTATTTCAGATACTGAGGAAGATGACTGAAAAGAGTTTGCAATGACAGCCAAGTTCACGTGTGGAATTTGTTATCCAAGAGCTTCCCCCCACCCCGTAAACACAGGCTTCCTTGAAGGTATTTTATTTAAGGTAAAACATGTATGCTTTTTCCTTCAGAATTTTATTTGTCTGCAAAGCATCACACACACACCCATGTCTCTGCAGGCACACTACGATTTTAATATTGCTTTGGTTCATGTTTCACTCATTCTACATCAGCACAGTGGTGTGTACAGAGTTGCAGCCCACTCCCAGGCTGGTAAATAGCTCCCTGGAGGTCCTCCTTCATCTGGTCCAGCTCTGTTCTGCAGAGGTAGAATGCAAAATGATGGGGTTTAACACTCACCCCCAAGGAAACCCAGCAGAAATTTTCTCTTTGCTTCACTGAGGCAGGATAGGGCCAATGCTGTTGCATGCTGCTGTGGGTAGAGGCTGATAGGGGCTGATCCTACTTGACTTTCATTCCTCACACCTTCACCGCAGGGCTTCTATCCATCGGTGGTGACAAATATCATTTCACCACCCCTTCTTCCTCTCTCCCCCATCCTCCTCTCCCAGCCATCCTCCTTTGCACAGCTGGTCTTGTCACAGTGCTGATTTCTTCAGGCATTAATTTATGAATGGTATAGGCAGAGTTTTGGAAATTTACCCCTTCATGCCAACTTCCTGCTATGTGGAACACCTGCATTTAACAGCACAGAAAGAAAACAACCACCACAGTAAACCTTGGGTAAAACTGGTTTCAATTAGGAGCCTTAATTGCAATGAAACTGAAAGGAAACAGAATGGGATCTTTTCTTATTTAAGCTCTCCTCCTTCTCTCTGCCCCCCACCACCCTTTTCATTCCCTCCAACCTGGGCGAAGCCCAACATCTCTTCAATTCCCACCCAGGCACTCAGCATCTCCAAAAGTGGGCCTAGTCCCCAGATCTGTGCCATCTTTCTCATTTGACATCCTCAGAGGATGAGGCAAAATCTCAGCAGTTGATTCTTACAGCTGTAATAGACCTTCAGACCATTTGGGACAACTTCTATATTCCAGGCCAGAAAACACGTGTTTCTCAGCCAGTTACCCTTGTATTGATCCAGTAACTTGTTTTTAACTAAATGAAAGACCCAGAGACCTCAACTTCACTCCTTTCTTCCCCTCACCACTACTCCCCAGGGCTTGGGATTCTGGCAATCACAAAGCTAGTGTAGCTGATTCCTTGACTGAATGGAGCTCAGCAGGAGGCTATGAACTTCCACATGTGTTTTTCCCTCCCCCTGTTGCAAATATCCTTGATGCAAGAAGTCTGAAAGGTGCAATTTCCCTGTTTTAACCCAGATCCGCTCAAGGTGTAACTATTTTCATATTTCAATCAACGCGGTTTCATGTCTCTTGGCAGAGAGAGCCTGGTGCCGTATGCAGTATCATGTCCACAGGTGTTATGGCTGCAGCCACAGTAAGGAGGTGAGAGGAGATGTTTTGGACCTGTCACTCCTACACTTCACTATAAAAAAGTTAATGGATCATTCCAGAAAGTCACTGCAATCTTTTCAATTGCTTTTACTAGATGTTGTTTTGGACATTCTTGGCACCAACACAGCCAATTTGTACCTAGCTGCTGCCCCTGGAGAACCAAAGGTGGGTTATGAACAGCACTTGCTCTCAACTGCAAGGGTATGCAGACTCCAGTTTCCCCCATCATTAAACTTGGACTCAAAAGCAAGGTGTTGAAGCCCTGAGCTGGCAGCACAGGACATTCAGCTTCCCTCTACCAGTAGGAGATCCTGGTGATGATGGCCATGATGGAGAGGGGTTCTACAGCTCTCCCTCCTGGCTCTCTCCACAATGATTCTTAGACCCAGGTGGCAACTGGACTTCCCACCCATGCAGATTGTTAAGGTTCAAACCCCAGTGATGCCATCAGCGTGGGTGACCCCAGGGTGTCTGGGTTGGTTAATCCCAACGTTGTTTCTGATGTTGTTGTACTATACACAAAGATATATATACATTAACCTGACATGAAAAAATACTATGTGATTGCCCTTGTGGGTGTTATTGTGAGGTTGTGTGGTTTACTCAGCAGTCACGTTGCCTTGTGCTCTCTTTTTGGCAGGAACTGCTTCATGTTGTGCCCTGTCCTCAGTGGCCTATAAGGTCCTGATTGCTGCTGTTTATCAGCATGACCTTGAGCAAAAGTGAAGCAACGCATTCACCCTGATGGACATTCCCCTGGAAGAAGCCAGGCTGCCAAAGCTGGAGTGAATCCGAACTCTTCCTCAGCTGATGTCAGTATAGGGCCTTGAAAACAGATAGAAGAGCTCAGGTCCTATCCAACAGAGACTAATTTCAGCAAAATTTGAGCACCTGAAGAAGGATGGCTGGCTTCCTGTAGAGTTGAGGAGACAGCAAGTAGCATCTGGGGGTTGATGCAGACTAAGAGGGCTGAAGAACTCCATTGTCTCTACCTGCAGGAGCAGAGTTGGCCCCTTGATAATTCAGGTGTTGCAGGTGGGCACTTAGGGGTAAGGGATGGAGTTGGGTTTCCTTCCCAGCAAGCACACAAGCCACTGCATGGCTTGCAATTCCCAGCCGTATTTTTTTGTGCCTATGCCATCATCAGCTAGAGAAAAGTGCTTGCTCCTTCCCGTGCCAGTGACCGTTGTTTTCAGGGAGGCAAAACCAGTCTTGTGTGAGTTAACCAGGATGAGAGTGCCACCTTTCTTACAGCAAAGCCTCCTGTCGAAACCTTCCTTCTTGTGACAGGGGCACAAAGGCAATGCAGACAGCACTCTTTTGAGCTCTCGCCCAGGCAGAAGGGTTTATCTGCCATTCTTCCGCAGCGCTGGGCATGTGTGGTAAAACTGAAATCTTTCTCAGCGCAGCCGAAGGATGTAACTGTGGTTGCTCTGCAGTGAAGGAAGGGATCCGTGTGTGTTTGATCTGGGTGACATCCTGGTTTGCCTTGCACCATCATTGAGGCTTCCATCCCTGTTGTGGCCAGGATGAGCTGAGCACCAGCGCACAGCGAGTGGCACGAACCTTCCTTGCTGTGACGAGCCCCGACCATGGGGAACTGTCTCTCAGTTCCTGGCGTGGTTAAAGCCGTTACCCACCTTTGCTCTGCCATGGCTCTGACTGCAGACTCGTCTTTCCCTTCTTGCAGTTAATTTCCTTATTTTCTTTTGCAACAATGTGATGGGTCATGCTGGTTTTCAAGCAGAGCCATGCCAGGGACCTGGAAACCAGCCTGGCAAAAGCCTTGTTTGTGTGATTTGTTGTAACAGAGATGTGGTGGTTCAGCAGTGGGCACAGAGAAATAAACAAAATAAGCTTTTCTCCTAGTCCTGTTGCAGACTTTTGTGATACCTTCATCCTGTCCTTTCTCCTTGCTTTGTGCCTCAGTTTCTCCATCTGCAAAATGAGGAGAGATGCCTGTGTTTTGGCCAAGCTACAGGCTGTTGCTTACTACTGTGGCTTGGGTTAAGATGAGACTGTGTGTGTCATGGAAATGGAGGAGAAATACAGATTGTTCTTTTCACTGAGTGATTGGCCTTTAGGACTCACATTTTTCATGCACCAAAACCAACAACGTATTTTCAGTGTGCATACCTTTCCTGCAAGGTTAAGCGCAAGGGACTGGAAAGGAACTCTAGGGTCATCAAATTCAGTCCCTTGTGTTTGCGCATCATCTCATCTTCTCCCTCCTCTAAAAGCTCTTCAGGTTTTCACCAACATGCTCTACTCTTACCCAAAGCTGCTCCAGACCCACAGCACATTAAAAATTAACCACTTTTTCCCATAGTGACTTGGGAATGCGATCAAAGAAAAGCAAGACAGGAAAGACTGAAGGTCAAATCTTCATAGATCTTCTTGGGAGTAAGATGTTTTATCTGGACAGAGGTGGCTGCACCATGACAAACAGAAGAGTGCCACACTCAAGAATCAAAGTCAGAGCAGCCACATCAGCTTCACTACAGGGAAGTGGAGGAATCAATTTGGAGTGTGCAAAGCCCAAGATGTTTGGTTACATGAGCAAGCGGTTTCATGTACGTTGCCCCCAGACCACATACGACCATTTCAGCATGGGCCCAACCCTGCTCCCCACATCAGCAGCAGCTTAGCTCCCCATCTTGCTTGCCCCTTGGCAGCCAAGTGATCCCAGGCCATGTGTTTGCAGGGGCCCTCAGGAAGGTGAATGAGCAAAAGTGTGAAGTCAACATGCACCAGCTAAAGACCTTTAAGCACTTGTGGGGATGCTCTCATTCAGGAATAAAGTGGCCTTACATTGCTGTAGCTTAATCCTCAGAGGAGGATTAAGCACTAAAGGCATTTTAATCCTAAATGAGAACATGCACATATGCTTTAATTTACAGGCACTGACTTCACACCTGTAGTTAGTAGAGTTGCCTTCACTCTCCTGCATGTCCCTCTGTAGGAAAGCTCTAATGAGATGCAACTGGAATTTGGGTGATGCTGTAGTTATTAGCTCTCTCTTTGAGGTTTCTGTGGTTTGGGTTTCAGTGCATTCCTTGTATTTTTTTTTCCTTTATTTGCCTTTTTATATACCCTTACAGTTTTGGTATATATACATATTTGATTAAAAGAATATCAGATGGTAGAATTTTATCCCTTGAGAAACACATGCTTTTTGTGCATTAAAGATGTCTTGAGTCCTGTTGGGGTATGAGACAGCCTCCAGGTGTGGCTTGGATTAGTTCTTTGAATGTGAGGGGACTCTTCTTTAAACACATGCTTCTCCTCCATAGAGGCTCATAACTCTCAGCACTCAGCTAAGCTACTTAAGTTACCTAGTTGGTCTCACAGGGCTCTATAAACATTGCAAAAAGCAATTTTCTCTGGGGTGGTTCAGTCTAGAAACAATTTTTGGAGAAGTCTCTCTCTGTTAGCTAGGTGCAAGGTGTGGAGACTAGGCAAGTCAGACACTTAAATTTTTGTAGTGCAACAGTTCTCCACTGTGCTGGGCTGCTTTTTTGCTTCCAAAAGGGAGCTCACTCATAGTATGTGTAAAGAGGAACCAAGACCATCTATACTATTTTTTTTTTTTTTCATCAGCCACAGCTCTTCTGCTCTGAGGCAGCTACACAGATTGAACATGGACAGGCTTGGGATGTGCTAATGCACTGGTAGGTTTCCTGATTGGGAAATTTTGCATTAGCCTTCTAAGGATATCCAAGAACTCCCATTACCATGAAAGTTAATGTCTGTGAGGAGAGGGACTTGGACTCATCTTGCTGCCAAGATGATGATTTTATCAGAAGACAACCTCATTTTCAGATGCAGTGGTACCCAACAGCCAGGGTATTGATTTAGGACACTGGAACTGGGAACAAAGGCAAATCCCCTCATCTTACTGTGCTTTGGTTTTCCCATATGTGTGAAATAACATCTATTCTCTTTACTTTGAACCGGCTGGTGTTGATTTAGGAATCTAAGGTCCTTCAGCAGTGATTTGAAACAGTCATCAACTTTGGAGTTCAAAAAGCATTTGGTCAAAGCTCTCAGAAATATGGTGTGATTTTTGGTTGATCCTGTGTGGAGCCAGGAGTTGGACTTGATGATCCTTGTAGGTCCCTTCCAACTCAGGATATTCTATGATTGTATGATTCATCTCTTTTAGAAGCCTTTCTTGCTCCATTGACTAGATAGAGAGACTCCCTTCCCTAGTAAAACATGAGCTTTATGTTTACTTTTTTTTTATTTTTTTTAATTTTATTTTTATTTTTTATGTTTTACTTACTTTTTGTGCTAGGCACCTTACTAGGATTCTGTTTGAAATAAAAAACTAACAAAATGAAACAAAACGAAACAAAACAAAACAAATGAAATGAAATGAAACCAAACTAAACCAAACCAAACCAAAAAGATGGTGTATTAAGCTGATGCTATTATAATAATCGTAATATTACTATTAAAACATATGCTCAAGCTGATATTTCATTCTCCCTGTAAGACGTGTGGATACCCTCTCCCATTTGTGATTAGTATTATTTACTAATTATTCCTTTAGCCAAAGGTGTTTATTGCTTGATGGAACTGAAAAAAAAGAAAAAGGGCTTAGGTTGAAACTGCTTTTCACTCATAAGCACTTTCATCCACTAAAAGGGAGGGAAAATAGCCAAGATTCTTAGCTCAAAGGACCGTGCATTTTTGATTTTTCATTTTGTTGTTGTTGTTGATTACTCTGTGCCTTTATGGCAAATATAAAATGCCCTCACCTACACCCTGCTACCTGGAAATCAGTACAGTCTTGGCAACTATTCTGAACTTTTCCAATCCTCTTTGCAGAATATGAGCTGATGCCAGATTTTAAGCACGTGAGTGGAACAACCAGAAACAGTGGGCTGCGTTGCTCTCAAAAGGAGGTGCACACCTTCAAGGCTGTTTTTAGAATGGGCCTTCTATTGCTTTGTAATGAATCAGAAAATTTGAATCATATTGTTCATCAGCAATTCTCAGAAAGTTTTCAAAAAGCATCAGAAAAGTTTAATTTCCACATTAAAGTATTCTTGATTACATACCAGGGAATCAGAAAGACGAACTGTCTTTAAACCATCACAAGATGTAGAAATGTGTTTCCTTCATTAAGAGGTGCCAACTGATCCTCAGTCTACAGGGATGAAAACTTTCCTAGGCCTTGAGACATCTAAGTACTTGAAATGTTTAGTGCTTTCATTTTAAAGTAATAATTAAATTAATATTTAGAGTAAATTTTAAAGTGAGATGTTGTTATATTGCAGGACAAGCTTCAGTACTGCAGGCAGATGAGAACATGCTGTTGCAAGTATCATTTTCTATCCTATCTTGTGTCAAACATCCCTCATTCATTTAAATCATAGAGCAGCAGATCTTAAAACAGTTTACAAAGGAATTTCAATAAATTGCACTTATCCCCTTTTCACTGAGAAGGAAACTGAGGCAAAGAGAAATGAAGTAACTTGGCAAGCTGATGCAGCAACTCTGTTGCAGAGGAAGGCAGAGTTCAGCTCCTTGGGCTAGTCACAGGTGTCACAGCATATTGTGCAATGCTACGTGTAAAACGTATATTCTGTCATTGGTATAGACTAAATCCTAAGCAAATAACAAAATACATTAATTCAAACTAATTGTACACTTTACCTTTTTTAAGCAATATGGGAACTACTCTGAGATCTTCTCACACTGAAATAAGAAAAATGTTGTATAGTCAACCTTAAGCATCTAAAACTTGAAGGTAAGTTCTTCCTAGATCATGAAAACATGGCATTCATGATTTGAAAAGCAATGAAAAATCTGCTTTTAAAAAAAAAAAAACAACAAAACATTTTCTAGCTCTTTGAGCAGTGTGACTTTAAAGCATTTCCCCACAACCATGAGCCTAACAGTGTGCTGTCTTTTGTCTTGTATGAGGCCAAGGTTTCATACACCCCTAGGACTCTCACTCCCTGGGAGATACCAGGAGATTCATGCTACCACTAGGCTGGAAGATACAGAATAAAGTTGCTTTCAGCAGTGCTAGTGATAAAACTTCTGATTTAGAAAGCAAACCAAATTTTTCAGTCCTGGACCAAATAAACCCACAGATAACATGAGAAAAAAAGACAACTGTCACATCCATGCTCTCTCTTTATGCCATCTTAATGCCTTTAAGGGGATGAATTCTCTCTACAACTACCTTAAAGGAAGTTGTGGTGAGCTGGGGGTCAGCCTCTTCTTGCAGATAACTAGCGACAGGACTAGAGGGAATGGCCTCAAGTTGCGCCAGGGGAGGTTCAGCTTGGAAATTAGGAGAAATTTCTTCTCAGATTAGGCATTGGAATGGGTTGCCTGGGGAGGTGGTGGAGTCACCATCCCTGGGGGTGTTTAAGGAAAGGTTGGATGTGGTACTTAGGGACATGGTTTAGTGGGTAGTATTGGTGGTAGGGGGATGGTTGGACTAGATGACCTTGGAGGTCTTTTCCAACCTTTATGATTCTATGATTCTGTGTATTCTGCCCTAGGTTGCATACCCTAGGTCTTTACCCCATATTTCATGGGGTAAAGATTTTTTTAAAGGGAGGTGCATTCTTTCATGCCCTGGTGAATTTGTCCTCCAGGTAGCAAGTTCTTCCCTCTGTTATTTCACTACAAGCTCATGCCCTTTCTGGGGCAGGGAATGTCTTTTTGTTCAGTGCATGTAAAGGGCTGGGTGCACTGCGGTTGTGGGCCATGGTTTGGGGCTTCTAGGCACTACCACACACTGCATAATTAATATTAGTAAATAATAATAATAATAATAATAATAATAATAATAATAATAATGGCTGAATATGAGTGAACCCCATAACCTTGCCCTTGGGTGCCTGAGTAGGAAATACAGGCCAAGGCAATTCAAGAGACACACCAATAACAGAGTTACTTACAGCAGTCCCAGCAGCCAGCTTTCCTAATAAGCATTATAAATGTGGCTGGGAGGGGGAGGCAGTGCACAGCAATTTCACATTGCTAGGCTCCATGTACAGGGCAGTGTACCATCACCGATGGAGTTATTTCAGTCTCGACTGGAAAGCCAGTGGGAATTACTGCTCCGGAACATTTTTCATTGAAGGGAGAACAGCCCCAGAAGAAACCTGTGTGAGTGGCACTGGGGTGTAAAATGAATTACAAACCACTGTTGCTGTTAAGTCTTCTATACAAATGCTCAAGTGATGAGATTCGAGCTATTATGGAAGGTTGCTTCATGGTGCCAACCAGTTGGCTTTCATTGGGATGATTAGCAGCTCTACCTGTCGCCTCTTTATTCAAAGGAAAGGGATCTATTTTGCTTCTGGTAGGTTCCTACCGACCATAAATTTGTTGAGGGATACATCCTGAGAGGGTGCTGAACTTTTGAACACCTTCCTGTGATGACTGCACTTCTCTGAAATGAACATCCCCTTGAGAAATTATAATAAATGAACAATTAGAGTTTGTATTTCTTACTCCAGTGTTACTATTGCTATTTTACCTTCATACCCAGGCATCTTCTTGTGGCTCCAGAAGGCTTTTTGATACTTTGAGAGGAGGAACATGGTCTTCATGTCACTCTTGCAGCATGGTGTTCCCGGTCCTAGCTTTTTGCTAAGACAACTTGTCCTTCCACAACAAAGCCCAGGACATAACACCGGGGGACTTAGCACAAATTTAAGTCCTCTGGTAAAGAAGAACAGAGTCAAGCTATGTGCTCAGGGTTTGGCCACATTTGCCAATGACAACGTTCCTCATGTTTTCCATTTAGCCTGAGCAGGAAGACCCTTGAGCAGAGGTAGCAAAATAATCATCAGAATAAGCAACTACTGCATGGATAAAGGGCTTCACCATGCCAAGCCAAATCCAGCCCACTCCCAGTCTGCTACAATCTCCAGGAAAACTCTTTTGACTTTGGTGGTGTTGTGGTGAATGCAAAGCCCAGCTCTGCAGGGACCTTCCCAGTTGTTCCTGGAAGGGAGAGCCTCTGCTCCCAAATCCACCACACCCCTGTTCTTGCCAGCAACCAATTCTTAGGTCACAGCCATTAACCTGCTTCCAGTGCATTTCAATTATTATTATTTTTCCCCAGCTCCTCCCCCCTGGCAGTCTTTTCCTGAACTTCACTGCTCTGATGTTTAGAAATCTTCAAATTTCCAGCCTTACGGCCAGTTTGTTCTTCTGCCAACATTGTCTTTTTGCTTAAATAGCTCATTTCCCTCTGTGGCGCTTGCCCACCTTCCCCTCCCTGTCATGTATTTATAGAGAGCAACCGTAGCCCCCCCAGCTGGTGCACGCTCAGCACCTTCCAGTGTAGGTCCCTGGCATCTGTCTTGTAGACACAGCTTAAAGTGCTTCCTCTGCGTCTGAACGCAAATAGAGTTCCCACCCTATTCCAAACATGGTGCTTGCACACGCTGGACCTGGTCCAAACGGCCTCAGGATTGCCTATATCCTTCATTTAAATGGCAACAAAAATAAATCTCAGCCCAA
Organism: Anseranas semipalmata; assembly: GCA_013399115.1. Classification (NCBI taxonomy): domain Eukaryota; kingdom Metazoa; phylum Chordata; class Aves; order Anseriformes; family Anseranatidae; genus Anseranas; species Anseranas semipalmata. Next base: position 527,984 of record VXAA01004089.1, on the reverse strand, counting down.
GAGGCCTCATGGGTTGGACTCTTTGCAGAAAGGGAGAGCTGTGCCCTTCTCCCAGTTCCCTCTGCCCAAGAAAAAGGGCATGTTCAGATGCTGAGGCTGGATTCTCTTCTCGCCCCACTGATCCCCTCTGCCTGTTATTGGGGTCCCGTGGGGGGGGAGACCCTGCTGTGCTGCTGATAGGACAGGAGTTGTCTGTCTGCCAGGGTGAATCAGAACAGCTCCGTCTCCAGCATCCCGCTGCCTGTTAATTAATGCATTAATGAATTGTCTTCTAATTCCTATAATCATTCTGATTTTTTGGGGGATGAATAGGCTTCCAAGGTTGCTTAGCTTGCCCAAGGCCATGCAAGAAGTCAGTGGCAGAGCCAAGGAAGAAACCCAGGTGCCCTGCTGTCTGGGCTGGGCTGTGCTCACCAGGCAATAATGCTCCCTCCATGACTGGGCCAAATCGCTCTCCTTTTGGTAAAACGTCCCACGCAATATTTCCTTCGCTCCAACAAATGTGCTCGGTGCAATGATGCACCTCTTTTTCGCCTTACAGCAAGACAACAGAAAAGCACGTAACAAAGTGAGATTTGAAGCTGCCTTCAGCAGTTCCTAATCTCTGCAAATGTGATACTCTTTGTGGTAAGGAGCTTGGGAAGCTCTCCCTGCCTCCTTTGTGAAGGCTGATATGTTGAACTGGCAGGGTATTGTTTTCACTTCTGAGTTGAGCTCGTCTTCTGTACGCAGATAAAACTTCCTTCAAAGTCAATAAGAGTTTTGCCGAAGTGCATAAGCCTGATTTGTTTTTAACTTATATGTTACTTCACTGACATAAACAAGTTCAAACTAGTGCTAATGCTATACACAGCCAGTGCAGCTGCTGCAGACAGAGCTACATTGTGATCTGGTTAGTGTATCGCTGGGAGAACTGTTGTTCTGATGAATAAATGTCTGTTTTTCCGTAATTAATAAGAAATTGACATTTTTTTCTTCATTGTTCACACCAATATGTTTTTATCTGCACATCTAAGTTAAAAATAACCTCCCAGAACTGCATGTGTGAACATGAGTGGGATTCTCAGTACAGCTGATATTATCATTATTATTTATTGTTATTTTACTATCACTATTATTCAGCATTCATCACAGAGGTAATATTTCAAGACAAATTAGGCAAAGTTTATACTGACCAAATTAATCCTAGAGCTATGCCATGGTCTTTGAATTGACTCATCTTGAGATGGTTTCATGGACTTTGTATATAAAGTGACAATTACCTTCTTTTCAATTTCCTGTGTAGTTGTTATTCACCAACACAGCCTTTCTACTCACCAAACAAGAATCTAACTAACAAAAATATGCATGTAGTTTATTATATGGATTCATTCTTCCAACACATTAATGTTTTCTGTGAGAGGTGGAGGATGTTGAATTTATATTGATGGTTACGGCTTTTGGGTGGGAAATTTTCTCCCAGAAAGGAACCTTTTCTAGAAATAACCTGTATATTTAAATATATTTATATATTTTTTTCTTTAAAAATATGTAAAAATCTGGAGTGACACTAACAAACAAGGGGTTTGCCTGCTCTCTGCTTATGACTAAAATTGAAAGTGATCTCAATTTTATATTAAAATTTATAAAATACCCAGAACTTTGACCAGGTTCAACTCTGTATTGCATAAGTAGGACTTCAAGTGTCTCGTAATCAAGTGAAAAAAACAAACCTGCAAAGTCCCACCAACCAAATGCAGAGATTTGAATTGCTCCAAGGGCTGCTCAGCCCGCAGCCTCCTGTCTAGAAAAGTACCGATTTGGGGTGATGGGCTGAAAAGTGCTGTTCTCACTGCTTGTACTGCTTGCGTGAGAGGAGGCATAAAAGAGCTGTTGAGGATTTATGGAGAAGAGGCTGTGGAAGTCCTAAAGAAAGAGATCAGAGGAGGAGGCAGAAGGGAGGCTCCTGCCTGGTGGTATGAAGACTGCTGATTCAGGGCTGCAGCCCTTGCAGGAGTTAGTGTGCTCTGCGGTGCAAAGGGAGCCAAGCCACTTATGCAATATTAATATTAATAACTGCTTTGCACTTCTATAGTGCCTTTCATCCGAGGATTTCAAAGCGCTTTACAAACATTAATTAATTAAGGCCCATAACACCCTGTGAGGTAATGCAAGTAGATATTACAGCTCATGCAGAGGCCAGAATTGCCAGCATTACAGGTATAATCCTCTAGCAAGAGTTAACTTATTCTTGAGCAAGCTTTCTTACTTATAGGCATAAACAGGCTTCCCTTTAACACCAAGCGTGTCTTTTTTTTTTTTTTTTTTTTCCCTCTTCCCCTTGATCCGTCAGTCTTTATACAAGCAAAGCTCCCACTACGAGGCAGCCAAATGAGGTGAATGTGCAGTACTTCCATCTCCTGGTCGCTGCTTCCTCTTTGATCGTCTGATAAAATTGTAGGATATCGAGAGGCTGCAGAGTTATGTCACATATTAGTGTCCTGCTTCTATGGGGTTTCCCTGCTCTAAATATACTTTGTACCAGGGAGGTTAAAAAAGGAAGTGAACTAAAATATGTTTTATGGCACCTGCTTATCAGATGACCTCCAAGCAACCTGCAGACATTAGCTAACGTAGTTCTTACAGCAGCTGGTCATAAATGTCATTAGTGCCATTTTAGCCAGGGGTTTTCAACTGTTCCTAGCTCCTGTATATCAGGGCTGAGATGGGAGCTGGCGGGAAAGAGGCAGAGCTGCCAAATCTGCCTCCCTGTTGATTGCAGTGCTTATTTAACTCTTGTCCTTTCCTCTTTGGGCTCAGCATTTGCGCCTGTCCCATTTTCAGCCTGCCTTTCCCTGCACAGGAAGCTGCAGGTGGTGGAGCCATTGTGTGCTTTGCCATCCAGCCCCGCCTGCCCCATGCAGCTCTGCGTGCACCTATGAAGGGGTCTTGTCCCGAAAAACAGTGCCGAGCGCATGCTGAGTCCTAGGTTGACACTGCTGGCCATGCTGAGTCACCTTGTGCAATTAAATACACTGGCACGTGTCCCTTGGTGCATCCCAGCAGGAGCAGACCTGGCCAAAAGGAAGCCGGGAGTTCAGAAGGTCCATGTTTGTGCTCTTGTAATCCTGGTCTACAATGCCGTCATGTACACCATGGTCTGCAACATACAGAAAATTGCTGTTTATTGCAAGAAATACCCTCTTCTACCAATTGACCCTCTCCCGCTCATGATTATAAACCCTCTGTTATGGGACTGGATGCACTAAGTAACCTGGGCTGGAGCAGAGCTCTCCTGCTCTGACCTCCACATTCAAGGAGAGAGTTGGCCATCCTGCACAGCCGTTTTGGTAACCGCTCGGTACAGCTGGAGAGGAGCAAAGAGACCTTGGGGGGAATTAGTCCAGAGTGCAGCTTTGCCAGGATTTGCCCATTCAATTGCATTCTGAAACTGCACAGACATTAGCTAATTAATGTGGTGAGTTCATTAAACCAATTAATTGCATTTCTTTCTGTGAGTGGGCTGGGCCTATCAGTCATCTTCATAGAGTGCAGTTTAGGGCGTTAAAAATATTCTCTTCATCAAATTAAACTTTATTAAATAATAACTCCTTCCAAATTCTAGGCTAGGAATGAACAACGTCACTCTAACCACAAGAGCTGTTTATTGCGCATAAACTTCGTTTACTGCCCTGCCAGCTGTGATAAAACCAATTCAGATGTATATTCTCAGTACAGTAAGCACTTTCTCCCCTTTCATAGTCTTGCATTAACCCAAAGACTCCGTCCTTTTGTGCAGAACTCCCACTGAAATCAACAGGAATTTTGTGTGTGGAAAGAATGCAAGGTTGAGAAGTTATATGTCCGCATGTTGGCCAGCAAAGACATTGTGCTTGCCACAAGGGGCTTTTTGGCAGGCAGCAGAATGTTTTGCATTTTTCAAAGATACGCAGAACTGAAGAAACACTTAAAGGCAAAAAAGAAAAAAAAAAAAAAAGATTGGTCTTTTGCCTGGTTTTGATTCTGCATAATTCTAAAGTGAGTCTGAATGTCTTTTTATTTTAAAAGAAAAACTTTAAAATTTGTGTTTTAAAAGGATCTTTTTTGTAAGGTAAAAAAATATCTTCTTGATTTTATTGAACCTCTCAAAAATTATGAGTTTATCTGCTAGGAGGAATCTTTAGCAAGGCTTTCTTTTTTTCCTCAATGTTTATTAAACAACAGAGTTAAAGAAGCTATTATATGCAAAAAGGATATATATTTTTTCAAATTGTCCAATAAAAATCCTTTTTTTACATATAAAAGTTGGATTTCTAGGCCTAATTAAAAAAAATTGTTCTTGATAGCCATGTTTATGGCTAGCAGAGCCCCAGGAATTTTCTGTTTTAAGATACATTGTGCACCAAACAGTGCAACCCAGGTCGGCTTATTGGCAGAGATTTTTAAAAATGAAGGCACTCAAAAATCATTACATTTTAGTCATTTTCCTCCTCTACTTTCATCCGCAGAGATCTACTTGATTTTGATCTATGGCTGCCCAGGAGCAAGTAAAAGCAGCATTTTCCAAGATTTAGGAAGAACGAAGTACGTGGGTGTCTAAGTGCCCCTGCAGGTGCCTTCATCTGAAGAACTGCCTGCTTCAGTCCCCATTCAGCACCAGTTTCTGCTGTGTGGTCTCTGCTGCCCCTTCCGATCATCTCTGGGTCCAAGAGTGGCTCCAGGAAGGACCAAGTGGTCCTCAAGTGTCCTTTTTAGGATATCACCTCACAGAGGGCCAAAGAATGAAAGACATGTAGCATCCTCTTTAGTTGAGGAAGGACAAAACCTTTGGCCTATCTCCTCATTAGCTATGCAACACTGTACTCAACTCTATGTGCACATACCCACTGTGAAAATATCCTAGGTTTTGACTTCTTGCAGTCATTGAAAGATCTTAGGGGAAGAAAGCTATTAGAAAATTGTATCTTCCTTTCCTCCTACTCCCTTCTTTTCCACAACACATTCCATGTTTCTACAAAGAAACTTAAAAATGTTCAGCAAGGCAGTTTTTTTGGCTGATCTGTATTCAGCCAAAAATGTCTCACTTTCCCAAGGAGAGCCTAGTAGCAGAATTCCAGGTTTTGGTTTTCTTTCTTGGTCTCAAGCACCTAAAACACAGACATTACAGCACCTAACTCATACATATTTAACTCCTTTTGTTAGATGTCGCTCTTAGCTATGCGGCACTTTCAGAAGCACCAACCTTAGACCAAAAGGATCTGCCCTACTACATCTAGGATGTTTACAGCAAAGCTTGGTAACATAAAGATCTGGATTCCCAGCTTCTTCAACTCATCCTTCCAGTTATTAATTAAATTAGGGCAATTCATATCAAACATGCTAAGAGTAAATTGGAGACTCTTGGAAGAGCTCCAGCCAATTAGAATGATAGTTAAAAATAAATTCATATCTAAAAGAGAAAGAAACCTGAAAGACCACAGCAGGCCACAAAACACTGCAAGAACTTGAAAATAAAGCTGCAGGGAAAAAATCAATTGCATTGTGGCCAATATTAATCTACCATCAATAAATACCATATCTTTCACTTCTTATGGTAATTGCCCCAATGATTCCTCTTAAAGTGGTTCTTGAGTACTTAGAGGTCCCCTTGATAGCATCTTATCAGGTCTCAAAGCAATGGTGTGAAAGCACAAATAGGAACTGCGGCCTAGTCAGAGAAAAAATGTGGTCTTTAGAATGTGCTGATTTGACAAAAGGTTGTTGTTTGTCACAGACATTAGTTTTTATCTGCTTAGCGGATAATTCTTCCAAAGGGAAGTCTTCAGCCTCTCTCTGATGCTGCTGCTCAGCTCTACGTGAGGAGGATTTTCCAGTAAAAAAAGAGTATTGAAGCCAAATGGGCCCAGATTCCGACTGCTGCTTGAAATGGGCTTTTTTTGGAACTGCAGTCTGGATGCTTCAGGGTGCCGTGTGACTTTGCATGGGTTCCTGCCTCAGGGCTGGTACTTTCTTCAGCCTGAAAAATGACAGGAAGGAGTTCATGCTACCGTGAAAGTGTTGCCATAAAAATAGTTGTTGCACCGAGGGGAAGTGGGCTTGGTGTTTTTTTTTCTCTTGGAAAGTGTTTTGAGTCAGAACTAACGTCCATGAAAGCTGATTGCTTACATTAATTGACTCTTGGAAAGTGGGCACAATGTCACATTTGTTGTGTGCAAAAGAGCATTCACAGTCTCCATTTGTTATAAGGTCCATCAACTCTCTTGCACAGAGTTTAGGAGTTATCCAGTTGACTCTCTCATGCTTCCTTTGCAGCCAGGCCTGTGTTTCATAAAATATACAGACCAAATCCTGCAGAAAATACATAAGTTGTATTTGTTGTGTAGTGAGCTGTTTGGGTCCGGAAACTTTGCATGCTTTTCACAACTGAGGCATCATTTTGCATGCTCATTTTACCAATTGTTGGATGACCCTGACTATTCTGACAGTATACTGCTCAAAAGATGCTTAAACTGTCTATTCTGCAGGAGGTGTTGACCAAATACAGAAAGATTTTTGGACTTCTCTTCAGTTAATACCTTAGAAAGTCAGACAGCAGAAGAGACATATAAGGATTTTCACCCCAAATCCTTTGACATCTTGCTTGGATTCCTCACATTTGAAGTGCACTTCGGTCCTTCAGAAGTATATGCATCCTCATAAGGTAACAAATTGTTATGGCTTCAGAAACTATATCCTAACCGCATCCAAAGCAACCCAGTACACCCCAGGTCAGTTTGGAGGTGAATTAATTTAGAGACAATTAATAAGCTGCCCCAACTGTATGCATTGCGCATAATCCTGTGAATATTACTAACACATGTAAGTACTACTCCTTCTGAAGACCACATGCAGAGTTTGATGCTCTCATGTTCTTTCAGCAGTAAGTATTATATTTTGCTTATTATTTAGATTTCCTTAGGCTTCAGTGGCATTTTCTAGATTTTACAGAAATGTTCCAGAATTTATCCCTTCCAAAGTGGCGTGTGCTATTTGAAATTAAACTAAAAGACGTTTCTTTGATGTTACTTTTTATTCTAAACTTAGCCATCGCATGTCAAAGCCCCAGTTTTGATTGAACACATCTTTCTTCATTTTTTGCAAGTTTTTTTCTTTTTTAAAGTAAAGATCTTATTAAAAATTATATTTTCATTGGCCTATAATGTATCAGCAAGATTACACAACTCTGATTTACTGTTAGGATCGGAAATTAACTTCAAAAGACAAGAAATGGAAAGTGGTGGCTTATTCTCCCATGGCACATTACAGTAATAAGACAGAGCGATATAGTGATATCAGAAGCATGCTTTCCCTTTGAATGAAGAAAGGAATATCTATTATTTCCTTACCTATATATTTACTCGCATTTCAGGACATTTTTCTACTGTAAGTAAATATCTGGGACAAGTCACAAGCTGATAATACTATTAAAAAATTCCGAGCAGATAAGAAGGTTCACTTTTCTGCTACCTGTGATGCCAGACATTATACCCTATTATATATTTTTAAGCTAAATTATGCAAAGTATTGTGTTCTGGCTTGCATCCAACTGTGTGTTTAAACCCACTTTTGACTATAAGCACAAATGGCCCCACTGAACCTGGTTATATGCCATATTGGAAGCACAAGTAGTATTGCCCAGCTGGGTCAGGGCCAGGGTGCAGAGCATTCTGAGGATCCAGGCCATCCCACAGTCATCTCTATGGTTTCTGAATATCTGCCTAAAGTCATTAAATTTTTTGAAATGGCATCTCTGTTGTGGTATGTTATCCCTCCTTCCTTTATAAAAACCTTTATTGAAGTTTCAGCTCTGTCCTTAAGGACTGATCCAGACCAGGATAGGAGGCACTATGTTCACAGCATTCATTGGAGCTGGCTGAAGTCATCCACGTGGGTTGAAGTACCTTGCTGGAAGAGGCCCTACTGTCACACAGTTTTAGCTCTGTGGACTTTTCTTAAGAGGACACCTAGAGAAGAAAACAGACAGTTCTGAGGGATTCACCATCTGAGAAAGTTTTGCCACTTGCAGAAGGTTCTAACACGACAGCCTAAACAGGACTTTCAGTGCTCGTTCTGGTAGGGACAACTCATGGCAATACCTAAGTCTCAGGCACATGTGCCCATAGTAGGCCTCAAACTCAGTGTTAGAACCTCAGGCTCAGCATGCAAAGAGCATTTAATGCCTTAGAAATGCCAGCCCAAACCTCCACAGTGAACAAGAAGAGATGAAGAAAGAAAGCAAAAAGTGGAAATGCCTAAATCAGTGCTGCGAAAAAGCATCTCTGGGACACATAAGCTGCAGGCTTCTCCCTTCAAAGGACTGAGCAAAGCCAGCTTTGTTTTGCTCCTATAAAAAAAATGTAGTCACCAAAGGAAAAGGAGGATCCTCTCACCATTTAAGTTGTAGTCCGGTGGTTAAAACCGCTTGCCCAAGAAAAGCAAGACGAGTTCTTGGTTTGCCTCTGCCTGGGAGGTTCAATTCTACGTCTCCCAGTTGCCATGGGAGTACCCCAACCACAAGACTGCAGGTGACGCTGGGTGGAGAAAGCATTTCTGCATTCCTTGGTCAAGCTGTGGGGCTGCGCAGGAAAGACTAAGAGATTCCCACGACCCTTTGTGAGGAAAACAGAATGCCTGGGTCCTGGGGCATTTCCCCTTTTCTTTTCAGTCTGATGTCTGTTTTTCTAGATGGAATATGAGATTTGTATTCAGGAAGGAGGGGTGGCAATTTTGGGACTGAGTCAAGCAAGCATTTAATAAGTAAAGGGTCTGTTCCTACAGATTTATACCCTCTACATCCTTCAAATCTCAGTCTGTAGTGCTGTAGTGCAAAATACCCATGCAGCAATATCCAAAACCTAAGACAAACCTCTTTTTGATCATTAGGCCATAGTCTCATGCTCTCCTTGTAAAGTCACCTTGGGGTACCATGGCTCTTTCATTTCTTTCTCTCTACTCATTGGAGTAACTTGAATGAGGAAATGAATGCTTTCTCCTCCCCACCTCCCTGTGCCCGACATCTCACCCTCACCCGATAACTCGAGGTTTAGGATGGTTTCATGGGAAATGGAAACTCTGAACCCCTGAGGCTGAGGAGGGCCCAGAGCCCACTGTTCCACTTCCTGGGTGAGCGCTTTCATCCTGGGGTTATTACAGGAGCGGAGGGCACTGGCACTGCCGTCTCCACCTCCGCCAGCTGCATTTAAAAGAAGAAAGCAACTATGACTGCATTCTTGAAGGGTGTGATCCTGCAAGCAAGAGGTAGGTGTGTTCCCAGCATACCTCCAGGATTGGGCCCCTCAGGGGACTACGGTGCCACTCTGCCTCGCCATGCCGGCTTGCAGTGGGGCTGCCAGGGCCAAGCCAAGATGCACCCAACAAGCTGAGGCACCTCCAGGGTTAGATGGCAGAAAGAGGGGCTTGCGGATTGTGATTTTTTTTTTTTTGGATGTTGATATTCCCCCATGTTTCTTCTTTCAGCTCTTATCTGTAAGCACTGAGGCCCTTCAGGAAGGGCAGCCTCCATGAGGTCTCTTGACGGAGAGGTGGGTACCACCAGGGAGGGGTTTGTCCCACCTAATACCAGAATCCCCCTCAAAGATACGCTCTTCTGTTCATGAAGCACAGAGAAAAGCTATAGAGGTGCCTTAATGCAGGGCCCTGATTAAGTGGAATAAATATTGACCTGAACATGTGCTTATTCACTTAAAATGACCTGTGGGCTTCAGAACTTTGTGTTGGGCTTGTGTATGTGCTTAAGTGCTTTGCTCAATTGGACCTATGACAAGACCAACAACAAGCTCTCATTCTCAGCTCATTCTTTTTAGACGTTTGTTACTGAGTGAGATCCACCTAATGAAGGGGCTGCAGCAGTACAACAGGCAAGGTAAAAGCAGTTTCCTTTGCAAACTGGGAATTATCTCTTGGGGAACAGTGCATTACTGCTGTTTCTTTCCCTATCTTTACTCCGTGTGAAATGGAAATGTATTTGTAAAAATGTTCCCTGCATGTGCTAAGGCAACATGGAACATTAATCTGGAAAAGAGGGCCATGTCTTTGCTGAGATAACACAGGATCCTTTCTGGCTCCCATGCTGCCCACCTTTGAGAATTCCCAGTTTTCAAAATGGAAATAGCTTTCTTGTGACTGAAGGTGTCTTGCACACACTGTTTCTTTAAATTATCATTTGCAATCCCTCAAAGAGAAAGAGGCAAAGGAACTGGGTGGGAATTAGTTGCTTCTTCACGTACATTGCACTAGTTACTGTGTGGGAGGATCATTATTTCTAATGATGATGGATGGTTCGTATATGAAAGGGTTTCTTGCTTCTGTTGTTACCCAAGTTGGAGCAAGAAAGGGTTACTATTTTAATGAGAGAAGTTGAAATACAATTTATTGAGAGGGATGAAAATGAAGAGGCATAAAAGCTGAATCAAAACAAATGGAATGTTTTACCTGATCACTTTTATGGCGTTGCTGCTTTCATAACACACACACACCTCACACGCATGTATGCATGCTGCCACCGAGCTTTGACTTAAACTATTTTGTGCAATCTCTTTTTTCCCTCATATCTTCAGAAAAGACAGTTTCCCCCAAATACATATTTCCAGTGGACATTTTTTCTCAAAACACAAAGAGGGGAAAATGTGTCTACAAAAGCTTTTACGTTGACAATTTGTTCTTCTTTTTTAATATCCCCCTGATAGAGACAGTCTCTATCACACAATGACAGGAACCTGAAACCTTATCATACCAATATGCTACTATTATTCAGAGCAATGAAGGTGCTATCCAAAACAATGGCAAAGAATGTGCTAAATGGGGACCCTCATATAAATACAAAATTGCCAGAATAAAATTGTCAATTTATTCCTGTCCACATTCAGCTGATTAAACCCAGGAGTTGTCAGAAAGATAGATAGATAAATAGATTGATCATATCATTTTTTTTTTTTAATAATTGCAGCCTTCAAACTTAACATATTTTGACAGGGGAGTATATTAAAAACCATTAAAACAGCTGTTTTGCTGTAGGGAATATTACTTGTGGGTTGAATGCAGAGATATGTGTAGGTATTTATTCAGTAATCAATCATAGAGAGAAAAGACCTCGAATTTCAGTTGGAAGTTTTTATTTTTATCCTTTTCCTTACTACTGGTCTTTAAACCTGCTCTGAGGAAAGCTATACATGCCCGGCTGGTGCTCATCAAAAGCAAGCAATCACAGCTAAATCAGCATGCAAAATGCCACTCAACCTTGGGCCTTTATTAAAATTTGCTGGGACTCAATTTGAGATAGCGATCGTTCTTATTAAAAAGCAAAATGTAAGATAGTTTTTTTATATAAATCTCTGGATGGAATGGAATTGTTAATCAGCATAGGCTGATGTGATTTCTCTGTTGCAAATCCTGCCGAGGGCTCAGAAGTGGCACATTACCATAATTCCTAGGCTAGAGCTGGCAGCTTGAAAAAGACCTGCAAGAATCTTTAAAATGCTTAAGCAAAGCTGTAAGTCACAGCAAACAACACACACTGAGGATGGTTACCACAGGTTCTTCATGTTATATAACAAAGTTTCTTCTTTCGGTCTATTTGCTCTTACCACAATTTGCTGTTTTGTTGGGTAATTGTTTATGTTTTCTTGAGAAAAAGGGCTATAACAAGAAAATCCCAAATGTAGCCAAAGCTCTACTATTTCCCCTGAAAAAAACAACTAGTTTTAATACAACCCCCTCTGCTGCACTGTGAATTCAATATATTTGACTATGTGTATATATAACCTAAAACTAGCACCAACTAATTCAGGATCAATTTAGCACCTTTCTTTTTTGCCTGTCCTCCACTGCTTTTGCACAGGGGCATTTCAGCCCAGAAGAGGCTGCAGGTCAGCAGCAAATAGATATTTTGTATATTCATTTTTAAATATTGTTAACCTGTTTGTTATCCTGGGCATTAATAATATGAAGCTTTCACATAATATGAATATTTCAAATAATGAACACTAAGTAATGCAAATTACAATTATTTTGTACCATGGAAGACAATGCTGATCACTGCATATAGAACACTCCTCAGCTGAACTATGCATTGCCAGTATATTTATGATTTATCGCTAATATTACTGTAACATTCAAAGTCTGCTATTGTAACTACCTTAGACACTGCACAAATGTAGAGAAAAGAAGAACAGTTTATCTATGTATGTTTTATTCTGTCTGTAAATATACACAGCTAGGTCGAACAATGAGCAAATCACAGTCTACGTAAATGTCATACTACTGGTAATACATTTTGCAGGCTGTGGCATCAATAGGAAGTGTTTTCATTGACATGAACACTTTTGGCTCAGGATCCAAGACAGACGGTTGGCTGCTTTCTTCTTGTCTTTAATCAGGAATACACAAGAAGCAAGGGAAACAAAGAGCCTTTTAATGCTGTACTTCTATCTTGATATTGCTGCTCCAAATCTAGCCTAGGCCAATCAAAAAGTTATTTTGTTTTCTGATTTATTTTGGTTAGGGATCTGGGAAATAAAGATGTTACTCATAGTCCAGTTCTCACGTGACATGTGTCCACCCAAGAAATGCACCACCTTCCAGGGGTTTGTTGAGGTGTTCTGTGTTAAGAAACCCAAAACTGAACAAAAAGTGAGCTACCTGTTGACCTACAGAGCAGCCTTTGCAAACTGATGCATATGGAAAGAGAAACTTGTTCTGATGTTGAATCTTCTGTACCTGCCTTGAAGATTGTGAGAACAAATCGGTCATAGATTTTTGCCTGATAGTCATGAGCAAATTTTAATTCCAGCATGCAGGCACTCCCTTTGGAAGGGAAAGACAGACTCAATTGCACATGGAGAGACGGAATTGCAACCTTGCAAAAATCAGAGACTTTGTTTCGAGAGCCAAACAAAATTGAATGTGTTCCCCCCACACACATATACACACTGTCATCAAATATTATCAATTTAATTGCTCAGCTCCTGCAGCTGTGAGCACGATATATCAGCTTGGCTGGAATGGAATTCATAATTCTGTAAGACACATTCAAAAATAAAATACTGAGCTAAATTCTCAGCTAATGAGAATCAGCATAGTTCCACTAACCTCAGATAAGCTACTGAGCAAGTAGGAATCGTTTGAGTTCCTCTGACTTAGTTGGAATGCCTTCACTCAGTTCAGCAGAAGAATATAAATTTACTCCAGGAATTTGTGTTTCTGTGCTTTTTGGGGATCTGATATAGAACCAGTGCTTGGAGTTAACCTGCACAATGTGATACACCATAGCAAATCTTCACTAAACATCAGCAGCTCTGCCACCTCGTTGTACTGGGGAACTCAATGTCACAGGATATTGCGAGTGCTTAAAATCTACATGGTTTAGTGGACAACTGGAGAAGTTAATGGAAGAGAGAGCATTTTTATGTTGTTAAATACAAGGACATGATCTTTGGCTCGGAAATTCTTGATCTGCAAATTGCTGGCATATTTGGGAAGTACTGTCATGTGCTTGCTGTTTTCTTATATTCTTCTCCGTGCATTCGCTTTCGGCCATTCTTAAAGCAGGATCCAAAGCTGGGAGGTCTTCTTCTCTGGCCAAGTATCACTGTTTTGATGTTCCCCAAAAGTGGATTATGAAGCATAACATTTTTTTCTTCCTTGTCAGAGCTTTCATCTCCTCTTCCCCCACTCTAACACACATTCTCCCCTTTATTTTAAGCATATAAATAGAAAAAGGCAGTTAAGACGATGAATAGAAGATCAGAAATGCCACATACCTATTGTCAGCTATTCTAGGAACAAGACAAAAATGGGAATTTTTACCCTGGGTAAATTTCCTGCTCTGCACAATACTTTTAGCTCACAGAATTGCAGTAATGGGAATTTATGAATCAAGTAGAATACTCCTGTCTTCTATGTTTTAGTGAAAGTATTATTAAAGATGAAGTCTAAATTATCTATACCTATCATATAGATATACACACACATGTATATATATGTGTGTACAGATATGCATATATATATATGTTACTAGAAAAATAGATAGTTTGTTTCAGTCAAAGTTAGCAATTTGTGCTTGCACAAAGCAGATGAAAATAATAACACCTTTCACTTGTTTTGCTCTGTTATTACTGATTTCTTTAGGTGCAAAGCCATGGAGAATTGGGTCCTTTGCATTTAATTCTCTGTGTCTCCCAACTATTGCCATGTGGTCTATTTGAGCAAAAGTTTAGCATTCTTAAAGGGTTATGTAAATGTATACGTTAGTGAATAAACAGATGGTTGTTAATGAAAAACATCTTCTTTTCATGAGCTGTGTCACACTGATTTGATTCTTCATTTGTAGTACCAGATCTTTGATGTAATGGAAAAATGCAAAGAGCTGAGTTTACATAGTCCAAATTAGTTCAAGTATGAGTGGACATCCCTTAGAAATGTAGGAAAATTTACACTGCATCAACTAGTGGTAGGTGAACTAGTGCAGCCGATTTTTCATTGTTGCTGATTAAGAACAAAAAGATGCAGATTCTGATCCAAGGATCTTTGGCTGCCCAACAAATCTGTTCTCTGGGTATCAGAAGTGCCCAGACACATCTAGGAAATGTGCTGCATATTTTCTATTTGAAACAGAAATCAGATTGGAAGAGACAGAAATTTTCTCTCAGAAAAAAAGGAAAGAAAGAAAACAAAAACAAAAGCTAAAGGAAAAACCCGAACAACCTACAAACTAAAAATGTAAAGAGATTCTTTGTTTATTTCCATTCGTGTCAAGTCAAAATGGAAGGGGAGTTTAGATGCCTTTGCTGCATTTATTTAATTTTTTTTTGAATGACTCGATATTTTAGAATCAGGTTACGCAGCTGGACTTCACATTGCATTTGCTGCGGCTGCTTCATCAGAAATGCTGGTAGTATTTGTCAGCCTGGAAGTGTCTTGAGGCTGCTTCTGAGAGATACAAGGAGGCAACTGATAAGGAGAGCATCAGAAGGGCAGTTAATTGCCTCCAGTCTCTCGGTGCCGGGGAATATTTAAAATCTATGGGATTAAAGGCAGATTAAAAACTGTGGAAGCAGGAGCCCAATAGCGCTGAAAGATCATAATCAGCAAGGGTAATGGCAGAGCAAAAATGAATGTGGCAAATAAAATGACAGATAGGAAATTCAGATCCGCTTCTAATGCTCGAAGTTCCATCTTGTAAGCACAATTCATCTACGTGTAAATCATTTTTTGGCTTCAAGCTTATCAGCCAATCGGTGAATTAAAAATGCTCTTTCCTTGGAGGATTAAAGAGGTTGATTGAAGTCAGTGTGAAAACTGGCTAATAAGTCTGGAAATGTCAGGAGGGTGCTTCATAGGAACTCAGTGTACTTTTTCTATCAGTGCTATGAAACAGGAAGTTTGAAAAGCTCTGTAGTTCTGTTACTTTGAGAAACGTTTTTTTTTTTTTTTTCTCTCCTGTGTGTCAGAGTGTCATGCAGAAATATTTTAATTTGCAAGATGAATGGTGATAGATGCAAATGTTGAAAAATGAGATTGAGAGAATTTGCTAAAATATGCAGAGAAGTAAGAGAAATTGCATTTCAGAAAGCATAGTGAATGCATATCACGGTCATGGGAAGTTCTAGGTTCCAGGCCATGAACTGCTTAGACATGTTCCACCTTGAAGAGGATGTTTAAACTTTGCTCCTTTACTGTGCCTCAAAATCCAGCGTGGGTGGCAAGGCCAGAGACTGCATTAAGACAGTTTCACTGCTAAATGTGAGAGCTGTAAGGGCATCTTCGGATAAGGTGCATATAGAAAAACACAAACTCCTGTGTGATGTGAGAGCTTTCAATCACTGCTGTTAAAAATTGAACAAGTGTTTCAGAGCTATACATGCACAAACCATGCTGTTAATGTTTCCACAGTTAATATTTCCCTCTGCAATGCCCACACAGGTAAGTGCAAATAGACTTACATGGGTATCTTCAGAGAATTTCAACCACACTTGTCAGAAATGATTGCTCAGATTGGCTGGACTGCAGATATCCTCTCTTTGTTTCAGTCCAAAATCACAAAGGAGGCTAAAAAATGTCTGCAAGCAAATGAAAGAGAATTTTCTAGCTTTCCTACCTGCAGCTGCATGATGTCTGGTTCTGGGCATACCAAATTCTCTTCTCTTGGGATCAAGGGATATGTTCATGGCAGAACCCACTTTATTAATCCTATCTTCAATTAGTATAAAGACCACTAGCTCACTGAGGCTTTTAGAACCATGAAAAGCAGTGAATGAATGAGGAAGCTGATGGGGTAAGGAAGGAATTGGTTGTTCAAGGACTGGTCATCTCACGTCCCAAGAATACAACTCTCACCTTTGATTCACACAAAGTCAGGCCAGTATCCTGCATGTTGGCAATGCAGCATTGTGCTTTCACAGTTACCCCAGCAGCCAGATAAGGCTGGCTGGCCCAGTCTGTCAATGGAAGCCTACTGGGAGCTGCGTGCTCCAGCAGCAGTTTTGGGCTGGGGTCCTATCCTTTGCCCCAGGTATATGGCCCCCTGAGTGGTCCCAGAGGACCAGATGTCCCCATCATGTCCTCCCTCTCTAGTGAAATTCTGGGGAATATTGTCTCACCCAGCAAAAGAGAAAAAAACATAGCTCACTGGAGCTATAAACTCATCTTGCTTATGGTGAGGTTGCAAGGCCCCGAAAATGCCAAAAGCGATGCACATGGATGTTTACCCGTTTTTAATCTGTAATGCTGTTTACTATGTCTCATTCCTGGGCATGGAACACCAAATTGGCAAGCTGACTTGTGTTTTCATTTGCCAGTTTGTTCATAACCACAACCTGAGAAAGGACAAAGATCCCCACAGATCCACATAACCTCTGTAGAAAACTATATCTCAAAACACTCTGCAGATGCCTGATTCCAGAGCCTGTGATACAGGCACCTCGAGCGGGGAGAGACAATGAGAGATACTGGATTCCTCTCCCTGCCGTGAGGAGCGTTTCTGTTCTTTCTGTCCAATAACTGCTTCCCATGTAAAAGGCATTAAGTAGTGCAACTGTAACCCAGAGCTCATGTCGGCCGGCTGAGCGCCCAACCGCTAGATTGCCGAGCGGTGGTCTATGCGTGTCTGGGTTCCAGGAGGTTTCTTTGATCTCCTCATGCCCCCCGGAATGCATTTCTGGGCAACTTCAAGAAGAGGCGGCTGCACGTCCTATCTCCCCAATCTCAACCTCACTTTACCCCCGTTGGTTCGGGCCCTCTCTTGGGAGGTGGGAAATGTGGTTTGGATCCCTCCAGGCTGAAGAAGGGTCTGAAGCCAGATTTCTCACTTTATGGGCCAGTGCTTTTGCTAACTTGTATCCTGATAAAAAAAAAAAAAAAAATAAAAAAGTTGCATGCACCCCTGTCTTGGTCCATGTTTCAAAAGAGTGAGCAAAGCTCAGTGCTGAGTGCTTCCAGATGTCTCCCCTCGGGAGTGGGCTCGGCCCTCTGGAACCTAAGTGGAGGGAGATATTTTGCTTTGCAGACCTGATTTGTGTACCTTAGGACGGGTTGGAGTTTGGGCACACCCTGTGTGCTCAGCATTTCCAAATTGGCTTGCTTTCAGTGGCTTCCGATGCACCACATGGAGTCTCGCCCCAGGGCTGCTCCCTGTTGTGGCAGACTTCCTGGTTTTAAGCCTCCAGTCTCGAGGCTGTAGCAGGACCAGAGAGGAGGTGTATGGAAGTGCTCCACTCTCTCAGCTAGCTTTCCTTATGCATTAGGTAGGGAGAGCTGTGCTTTGGGTTTCCGTTTTGGGACCAAACACCAAGAAAAAAATTACCACCTAACTCCTTTCCTTGGATATAGTGTTTAGTTTTCAGTTTGGGAGAACCCTGCTCAGTGCCTTGCTGAGCCATGTATTTTCTCTGACTTCTGAAGCTAGATTACTGGAGATGTTGAAACTTCTTAAAACGGAGAGGAGAGCCTGGAAGGCTTTTCAAAACCTAATGGATGTGGGCAGTAATTCCCAAATCTTCACTGGTACTGAAATCAGCAGGACTTTAGGTGCCTAATTACCTCTCTGCAGTCACTTTTGCAAACCCCACTAGGTGCCTGTGTACAGCTGAAGGCACACAAGTATCTTTATAAATATGGCCTTGGTGACCCTGGGTACATCTTTGGTGTGTTTTGGATAAAGCCTCAGTTTTACACGTGCCTTAACCAAAATGCACTTTGTGTTCAGGTCTGTGCTAACTTTTGGGCATGAACTCGACCCTGTACAATGTCTGGCATGACTGTATGGGGATCTGTATAGCCTTGTGACAGCATCTGTCATGTTGGACTTCTTCCTTGAACAGTCCTGGGTTTACCATCCATAAGAGCAGATGGAATTTGCAGAAACTGTCTGTCTTGTCATTCCCTGCAGTGTGGATATCCACAGATAAACAATGGGCTTCTTACAGACAGCAGGCCCTCAAAAAGAGGTATAACATAAATACATTAATAATTTCTTCAAATATAGCTATTTCAGTTTGGAGATGGCCTGGAACTACACCATAGCTATGGAGGTTGACAGGCATGCAAGCAAGACCATACCTCTATGCACAGAGTACCATGGTCAAATGGCTGCTAGACCAATGCTAAATTTTGGCTGATGTGGGTCTGTTTCTGTATCTGCCTAAACAAAGATGTCTGCAAAGACTTCAAACTTGTGCTTTCTTCCCAGCCCTGGCATCACTGTGTTGTATTGTGTCACCGCTGCTGATCATAGATGACTCACCTTTGCCATGTATATGGCTCTTGACTGTCAGAAGCAGTTGAGGGTGCTTAGGGAGGTTGTTGGACAGGAGAAATCTTGCAGGAATGATTAAAAGCTGTGGGGAAAGAGAGATGCTGCTGGTGCAATTAGCTAATTAGCACAGGGGTCAAATTCTTCTTTCAGATATAGTACTTTCCCTTAAAAAAATGATTTGCCTAGCAGCATGAGCTAAGATGTTGGAACTCTTCCCTAAATACGTGTGAAAAGAAAACATGATGTTTTTACTACCACTCTTCTCCAGTGGGACACCTGCTGAGTTTTTAATGGTATATCCCATGAAGGAGACAAAATGAGAAACATTAAGGACTGTTAAAATGAAGATAAGTAGCTTATATTTGGTGTGACAGAACTGGAGAAGGGATGCACAGAGATGGCCAAGGCCACACACAAAGAAAAGGGTCTGTGTTTGCATTTGAGGACTGGGGTAGAAATACGTGGCTGGGAGAGCCTTTTCCATTCTTCATTCGCACAGTGTGTAGCAAAGTGGATCTCAGTTTATGAGAGTTATGATCAAGTGACCAAGACCTACTTCACTGCACAAAAAGTGGTCCAAAGCACAAAGTGTGAATTCTTCACCTTCAGAGAGTGTGAGATTGAAACTCTTCAGTTGTGGGTGATGTTAAATCAAATTACCCCTACTGACCACTGACTTGTGTGCAAGTGCACACAAGCATCTACCATATGTATATACATATAGCTTTAGCTAGATGTGACTTGATTTGTACCATGAGAAGTAACCTTAAGGTACCTCAAACTTACCTCACTTGTAACTAAGGTACTTGTGACCTTAAAATATGCTGAGCTCCAAGACTTATAAATAATAATAATAATAACTATAATAATAACTGCAACTCCCTGAATTTAGCTGGACTTATGCGTCAGGAATCATCCTTAATAATGACATGTGTTAACAAATTTATCTGGTAACAGTGGTTCTCCATGCAACTATTATAGTAGATAATCACAAAACAAAACAAAACAAACAAACAAGCAAACAAACAAAACCCAGAAAGCTGAGGTTTTCAAGTCCACCTGACAAACAGGAACACCTCACTCTCTATCTTTGTAATCATAGCTCCATAAGCAGCTCTCTGGACCTGACTTTTCAAAGAGGACTACTGACCTATGGAAGACTGGGAGGACTTCCATGGGATTGGTAGTTAAACTGATGTTATTCTAACCAGAGTATTCTCGTAGGCTGAAATCCACCCACAGGTGCCACAAAAGTGTACTGAGGGTAGAATTTGGACAATAGCTTACAGTTTCTGTCCTGCTGTCTGAGGAGATAAAATGATGTAGCTTTCAGGTGGATGACTTATACATGTCTCTGAGCTTCATGGTTTTTGGTAGGATGGTTGGCCAAGTGTTTCATAGGTTGCTTAGTAAATATGGTAAGTTTTCTGCAGCAAATGCTCAGTGCCACAGCCCTCAGATTCACTTGATTAGCTATCTGGCTTCTCTCTAAATATGAGGCTGCTAATACATTTCTATTTTATATTTTTTCTTGCTCAGAACCCCCTGCATTGTGGCATGAATGTGGCACTGGCATGAAGGTGGGAATGAACTACTGAGGTATGCAGCATTGCAGGTGAATTCTGCACCCTTGTGCTTTGGCTTTGTACCCCTCACCCTCTCTCCTCTTCTCCTCTTCCTTTAGGTCTTCCTCCTCACTGTGGGCAGATGCTCTTCTTCTGAGCCCTGGGTTTGTGTCTTAGTCTCCATTCATCTGCATCTCTCTGAAGAGAGCAAAGTGACTCCAAAGTACAGTGGGGCTGACTACAACAGCAAAACCTGTAAAGAGATTCCCTTTCTCCTCCTCTTGTGAGGGCTTTCCTCACTCAGTCTGTCCCAGGGGGAATGAATGCCTTCTGCCACCTCACTCTTGAGACATTAAGACCTTGAAATTTGAAAGAGGAGTGGCGGAATCTGGAGAAAAATGGACCTGTGTTCTAACCCATGCAGCTTGTGATACGCACATTGTCGGGTGATAACAAAGGATTTACATAGGATTTACATTTTTCTTAGGGGACGTTTAGTGGAAAGGGAGCAATCAGTAGCAATGACAGATGAATCCATTTGGCGGCAAAGGCTGCCTTTTTCACACAAATAACAGGCTTTTTCTTAATCTACAATTTGTCACTGTTTATTCGGCAGTGCAAGCCTTTTAATTGCCCTGCAGCATCCTGGGTTTGTGTTCCCTGGGAAGCTAGGGAGTTGTCTGGGGGAGTTAGAGGGCATTTCTGTCTCTTGCATAAACCTAGAAACCTGAACAGGGCTTTCCAGTGATCAGGCAGTTTCCCTGGGCAAGAATATAGGTGGAACGTGACTTGATCTGTCATGACTCAGCCAGGGGCATGGTGCAGGAGGAAACAGACAGGCTGCCATCAGCAGTCAGCAGGTTGGCATCAGTGCCTTCGCTGCTCAGTGCTTGCCTTGCTGAGACTGATGCTGAAGTGGATTTGCAGCTTTTTATTAGTCTTCTCGTCTCCTATTTATCTTCCTACACAAGAACTATGAAACTCTGATTAGTTACCTCTGTTGCTCCAGGAACACAGGTATGTAGGAACAGGAAGCAGAGAGGATCTTCAAGCAGACAGCTCCCCATCAGCTTTTATACAATCCTCCTTAACTCAACATCATGTTTGCTCCCCATCCACTCCCTGGTGTTTTGGATGCATGTTTGGGATACAGGTTGCCCAGAGAAGTTGTGGATGCCCCATCCCAGGAAGGTTCAAGGCCAGGCTGGATGGGGCTTTGAGCAACCTGGTCTAGTGGAAGGTGTCCCAGCCCATGGCAGGGGGGTTGGAACTAGGTGATCTTTAAGGTCAGTTCCAACCCAAAACATTGTTTGATTCTAAGATTTCATGCTATTAATCCAGCTTCTGTTCCCTGCTCCAAATATTATTTCTGCTCCTGTCATTAGTAGTCTCTACTACTAATTCAACTTGCAGTTGTAGGGAGTGTTTGGGAGTAGTAGTGATTCCTGACTTTGAGTTGGGAATAAGCTATGTGAAACCTCTGAGATCTTTCCAGAGCAATGTGTTCCAGCTAAGCACAGACAGTGGATCTAATGCCATACAGCTGTGGATGGCAATGTCATTCATCTCAGAGCCGAATCAACATAAATCATTGCTCTTCCAAAAATATCTCCACTCAGGTCATAAAATCAGTGTAAGAACAGTATCTCTTTTAGTTTTATTTTAAAGACCACCACTTGGCTTAGGCCATTCCCTGCTCCTCTGTTAGCTTGCTTATGTAATCCTCTTTTGGGGTATCTCTGGCAGATGCCAAATATTATTCAGGAGAAAGTGCCTAATGAAATCAATAAACTCACATGTCAGCTGATATTTATTCTAAGCAAGTAACCAGCTTCAACATGGTTCAGGCTGGGTGGCCAAGCACTCAGAAAGCAAGAAATGCAATATTAAGGTTGGGAAGTCATAGGCTTGATAATCCAGCTGGATCTTTGACCTCCTGTATATATGCCTGAAAGTGTCTTATTATATAACTGCAGATTCTTTGCCCCAGAATACAACACTGACTATAATCTGAATGTAAGCATAAATATATCATTAGATACAAATGAGTTTTCAAGCTCAATTGGGCTTTTGAGTCTCAATCAGATTTATGTATCAAACTAAATTTGGAGAAATGATTATTTCCTATTTCTTTTTTTTTATTATTATTATTTTTATTTTTACTTAATGAAATTAGATAAACTTTCTTCTACTTTATTCTGAATTAAAACAATTTCTGGGAGGGTAGTATATTTCAGAGTAGTATGAACTGAAAATTTCCTTCAGAACTGAACTTAATTCTACAATTCAAAAACCCACTTGATGTATACATACAAAAGAAACTAAGCTGCAAGCTCTGTATTAACCTGAGTAGTTGTCAGTGTCTACAATGGGCTACAAATCCTTGTCTTATCTAATGCCTTGGTCAGAATATACATCAGTCACTGTAGTGGATATAGTTGATTGTAGTCAAAGTGATTAACTGTCTAGACAAAATCTGTAATATCATCAACTTTGTCAAAACTTGGATGTGACTGAAAACCATCCATAGAATTGGTTGTAATGACCCAACATATTTCATTGTCACTGTCAGAGTCAAATTAAGGCATTTTGTTTTTCTCTTAAAAAAAATAAAAAAATAAAAAGGCCACATTTCACCAAGATCTCTGGTTCATAGAGGAGGTCGTACAATCTCCTGCTTTAGGGATGTTTCCAGGTATCTCCTGTAAGATCACATTTGCTGCAGAAGTTTGAAGGTATATACAGAACAAGAAGAGGATTTTCAGGAACGGAAAGGAGGGTCTTATAGGAGAGGTCTTTGGAGAGGTTAACAAATTCTGGCAGTCTCCTTTTTAAATCCCCTAAAAGCCCTATTTAGGACTCTCTGGTTTGCTTTGCAAATGTGCTGAGCTCTTATTGTGACAATCAGAGTTGATGGGATCTATATGTCTGGAACATAGAAAACTTTTTATTGTGTTAAGGTCTTGGAAAAGTTATGCCCTAGAGACCTCAAATGAAGCACCTAAAATCAGTGAACATCCTTGACATTCATCTGCTCTGACTTCAGTCTGTCATTCTCAAGCATACAGTGGGAATAGTAGCACCCTTGTTTTTGACCCAGTCAATTAAAATAGGAAGTATTTCAGGTTTTCTTGTCTGAGCATATATCTTCTACCACAATTCGACTATAACATTTTCTACTACCTCCAGATGGTAGTGGAATTCAGATTCAAGTATTGCTATTATTATTACTACTATTATTACCACTGCTCTTATTTAAAAATATTATTATTTTTACTATTATTATTTATAATTTTAATATGATTGTTATTGGTTAATACCACCACTACTGCTATGAATAACAACAGTTGTGGCTTTGCCGGCCATCTTGGGTAGGTTATTCTATGCACAGTCATTGGTAATGGTCTCAGCTAAGTAAGGGACAGGCGCAAATGATCGTCTTTCCTTGAAGACGGAGTGGATAATCTCTTGGTCATAATCAGAGCCAACTGGCAGATCACTGTGCGTAATGTTTGCTCTCTTCTTTCTTTATTCCTTCTTTTCTTCTCCTCTGTTTCCTGCTATATTCAAATAAAGAAAACAAAAAGATCTCCTGGAGGAGGATGAAGACCAAGTGTCTTCAAGGCCAAGAGATGAATAAAGCCCTGCTTCCCATACCAAGGACCTTTGTACTGTTTTGTTGGAGCTCCAAAGGGAGTAGAGGTCAGGCTGGGACTTCTCCAGTATCACGTGGAGAGTTGCATACAGCTTTGCAGAAGCTCTTCCTCTGGCTTTGGGGATCTAAGGAGAAGCTGTGACACTGGGCAGGACAGTTGCTGGGCTTTTGTGATTCACTGAACACCTTTGGTGCAGAGGAGGGACCTAATGGTGACACCCAAAGCATCCTTGGGCTCCTCAGTGAAACTGCACCTGGATAAGATGAACATGGAAATGTTGGACCATTTTTGTATGATTACTTTTGGTCATAGGCTAAGTTTGCTGTGAAGTGCAGTTTCAGCTGTCATGAAATTACTCACACCCTTCAAATCTGCTAGTAACTTCATCTGGGAGAGACATTTGTGAAGTAATTTCACCAAAAACTGAAGGAGCAATAACAATAAAACACATATATTTCATCAGTGATTTCTCAGCTGCTGACATTTTTCTTGAAGAATATGGCAAACTCAGCTTCAGTTTTTCTTCTTTCCTGGAGAATACCCAAGCTGCTAGAGTACAAAGAAGGGTGAATGTACTCAACTGCTCCTGTCCACAATGTCTTATTTCATGTGATCATGTAGTCATGAGAACCCACAGACAATGTGCTAACCATCACCTTCAGGAATTAGTCCATTTACTTTCTGCATCAACTAATATTTTAATATTTTTTCAAGATCGGGATGGATCCAAGGGAAGGAATTAAGAGCACCAGGCTTCCATAGGGAGCACTCCCCAGGGAGGTGAGCAGGATATTCAGCAAGGAGGTAGCTGAATCAGGAAGAAAGTTGGATTTAAGCAGGCATTTCCCACCCAGCTGGTGAGTGTCCTAGCCTCTGGGCTGGAGTGTATCCGAGGGCAACGTGATCTGGGATGGCTCTGGAGATGTTCCACTTGGCAGGCAATAATTCAGAGCTCACACAAACAAAGAGCCAGGGTGAGTCACCAGTCTGCTGATTAGGCTGCTCTCCTGGGAGGGAGGCACCTGGATCCCCGATCCAGGTTAGGGCTGCGAAGTGGAACGGCATCAACTGGGAGGGATTGGCAATACTTAATACTGCTTGGTTAGGAGGCTCTTCTTGCGTGGGAGGTATGAGTTTGAATCCACTTGGAGAGGAGAGAGAGTTTAATTCAGGTCTCCTAAAACCTAAGGAAAGCTCTTATCACTGCCGTATAATTAGGGGGATAGGATGGCTCTCCAGCCTTTGGGTGCCAAGGTGGACATTAGACCTTGTTTTCTTAAAAGCACTGGAAAATCAACCTTTTTTTTTTTTTTTTTTTTGATCCACTGGGACATTCTGCAGAGAACAGAACAAATGAACAACTTTAGTCTTCCTTTATGTAGGAATCTCTCTCTTTTTCGTTTTTTTTTTTCCCCTTTCTTTCTTTCTTTCTTTCTTTCTTATTTATTTATTTATTTATTTATTTATTTTACCTGCAGAATAGACAATTATTCACACTCCCCTGACTGGCAATGCCATTCCATGCCCTGGAAAGCGCTGAGAGCATACTTGTGTGTGCAGCTGGGCAGATTATCTCTGGGAATGGTCTGGTGGAGTGGGAGCCAGGGATAACCACAGATAAGTTTGATGGGCCTGGAAGAACTTGTATCTATGAAAAGAGAATGGGGAATTTTATTGTCTTGGCAAAGCCTCCATAATTTTCTTTTGAATGGATATGCTAATGGTAAACAGTAGAAATGTAGAGTCTTAGGAATGGATTCTTCTCCATTTGTACCAACCTGAAGCCGATGTCAATTCAGTTCAAACCCAGAGAGTAACTCTGTATTGTCTCTGCTGTAAAAGAGATAAGAAAATGGCCCAAACTATTTATTTGTGCTAATCCTATAAAACGTGTAAAGGGGAGTCTCCCTGACTTTAACAGCCGTGATCAGAAACATCCTATCTGATCTACCTCTGTCAGCTTGGCATCTTTGCAGCAGTCAGTGGTTGCACAAAACTGGCCAATTTTTCCATATATAGTGTTGCTAAATTACCCTTTCTGGTTTTGTTTTATTACCCCCTCAGAGCAATGATCTCACCCATCAGTGTTGTGTTGCTGTTCGGGAGTGGCAGGGGTGGAACGGGGTGGGACGAGCAAAGCCCTGAGCTTTTTCCAGAGTTCCCTGCATATGCAGAACATTTCATTGTCTTCTTTAACACGCCCTCACCTTTCACACAGACTGGAATTTGACACACCAGGTTAGAGAAAGAAAGAGGAAAAAAAAAAAAGCACAACACAAGAAAAAAACCAGCAAACAAGATCTTATCATGGAAAATATCCATCCACCCTCCTGATAATAAAAAAGGCCTCAGGTTAGGAAAATAAAAAATGACTCTAATGAACACTCAAAATTAACATGCAAATACATTCATGGTTCCTGGCACAGATGGAAAGACTGGAAATATCCCTCTTCCAAAAAAGCAGTTTTTACACTTCTTGCAAAAAGGAAAATTTATCCCAATTATTACTGTTCTGCATCATCTTGAGAACTTTTTCTTCTCTGTTGAGGAAAGCTCTGGATACTCCTTCTCCCTCACCCCACCCCATACCCCACATTCATTTCACCAGGTGGCATGACGAAACCCTCCAGATCAAGGCAGGTTTCATCAACAAGGCTTCATGCCATGCCACCCGTAATTCATCCCAGCCTTCTGTGGCTTTCTCCCAGCAAGCAGCACCTCTTGCAAAACCAGCCCCTGTCTCACACTCCTTCCAAACTCATGTTCCCGAGCACCAGCAGTAGAAGAGCATGATTCACTAACAGAACACACAGACCTTCACTCCACTCTGGCCAGTTTGTGTCATTGCCTTAATGTTAATTACACACCATAATGTGCGCATTTAATTTCCGTGGTGTTTCAATTAAATTAATCAGGCAATTAAAATTAATTAAAATTACAGAAATCACCTGCAGAAGTGCTTGAAACGTGGGGGAGGGGAAGGGAGGGGTTGGGAGGGAGCTGGGAACGTAGATGGCTGTGTTTTCACAGACCTTCCTTCCCTTGATTAATTTTGGGGATAGACTCTTTCAGAGCAGGTTATTTAAGGATTTAGAGCTTGTTCCAAGGCCCACTGAAGCCAATGGAAATCTTTCTGTTGTCACTGATAGGCTTGGGACTAGGCCACTAGCCCCGAGTGCTGAGGATAGAGACGTTTAAGGGGCAGGTGATGAAAGACCTAATGCTGAGCAGAAATCCATCAACGCCTCTGAGAAACAAGGCCGAGGGCCTTGCAGTACCAAATCAGGGACAGAGTTGCCAGTGAAAGGCCACTAGTTAAATACGAGGATGATGCCTGTGGGAGTTGGGTGCGTCGGTACTTCCAAGAATCCAGGCTGGAGAGGCATTCTAAGAAACTTATAGCTCTTTCAGGTGTCTAAGGACCTTTAAAACATGGCCATGTGTATCCTGCTGTGAACTTGCACTGACTTACACACTTGGTGAGAGAGGGTCCTAACTTCACAGTGGTGATTCATACCTCCTGAAACCTTGGGCAAGTCACTTTTAGCTTCTCTTTAGCGGCTCCCATCCATTATGTAGGGATTAGCGCATTCAGATGCTTCATGGAGGGCTTGTACTCCAGTCTGTGGAAGAGTTTGAGGACTTCATGATAACCCAGATAATAAACCCAAACAGGTCTCATGCTGCATATGCCTTTTTTACCAGGCAAGCACAGTCACATATTTGCCTTTTAACCAAGCTTTATTTTATTTATTTTTTTATTTTTTCCCCCAGCATGGAAGGGACAGTACTTCTAGCTTTTGAACAGCTACTTCCCCCACAGCATCCTATCAGCTGATCCCAGTCCAACCAGTGCCTGTGTCTGGGAGACAAGTTAGTTAATTCCACACTTTCCTGGAAAGATTTTGCCTGGCACACTCCTGTCTCAGCAGGTGACTCACCCATTCTTTGCTCCCATTCTTCGCCCCACAGTTGGGGATGTTTATACTGCAGTCACTGAAGCTCAAGCAGGTATCCCCAAGCTGCCTTTAAATTAATTTGCTGGAGCACCATTGGTAGGATAGCTGTAGTTTCAGGGTATATTGTGTGGGCTGAAAAACCTGGGTATGAGGCGAAGTAAATGCTCATAATTAGGCTGAGCCTCTCTGCTCTGCACTGGCCAATGGATCCTGAGCTTGCTTTTTTAAAGACATAACTGCTTTTTCACACATTATAATTTCCCTCACACCACCAGATAATCCCTCACAGTTCCATAGGCAATTACCCATCTTTCTTGGTGTCCAAGAGGGAGTAAAACCTTATCACCTCTGCCCCGATGGCACCCGTTTCTGCTCTGCGCTCATGAGCCACCTTTTCATTTCCAGTTGTTTAGATGATTAACATAATTAAGTTATGCACATAGCAAATGTATAAGGCTTCTAGTTAGACTGAAGTTTACTGCCAGTTTCAGATCTGAAAGATTTAAGTGCACCAGGGCTCATTTATTTTTCCCAGTCTTATCAGCTGATATTTCCTCTTTCTGTAAACTTTGCATCTTTTACATCCTCTGACCATTAGTCCACAATATTCCCATTATTATTAGCTGCTTTAGCACAGTTACCTGCTACTCTTTCCATTTCTTAAATCACAAAAAAAAAAAATGTCCTGTCATACAAAATATTTTTCCATCTTTTCAGTTTTTGGATCTTTATCTCGATTTTTTATCTTATAGCTCTCTCTCTCTCTCTCTCTCTTTTTTTTTTTTTTTCCAAAGATAGAAAATAAAATGCATCAGAAACAGGGAAGATAAAACAGAAAGATAAAGGGGAGAGGGAGGGGGAACAGCCAAGAACACAGAAATTTGATTTTTAAAATTAGAAGTTTTAGGTGGAAGATAGTATTTTGTTTCTGAACAGCCCAGTATTTTAATTATAAATCTGATGAACCCTCTTTCTTTTCTCCATAATTCCCTATCTAAATGATGAAACACCCCTCTTTCCCTTTGCTAATCCTTCTCCATCTGAATCCTTTGACACGACTTCTTGTGTGGCCTTTGGCACGTCACTTCACCTCAGTTTCCTCATCTATAAAATGGCTGTTAATCCCTGTATAGTATCACCCACGCAAATTGCCAAGGCTTATGCCTGAACAGTGCTTTGAAGATAAGTGAAGAAAGTTTCAAAAGGACCTAAGAGATTTAGGAGTGAAAGTTTCATTAACTTTCCATCAGATTTGTACTTTTATATCTCTGAAAGCCTTTTGAAAGTCTGCAGAACTGCAAGACTTTACTCATCACAGTCATTTTCCTCATTCTCCTCAAGGAAGGGGATTGCTCCAGGCTAGTTTTGATAGAAAAATTTGTTCCTCAAAAGAAGGAAGGTGAGACTTGGGGTTCTCCAGTTTCTTCCCCCTTTCTATGTATAAGATATAAAATCTTGAATGCCTACTAGGACCATTTCAGGCAAAGAGGTACCTCTCAGACAGTCGGTATTTATATCAGTAGATCTATTTGGCTTATTCTGACTGAAAGAAGGGAGGGCAGGCCCATATCAGCTGCTTTGCTGCTGGATTTGAGATAGTAACCTTCAGCTGGGAGGCAGTGGTGAGCTCCTTTGGATGGAGCAGAGGTAGTCACCTCTTTTAGCATGACTGGTTCTGGAGCAGAGTGTAACACTTGCTTTTCTGTAAGTGCAACTCAATGGAGAGGGCCTGCAAATATGCCCTGTTAATCATGGGATGTGCTGGTTGATTCAAGAAGAGTTATGAGATTTCTCTAACCAAAAGAAGATGATCTTATTGCCCTATTTGTCCAGCAAATGGAAGTCCAAGTTTTTTTGCTAAAAGAGTGACAGCATTAAGAAAACAATAAAGATCAAAATTGCTAGAAAGACACACTGAAACAATTCCAAATATTGAGGTTTTTGGTTTTGCTTTTTATTATTATTATTATTTTGAGTTTGTCACCTTGATTCTCAGCTTATAGCTTTTCTCAAAAACTATACGAAGGGAAAGAGAATAAACCAATCAATCAACAAAGCAGTGTATATAGCAGTGTCTTGATGGCTTTGGTCTGTTCAGCTTCAGCAGCTAAAACACTGTCCTGAAATCACCTGGAAATAATGTTGCTTTTCTTTGGGGGACTTTCCTTGTCAAAATGAAAATGAACTTGTGTAGAAAGAAACATTTTCATTGGCCATAAATGAAATATTTTGTTTTGATTTTCATTTTACCTATTGACATACTCAATGCAGCTGAATTTGAAAATGAACCGTGATTTGAAAGCAGAAATCTGAAAGGTTTGGTTTACAAAATTTTGAAGCATATAAATTTAAAAGCTTTTTTATTGCAATCTGTTTGCCACATTTGATGTAAATTTACTGATGATTTTGATCATTTTTTGCCCAAAACTGTATTTTGCCTAAAGTAAGTCTTTCTACAGAAATACAGTCCTGAGTTTGGAAAACCGGTCCTTAAGGAAAAACAGCAAATGTCATTACAATGTTACTAAAGTCTAATTTCAGGGATTGACAGCACAGTGGGGGATGGACCCAATATTCTCCATAGGTTTCTTCCAATTTTAATTATTCTTCAATTTAGTGATTATCTAACTGTCTGTGTTTAGTACCTTGTCCCTATTACCCCAAGATATGAATACCTTCCAATTTAATATGCTCATCCTTTAACACCAAGATTTTCTTTGATTTAGAACAGGCAAAACAAACACAGAGAGAGGTAATGGTGAAAACTTCTGGCTGAGCAGGCAACTGAGCCAACAAGACTCAAGTCTCAAAGCATCGTCACAGTGTAGATTTCCAATTTTCTCTTCAGTCGTACAAAGTTTAATAAATGTCAAAAGATCAAGAAACCTCTCTAATGTATTTGTTTGGGAAATTCTGAACAAAAAGGATGTTTGGGGAAATTTATATTTTTAAATTTTAGATTTCTTCAACTACAGTTGAGTGCAATTGGCCTGAAAGCTATGTTTCTGCAAGGACTTTGACAGTGTCCATACCTACTGACAACAAGAATTGAGAAAAACAAGAGACACACAAAAAAAAAACCCAAACCAAAACAGAACAGAATTTAGCTTGTGATGGAAGGTTCTTGGTATGCAGCAGAGTTTCTTTTCACCTCTGGAATTGCACACTGCATTCTAATTAGAGCTGTTAATTAGATACTTTTTGTTAAAACATGTTTCATCAAAGCTGAAGCATTTTGTAAAGAAGTGTCTATTTTGTTAACGCTTTTCTTGGAGAAATTTTTGAGGTTCAGGGCTCTGGTCAAGGAAAGGATTCAAAGAGAAACAAAGCTCTGGTCTCTTACATGGATAATATGAAAGTGTTTTTAAAATTCCAGTGTAAAATTCCAAATTAAAAATTGCTAAAATATTTGAAAAGCTTTTTATTTTCCTCTTTTTCTTCTCTCCAATGTGGAGGGAAACAAATTTCACAACCTCAAAAACTGTGACAAAATGGAATTGCTGTCCCATGGGCAATTCCTGTAATAAGGCCAACAAACTTGTCATGCTGAGTCCAGTTCCTCCCCGTTGAAGCAGAGCAATTCATGTATGCAGCTTTACCAAGTGTCCAAAGTGTTTCATGCATTGCTAATAATTATGGGCACATCTTGGTGGTCATGTTGAATTCAATGGCAATTTTCCCACAGATGTTATCAGAAACAGAATTTATCCCTATATGCTTTGATTGTATAACTCAGTTTCTGTTACTATTTAAGACTCCCCAGTCTGTGCCAGCATGCAAAATTCTAATGAAGTCTTATGTTAGTGGCTGCTGCTAACTGTTCTTAATTATTTGATAGTCATCTGAGGCCTGAATTTCAGAGATGTGGAGCTCCTCTTGTTCCAATTCTAATCAATGGTAATCTGGATACTTTGTCCATCTGCAAATGAGACATTAAAATGACATTCCTGATCCCATTGTCTCTAATGGATACAGGTCCATACTTGTAGGGCTAAATTTTCAGTTAACAAATGAGGTAGAGCTGGTTAAAAACAGACAGAATTGCCTTCTTTTGGAGGGGAATTACAAGATTTGTCCTTTTTTTTTTTTTTTTGTTGGGGGGGTGGGTGAATCTCAAATTAGGGAAAAGTAATAAAATCATGGAATTGTTCTTAACGCTAAGTATTTTGATAAGCTTTGTTTAATCCTCACTGAAACAATAACTTTTGTCTGTATTGTTCTAGTCAATATGAGGCAATGATTACCCAGCATTATATTTCCTGATCTCATCACAAGAATAAAGACACAATGAAATATTTTGAACTTAGTGGAATGAGACATATAATAGCTGCATATTAAACTTTCCAGTGGAGCCAACGCATCCCTCCAAAATGCTGTGATTTGGAGAATCAGTATTTTTTGCTAGAAAAATTAGACCTTCAGCTCCAGTTCTATCTCATTAGGAGTAACAGGCAGCTGAACTCAAGTCCTTTTGACTGCAATGGAAAAGAGTATCAGTCAATCCATCGAGGCTCTGCCATTGTGATGTTTCAGGGCCTGATCTAAAGCCAAGCCAAAAATAGCAGGAAACATTTGTGATTTCTGTGCAGCTGGGCAGACCTTCCAGGACCCATTAACACTGTCTTAAAAAGTCAACCCTCTGTTTCTGTATTCCCTTAGCAGTATTACACCTGTGTTGGGCACAGACTTTATACCAGCGTATGACAGGGAGATGGATAGACAGCAGAAGTCCTCAATGTCCCCCCCATACCAGAAGACACACAACTGGGATATCTAACCTTGGGGTTTTCACAGTTGCTCAGCACCACGGTGATATAAAGACTGGCTACTGCTACTGCTTCAATTCTATTACCCTCCTTTGAGGGAGGCTATAGGGAAACCTGTGCTCCAAACACTTGATTTAACTTAGGATTCAACCTAAGAGGCCTGAAAAAAGTGTTTGTGAAGGTATTTTTGTGTTTAACCGACATTTCTTTAGTGCCATTTTTCCAGGTCCTCTGTTTTCCTCTTTCCTTTTTGAGAAAGGGGATTTTCCACCACTAGTGCAAGGACCATCAGCTGATGCACACAGACCCACCAGTGCTCATTGGATCTGAAGAGGTGAGATAGGGTCTGCTGGCATCTTATGGGAACCTTCAGCATCTCTGCTCCCTGGTGCCTGGTGGGAACTGCGAATTTAGGCAGCACTGCACATCAGGGGGTATCTATGGCAATGGGTTCACAGGAGGCTGGTCCTCCTAGGGCTGTACATTCATGGCCAAGTACATAGCTGGATGAGTTATTATGGCATCATGGGTTTTGCCAAGCTCTCCTCAGCTTTACCAGCCCAAGCAACAGGATTTTCCCTCAATGCGAACTGAGAGTAAATTTGGTATAAGCTGCCCCGCTGAAGAGGTACAATGGCTAATTTATGAAATTGGAAGAGAGGGTTTTAGTCTCTTCGCACTCAGAAATCATTCATGTAATCATACCTCACATCTAGACTAACATCCTACCTCGCCCTAGCTGTAATTGACAAAAAAAAAAAAAGAGAATCTGCATGCTAGAGGCACATCTGTATCAAAAGTTTAGAGTGAAGTACAAGCATTTTTGCCCTTGGGCACCCAAACTGAGGCATCTAAAATGTCTGGTATCCAGTCAGTCGATACTCAGAAGTTTCTGAAAATCAACCCTTGGAAATACCAGAGAAAAGATTCCAAATTTAAGAACCCTTCTGCCCAAAAACAGTTCTCACTGGGTAATTTTGGAACAACTTACATACCTCCACCCCAAAATGCTTTCAGGAGATTGAAATGACCATGATCACCCTTTGCATTTGAGGTCAGAGACAAAACTGCTCCCAAGCTGACACCTTACCTACCACGTTCCCAGCCTGGTGGGAATACTGCATCTGAAATTGAAAGGTTTATGTTGGAAATGTTGACACAGCCCTAAAGTGGAGTGATGTGGGCGTCAGGGAGGAGTGTGGGGTGAGGGTTCTTTGAATCAGTACTTCTCTTAATCCTTGGAAAGGGCCTGTAGAAAAGATTCATTTTCTATATCGAGTTTCATTCACTGAAAGGATTCCAAAGATAAAACTCATAAACTATGTAAGCACAGACACAATGTGGGTGAAAGGGTTAAGGGACTGAAGAAGACTCAGTAATTCTCACAAATGGGGACCAGATGTTGTCTGACATTTTAAAAACATGCAGTCTCCTCTACCCCTACTTGCCTTTCTGATACTGTGAATTGTTCAGTTGAGATCAATGAGAAATTACTGAACAGGTAGTTTATTTTCCATGGTGTCTTCTGTTTGTATTAAAAAAACACATGGGGAAAAAATAAGGTTGCATTAATAATAGCAAGGGCCATTCTCAGCTGGTATAAATTGGCATAGCTCCACCAAAGTCAATAGAAGGGCTCTGATTTACAGCAGATGGGCTTTTGTCCATCAGTGTGATTTCCTATACCAAGTGATATGACAAGAGCTGTTTACAGACTGTGTCATGTTGTTCAATATGATGTCTGTGCAAGGCTGTGCCAGGTCAAATGCTGTGGTGGAAAGTATGCCAATACAAAACCACGCTTGCTATATACACAGGAGTTTTGAAATCCCAGGAGGAAAGAGTTGCACATCTAAGAAGAAGAATACAGGAGGCAATAGCTTTGGTCAGTAACTTCAAGGTGCAACAGAAGTGAACAAGGGCATGAGGAAAGGTCCTCAGCTATATTCAGCCTTTAGGGAAAAATGAAGAATTATGTGTAGCTGAATAATACTCAGGTAAAAGCAAAAGCCACCTTATTTGTTGCTTCTTCTCACATTGAAATCACTCAAAACTGAATGACGGAGAGGAAATGTGGGCTGTGTTGCAGTTATTACAACAGATAGGTCACATCACGCTTGTTCAGTCCGGTTTGATTCCTTCTCCACCATGACTCACTTCTGCATACTCATGAAGGGGTGCTGAATTTGGCAGGCAAAACTCTCACACAGTCATATTACATTTTGTAAATCTTGTTGGCTCAGTTTAATCTGCATCCGAACAAGATTACCTGTTTGACAAAAGGGATGGGCTGAGCAGCAGAGAGACATTTCAATGCCCAAAGCAACTGCTTTCATCATCATTATCCAGGACCACCTTCCTCTTAAGCACTTCAAGTCATCCCTTTTGTCCTCTACCCACTGTGGACTGATGGCCTCTTTTCCTAGCGGCAGGAAATTATAGCAGCAGAAAAGAGAGTTAAATGAAGGGAAGTTATGCCTCTAACATTCAGACAATGAGCAGTCTGGGAGCTGTGTGGCTGCTGGATGTTTCCCACCACAATCACATAGTACTTGGGGCAGTGTGACACTCTAGGTATGGGGGAAACCACTGAGCCAATCCCATAGGTCGTGTGGGTTGAAACTGGCCCTCTAGCTAATGGTTGAGAACTCTGTTTTAAACATCATGAGCTAGTCCCAAAGTAATGACACAGTGCTGTCAAAAGGAAACTGCACGATAGCAAACCCAGATCATCATCCTGGTCTCAGATGGGGTCTTGTTTCGGATTCTATAGCTCAGTCCTACAACACATAGCTTTTTCTAGGGGACAGCTTTTTCAGAGTGTCCACCATTTGGCCAGCTTCTTGCTTTGAAAGCAATAATGAGCTGACTTCAGAAAGAGGAAACTTAAGCCAGAACTGGTAGCTTCTGAAAGTAATGGTATTTTTAAAATTTAATTAAATACTTTTTATATTATACTTATTATTGAATAATTATATTTTTGAAATTTACTGTCTACCTGAGCAACTTGATATCTGGGTATCTTTTATCTTCCTTCATTTCAGTTTGCCCTGTTTAATCAAGGCTTTTTACTTTGTTTTGTTATTCTTTAGAAAGATATATCACAGATGATGCTCTGCCACTGAATACATCTTTAACTTATGCATATTAAATAACCTTTTTCTAAACTGTTTTGATTTACTGTCTTTTTATCCCCTGTGATAATAACTAGTCAATGTATTACCTTGAGATTTTTCTTCCAAAGTTTTCTCTTTCCCTTTTCACAAACCTAAATAAATGTTGGCCAATGGCCAAGTAATTTTCCATATCAGCAACCTCTCTGCTTGTGTGCAGTCAGGAGCAATGTGCCTCTTGCAAAGTCTGCTTTGCTCTAAATGCAGAGTTCCTGTACTCTGAAAAATCCCCAAACTTTCTATTTAAAATTAGCTGGTCAACCACGTGCTGGCTTCTTGCTTTTGATTTCATTATTTTCATGTACCTTTGTTCAGATTTACCTACCACTTCTTAACACCAAAGTAATACTTTATTTTAAATTTGCTCTCACTGAACTCAATTGTTAACTCATGATGTCAGGTTCCATGAAGATGAAGGGCTGTAAAATTTTATTCTTATTGGTATGAATTGCTCCACCACCTTTGACACTACTCTTGGAAGCTGTTGAATATGGATTGATGAGCTAAAGTTAATGGATGATTTTGCTGTAGTGGTCCATGATCCAGAGAATGGGGTGAAGTCAGGAGTTAACAGCAGTTTAACCTGGGAAAGATGAGAATTGGTTGGTAAGTCCACAGAAGAAAAGGCCAAATGTAGCCCTGAATTATGCTTCTGCAACTACAAGATGGTTTGATGAATTTAGATTAAATTATTGATATACATCAATGTAGAAAAAAAAATGGCTCTATGTATTAGATTTAAAACAAAACAAAACAAAATTAAACTAAACCTCTACTGGTACACTAAACAGAGTAAGAGACAAGACTGAGCACTGTCCATGCTAGCATGCTCCTGGGTAGTTTTTGGTACATGCTAACTAGCACTTTTCCCAGCAACTCCCTGACACAGTCTGGGGGACAGTATGTGCCAGGGATATTCCCAACATGAAGCATGCAAGCAGACCTCCCTCTTTTTTTGGGGGGGTGGGGTGGGGGGGTGGGGGGGAATACAACCTTATGGACCTGTCCTGCAACAATTGTCTTCAGGGCCAGAGAAATGGATAATAGTGTAGACATAGCCCGTGTAGACAACAGGCACTGTTGCTGTGCAACACACCCTCTACCAGCCTACAAGAGCTGGTAGTGAATCAAAGACAGGCAGATAGGTTTTTAGCACTGAGGTAAAGACTCATTTATGGAAGCTGCACTTAAAACTGATGTGACTCCTTTGTGATTCAGGCACAGAAAGAAAACCCGAAATGAACAGCAGTTACCTGCAGTACCCTATTTCAATCTTCACTAATTAAATGAATGCACACACACACACAAAAGGAGTGAGCAAAGTTTGGAGTAGGGGGAAGAGAATATGTGAAGGGTTAAGGCAAATCTATTTAGATGACATGGCTGAAATGGTCCTTTGTGCTTTGTTGTAGATAATTCTTCTTGAGCATGCACAGAAATAAAAGGAGACAGAAGGCAGCAGTGGAAATCTAGTTGAAAACATGTGTAGTAGGAAGGGACTTTTGGCAAGTAAAAACAGCACGAAAAGGTCACACAAGCCTGTGTGGGTGGTGGAAGACACCACAGAGACTAGCACCCACACAGAGGTATGGGGATGATATTTATCACTAGACTCTGTAAGTACCAAAACAAAGACACAAAAGGAGACAAAGGGGATGGACTGTTTCAGAAGATAAGATCAAGTGCAGGACAGAGGGAGAAGACAGGACCAAGCACTGAGGTGGAAGTTGCAAGGTGTCTTTAAAATAAAGGGGCAACCCTGTTCAGGGAAGGGACATCAAAGACCTCTGGTGGCATGGTCACTATGGTAGATGAAGGATATGCTAGGTCTGACCCTTTGTCCCTTGAAGTGAAGGAAAAAGTCTATTTCTTCCAGAGTGTAGGATTGGACCTCACTTGATTTAAAATGCACTGTGTAAAAATATCTGTAAGGTTTTTGATGAGATTTTCCCTGACCTCTTCTTCCATATGACCCTTCAATATTAGTTAATCTACTCTGAAGGGACAGATGAATTTTGATTACTTCTGAGTGAGTGAAGGAGACAACAATACCCTAAAATGCAACGTTTAATATAAACAGAACTCAGGCCCTCTTTTGAGTACAATTATTTTTGAATAACTGATTTAAAGAGAAATCAGAATCTGATCCAAACTGTGCCCCTCAGTTCATGTGTTGAGGAACAAGCCTTTCTCGTGTTGCATGAATCTAAAAATGACACAATATAGCATATGGCTTCTGCTGTTTTTCTGGTTCCGCTACAGCCTTGGACTGCCCTGTGGACCTTCTATAGAAGGTAGTGTACCTGGCATAGGAATGGAGCTCAGGGCACACATCTCCTACCAGACTTATTGGCCTTTTCTACCTGCCTAGATGGTGCACTGGAGCCCAAGGGTGAAAAAAAACATGGACTGCCACTTAAGTCTTAAATCCCATATTGTTATGATAGACAACCAGGCTCTTGGCTCCTCTCATAATCTTGAAGAAACTCCATTTAAAGTCAAAGTAAATCCCCACTGAAGCTCAGCGCAGAAGATCTCTTCAGTCATCTGGATGGCACGTTCCAGCAGGAAGTGACAAGCTGTGGACAGACAGCACTCAGTGAGACAGTGGCCTTGGAAAGTTAGAAAAAGATGCTGAGACTAACGCTGCTGAGTGCTTTGTTTGTGCTTATCACCCCTCCGAAGCCACAGTAGGCTTATGGGTCCTGAGTGAACTACGAGGTCTCAACTTCATAGTATTTTCATAATACAGCAAATATTTGTTGTTGTTGTTTGTTTATTCCACTCTCAAATCCCCCTCCTCCCCCTCTTTTTTACCCATAGAAGTGTTTTCTTTGGATCTTTTAATTCTAAAGAATCACTGTCTTCCTCAAAGCATCACCAAGGGACATTTCCATCAGAGGCAGAGTTCCTTAGCTGACACATACTGGGAAAACTTCATTGTCTTCTGTGGGTCTACCAGCCATATAGACCAGCATGGACTGGCACTTGAGGTTTCTGAGCCCAAAGTGTTAATGGAGAAGCAAGTC
Source organism: Anseranas semipalmata (assembly GCA_013399115.1). Taxonomy (NCBI): domain Eukaryota; kingdom Metazoa; phylum Chordata; class Aves; order Anseriformes; family Anseranatidae; genus Anseranas; species Anseranas semipalmata. The sequence goes on along the minus strand of VXAA01004089.1, from coordinate 489,049 downwards.
CTGTGGCTATTGCAGAGGAAATGATATTAATAAAAGTATTTCACAAAATTCTGGATTCCTTCCAGTCAGACGGATATTTTTATTATGTTTAAGTACTCATGTCAGGGTCTCATTTACTGCAGACTTTTAGGAGAGCAAGGGGCATTCCTGAATGTCACATTCCATGTTTTTCCATTCTGTCTCAGACACATTTGATTTCATTTCATCAAGGGAGACACTATTCTCTGCAGAAGTAAATCTACTGTCACTTTTCTACAGTGCTGTTTTTCCTTCCTTCCCTTCTAAATAACAATAAGAGTATCTGCCTTCTCTCTAGAGACTTCTATGAAGCAGTCTGAAGAAGTACCTGGAAGAACAAGACAGTAACTACATTTGGCAGATAGGGCACTGAGGCAGAGGGAAGTGATTTATCCAGAATCACCCAGCAATGATTCCCTAAAGCAGAGCTAGGGACAGTATCCAAATCTCAAAAATTTCAAGGTAATGAGTGAGCACATACATCTCACCTGAGCTCAAAGTCAAGGGGAGAGTAGTTTTGCATGGGTAATAGATTTTAACTTTAACAGTGTGCTTTGGACCAAAGCTTCTTCTTCAGGTTATTAGTCCCCCTTGATAACAGAGGGCATTACTGGACTCTTAGAGTCCCTCTGCAAGTCAATGTATAGAGTCTGATTCATATGTATATGTGCATTTTAAACTTGGTGGGACACTAGGGATTCACAAGTTTGGTTTCAGCATCAGTTTGCTTCTCTCCTCAGACTGTGTGTGTCATCTTCATGACAGGGTGTCTGAAGGAAGAAGATGCCCATGACATGCACTGATTGATGGATAGGTCCTTTTTTGGTCTGACCCTATGCAGATCGTGTGGCACCTCTTCCACTTCATAAAACACGATCCTGGAAACTTGTCTTTGCAGCCATGCCATTCACCATGGATCATTCCCATCCTAAGGCATTACCATTTTTCCTCCTTGGCTTTCTGCATTAGTAAATTGTGGATAGAGACATCCTTCACAAAACAATATGAAGTCTACAGGTAAAAGCCCTGTATATGATAGATAAGTATTTTAACTTTGCAGACTACGGTACTCTAAGTACTATGTATTCCAGTCACAGGAGCATCCTTTTCTTATGTAGCAGAGCCAGCCAGAAGTTAACTCCCATTGTGTGGGGAACTCCAGCATTTCAAAATTTGTTTTGGTAATTAGAAATTATGATGTTTCATGGAATGGAAAGTCCAAGCTGTTTTAACAGAAACACAGAAACACACTTATCAAAAGGGAGGTCATTAGCCTGTACTACTTGGCACAGGTGGGGACTCAGCTGGCCTGAGGTATGTGGTCCTAACCACTACACTTTAAAAAAAGTAATAAACCATTTGGAAAGCATCCAGAGGAGAGTAACACGAAAGAGAAGAGGTTTAAGAAAACATGACCTATAATGAAAAGTTGAAGAAATTGAGTTTGTTTAGTCTAGAAAAGCGGTGAAGGAAGGGAGGCATGATAAGAGTCTTCAAACATATAATAAGTTTTTTAAAAGAGGACAGTGATTGATTGTTCTCTGTGTCCACTGCTGGTAGGGCAAGAAGAAATGAGTTTAATTTGCAATGGGAGAATTTTAGGTTAGTTATCAGAAAATCCTTCTAACTTGGTGAACAAAAATAACATAAGGTTGATGGGCTGCAGAATCACTACCACTGGAGGTTTCTCAGAGCAGGTTGGAGAAATGTCTGGCAAGGATGATCTAGATGTACTTGATATTAAATCAGAAAAAAAGGTCAAGCTGGAAATTCTCTTGAAGTCTTTGCCACTTTACTCTCCTATCATTCTGTACACTGCTTTATCTTCATAATGTCTGCACATTGTCATAGAGATGATAGAGTATATGAAACATCTTGTACCTTTGTGTACTGCAATTCCAACTAATGATGAACATTAACAAAATTTTAATATTAAAGGTCAAAACAGGGAAAATGAAATCAAATAAAAGAAAAATTCCAAACAAAGCAAAGTGAGAAGGTCAAACTAAATACTCTATTTCGTCTTGGTGTTATTTTGAAACATTGCCAACAAGAATATTATCACAGTTGACTGGCTCCCAAGAGCCATCTTGATTTTGATAGATCAGCTTTTTCCTGATAGAAAACTATATAATCAAAACAATATTAACTAACTCTGTTGCATGGGGAGGGCTGATATATGTTAATAACATGGGCCTCGGTTGTGTTACTCTAGCTGTGTAAGGAGAATGTGTTTTTAGCAAAACTTCACTTCTTGCATGATGGGTTAGGGATGGGAAATGGTATTTATAGTACAATCCTTCTCCTTGCTTCCTTCTCCTTCCAGGGCAGTTCTAGCAGGGGAGTATCCGTGGGCAGATGAGGAGAGTTCTCCTTGCTCCTGTTGGAGTTTCAAAGCTGAAGATAATGAAATCTTGGCAGCAGCTAAGGAAGCTGAGCAGCTGAGGGAAACCAGAAAAGTTATCATCTCTTTAAGTGGAATTTAGAGTGTGAGGGGTGATCCAGTCTCTGATAATTTCTATATGCTTGAAAGCGGAAAAAAAAAAAAAAAAAAGACTAAAAAGTTTCAGAGAGTAAAGACCTAATTATCTCTCTCTTTTAAGCCTTGCTGCAGGTTGCATGGAAATTCCTTTGGGGTCAGAGAAATGCAATTACTGAGTAATCTGCAGGGAGATGTCATCCTATAATCACCTGATATTTGTTTACCAACAATTCTCATTAAATTTCCCTTAATTAAACAGCAGTTGCCTTGTACTTAGAGTCCTGTGATTGAAATTGTCATTGACACTTCTTGAGAGTGAAAGCTGCTCTAGCCTACAGAAGTGGACATACTGCTGTTAAAACCATATACTTTGGCCTCAGAGTGAAAGCCCTTTGTATGCCAAGGGACCTGATGAACCAAGCTTTCCTATATGCCTTGGGATTCTCATGCTCTTGATGGCATTAGCCTTTATTTTACTGTTACTACAACCACTCCCTGGTTATAACCTTGTCCTAGTCCAATTTCAGAGTCTCTATGATGTGATAGTGTGATTCAAGGTTGTGTTTTTAAAGGGATATGAGTTAGATGAGACCACATTCTTCCTAGGAAATGGGCTGTATGGCGATATTGCAGCCCAATACCCAAGTGCTGATCCTTGTGTATGAAGGTGCTTTTACAGTAATCCATGGAACAGCCTTGAACAGTATATGAACAGGTGGAGCAATCCCTTGAGGAAGGGGCACCAGATCTGTGTTGCATGCTCCCTGCTACCAATGAAGCCATCACAGGTGGTTGGACTGTTACTATAGCATAGTGACACCTCATGGGCATTGCACATAGCTAACAAGAAGAAAGCAAGAGAAATTTGCGAGAAAGAACTGACCAAGAGAGGGTACAGTTAAAAATCTATAATTTTGATCAAAACCCTTAAGGAAACAATAACTAAAACTTTGGGCCCCTGACTGGCTCCACCCAAGAACTCTAGCAACAGCAACCGAGATGGGCACACGTGACTTATGCAGAGATTCTTCTGGAGAAACTATTTTTCTTCGTTTGACTACAGTAAAAAAAAAGAAAAAGAAAAAGAAAACAAGCCAGACAAGTGTGGCTGAATGTTGAACGTATAACCCCCCAAAGCAAATAATTCATAATGAATGCCCTATCCATTTTAATTCATTCTGTGTTGTCTCTATATGGCAGGATATCTAGAGGCCAAATACTGTTCTCCATAATATTGGTGCAATCCCATTGATACATTGATTTCAGGAGGTCACACCAGATTATCATAATGGCTCCTTCAGGCCGTAAAAATCTATGAATACGAAAGCATGAGAGAGCAAGTTGAGGAGAATGCAGAAAACTTAACTTTGTATTTTTGTGGAGAGGAGACAGGGGAGTAGAGGGACTGTAATGTAATAGACGTGGGGCCTTTTGATTTTTGGTTATGAATGTGAACACTTTTCAGGTTGGTAGCTGTTGAAAGCTGCTACTATTTGATGGCTCTGGAGTAGCGTATGTGAAACCAGCTGGCAGTCTCTGCACAGCTCCTTGGAGCTAAAAGTCTGGTGAAGTCAATAAGGGACTTTGACTTCAACGGGTCTCAAGTTAGGCCCTCGGTGGATGAATGTATGCAACAACAGCAAACTGTCCACCATCTGATGCCTCATGCATCAATTTAACCCTCACCTTTCCCCTCCTTCAACACAACTCAGCTTTATCTATTTTCTTTGTAAAGCAACGAGAAACAATGACACTCTTTTGAAAACTGGCTCTCAAATGGGTACCACTGCTAGAAAAGATTGACACTCTCTAAAAACAAATGTTGCGGCAAGAAGAGATTGAATTTCCTCCATAAAAGTCTTTTAAATACCCACATCTCTTCCCCAGGGACAAGTTTTCCATAAACAGGCAACATTCTTTTGTTGTTGTTGTTGTATTTTTAACAGTCTTGTACAGTATCTTGTCAAGATGTCATCAATACAATTGCTTTGACATTTTTAGTGCAGCATTGGGAAAGCAGGTTGGGTTTTTCAGTCCGGCAAGCCAATATAAGTCAGTCTCCGATACTTAATTTCTCTATGAGATCCTTCACTTCTATTATAAACAGATCCAGCAGTTGAGAGATAAATTTCTTGGTAACAGTTTGGACTTTTTTATGAACCACCTGCAAGTTTTCTGCAAACAACATGTTTTATGGGAGCTCAAGGCAATGTTCACCCATCAAGACCTGACAGTAAGAAGTGGATGAATGAGGCCTTATCTCAGCCACACATGTAACCTTCTGTGTCCCCTGGCTTGACCTCCCTCTGCACTCATTTATGAAAATGATTCATCTTTAAAGAGCTTCCTCGCTCTGCCTGGAGGCTGTAGATCTTTCTGCACTGGACTTGTGTAGGCTGAGGTTATAAACTTCAGCATGGAAGGCATACAGAGGGGCTTAATTTTGAACATTAGGGAAAAAAAAAAATGCATACACTGTGTACACATTTAAAGAGGCAGGTTAAAATGCATACAGTTAAAAATCTATTTCTGTGAATACTGAGGATTTTTACATGGGGGTGGCTCAAAAAGGGGCTCCCTATCTCTTTTATTAATGTCATGTTAGATTTTTATTTAAGATCAATATAATTTTTTGAAATCTATTCACTTCCATTATTTATGCTGCTTGCGGTATGTCTATTTTTTTTTTTTTTTTTCTGGTGAATTAAGAACATAAAACAATGCAGTATTACTTCCTGGTTCTCAGACATTCAAACTAAGATGTACCCTATATTCAGCAATAAGGAAAAAAATAAATAATAAAAATAAAAAGGACAATGATTCATTACAGAATAATCTCTTATAATAATGTAAATAATAATTTAAAAGTCAGCAAAAAACATCCTAGTGGATTTTTAGCAGTATTTAAATTTTTGCAATACTAAACTTTATTCTGTTAATGAAAAATTTCACCATGTCTCAAACTCCTTTCTGCCCTTTCACTTCTACAGGAAGTAAGTTTCTACTCTTCTCAGAAAACCTGAACATCTGAGACTTAGGAGTAAAAATAACCTTAAAAAAATAAAACCTGCTGTCAGGTTCTGAGCTAAGTTATGTGTTTGAGTTTCTCGGGGTAGAATACTTTCAGTATTAGTTTAGGATTTGTCTCCTTTATATAAACAAGCTACCCAAACTGCAATCTGAAATGCTTGATCACCCATGCAAGAAAAAAACCCTGCGCCTATACCGGGAGATCATTTAAGCCTGAGCACGTTTATTCAGCTGGGCAGAAGTTGGGTTAGAACCTGATTCCATTTTGCTTGGAGCTGAAACCTGTTCTCTGGGGCATGTACAAGCAAACTTCAATGCATATAGTCCCTGCACACTGTCCTTTTAACTCTGTCTTTCTTGAGGTCTAGACAAACCTTCTCACCACTAGCACAAAATCCATGAGAGTCTAAGCAGGAAAGATCTTGAGCTTGTCCTCAGAGAGATGCAGGTGAGGACAGACACAAGCAGATCATGCTTATATGGATGGGACTTCACTGTGGGAATACTTCTCTTCAGGCCACGTAGACCCAGCAGCCAGTAACTGAGATGTTACTGAGCAAGAGCAAATCCCTGTAGATCTTGCTGAGATTGTTGAGAGATACTGGACATGGGACTGAGAGCAAAACACTAGCATGGCAAGTGTTTGTTCTCATTGACTTTGTCTTCAGAGTGATCATATTCCTCTCTACAAATACGTAGTTTATGAAACAAAAAAATTCTAAACCTCACAGCATAGCATGAAGGAGCTTTTTCTAGTTATTCTGGGAGAAATAAAAAGAAAGAGGAATATTATAGCTATCTCACAGTCAGGCAATATAAATCCTAGAAATTCATAATTCATGTTAAAAAAAATCCTGACATCTTTAGGTAAAGAAAAGAAGATCCCTCATACAATCTCTGCTCTTAAGTGACACAGTGAACTAAACATGCTGTTGTGGTGGAGTGTTTATCATTCTAGAGTAAATAGGACATGCGATACATCCCTGTGTATTGCAGCATTTTCTAGCTCAAAAAGCGTCACAGGCAATCATAACACTAATTCCTTTCACTAGCTGATCAGGAGCCATCTCAAAACTCATGCTGTTTTATTTTTTTATTCCCCCTACAAGACTAAAGTTTTATAGATCCTGATTTAATTCACAGCCTTTAAATCCTATTGGTTGTGGTGACAGCATTGGCCATTAGCTCAGAGAGCTTTTCTTACTCTCCCTTGATTATCCATCAATGTATTTATACAGTGTACTTCTAACTCCTATAATCCTTTGTTGCTGAGCATTTTTTTTAAGTCAACAAGCTATGTTCAGACAAGTTATATTGATGTAGCACTAAAGACAGCTGAAAAATAACTGATATGCCTACGTAGGACAGAGCACAGGACTGCAGTGATATCATCAGATGTCCTGCAAACTCTATAACTACATTAATGTCAGCTCTACTCTTGTTCTCACCAGAGTTAGTTCAACTGGACGTAAACCCTCTCTCCTTTGCCCCTTAGACCTCCCTTTTGTCTCCTCTTTTGAAGTAGGCACTCTGTCTCTCTGATCATCCAAGTAGCCCTCCTCTATACGTCATTTAGTCTATAGTCATGTTTCTAAACATAGAGTGATTGTGGTGGTACATGTTCAGAATGTTCAAGCAAACTTGTCTTTAAATATACAATACAAGCTATTTTTCCCACCCTCATAAATCACTGAGGAGCTTTAATAGTTTTTGTTGAAATCTGGTGAAGCTGAAGGTATTTTAGGTGGGGTTTGTTGCTGGGGTTTTTGTTTGGGTTGTGTTTTTGCAAAATCATTACTAAACATAAATCTCAGCTTCTTCTTGATGAGTCTGCAATACCACCAATTGACCAGAAGAAGCCTGGTTTATTTGTGGAACATCTGTCATTGGCACATAGCTTTGAGGGTTAGTAGTTGAATACAAAAGTCTTATGACTATGTTTATGGTACTTGATTGGGCATATTTAATATGCTTAAGAGAAGGGAAGATTGAACACAATTTGATTCAACTAGTCCCTGGGAAGAGCTGAAAGTCAGCGTGGGGGAGGGAGGGATAGAGACAGACAGACGGCAGAGCTCTCATCTGTAAAAGATAATAAACAGCATGCCTGAGGAACAAGGAGGTTGCCAGCTTTAGTAGATCAAATGTATGTGAGCTCTGTTAAATAAAGTAAACTGATTCAGATAGGCTGTAGATATTAAAGATCCTGGATACAAATGAATAAGGATTAAAGCTCCTATTCTGTTCTATTATTTTCTATTCTAATCTATTCTAGCTCTTCTCTCACTGGTGTGGTATCAAAGATCCACATCTACCAAAGGACTTACATATCACAGCACTGAATTTAGTAGCTTCTAATTCTCATGAGCTTTGTTAGTAGTGTGTTGCCCAATTTAAACATGTAAGCTTCTTATGCAATACGTGGGGAAAAGAATCAAGCACCTAAAGAAAGGGTTTAGCACATAGCAGCACAAGGCAAAAGCCCAGTCTGACGGTGGATAAGCCAAGGATAGGTGCAAGGTTTTGTGCTCTCTTCTCATTAGGTAGTTAGGTGCCCAGCTCAAGACCATAGGGAGATACCATCTTTCATTCAGGTTTCATGGCCTGCTTATCAGTCCATGAACTGTCTCCAATAGCCATTTAAAACACTCACTCACTTGGCATCTTGGAGTATCTCTTTACAAATATTCACAGTCTTACTAGAAGAGGTCTGTGTCTCCCACTTGAATGGACTAAAAGTTAAAATACAGAGATATTCTGTCTCATTTTGACATTTTATCCAAAGAGGGAGCACAGAAGATACTAATGACAAGACTAATCTCTGGATTTTCATCTTCAGTATTTTCTCTAGAGGTGAAAAACCTAGGTTCAGCTCCATCCCTGCCTATTAGGAATACTGGGGTTTTGAACTGGGGTCATTTGTAGACCAGCTATGCATTTAATCAAACTATTGAGATTACCTGCCCAAAGCAGGCTTTACTAAGAAGATAACTGAACGATTTCCCTATCTTGCCTCTAGATGCTGATTTCACCCCAGTCATCGAAATCTAAGCTTGTGCTTGTGCAAGGCTAAGATCTGCAACCTTAGAGCATCAATGAATTTGGCAGTGATTTGCAACACCATAAGAATCGACCCTCTCTGTTCCAGAATCGTGATAGTTTTGCTCAGCTGTTACTTTCAGTGCTTGCAAACCTACATGCAAAGAGCTTTTGGTGTCTTTGAACCACCTCTTATTCTGTGTTTCTGACTAACAATCTTTGAGTGTCGTTTGGCAGCAGGAATGGCATGACAGAAAGGGCAGCAGCCACAGGGCTTTTCTGGGGCACAGAGATCATTTCTGGCCATTTCATGTTTCACAGAATACCAGACCTGAACCACGGGAAGAAGCTGGATGGTCACTGAATGCATTTCCTATGCCTGATCACCACACAGACTAGAATTTTCCCCTTTTTTTTTTTTTTTTTAGGTAGCTTCCTCTGATCATCTCAGCTTTCTTATTTATTTGCATGTTGAGAGCATGCCAGTGGCAAGACAACTCCCTCCAGGAGTTCCCATCATTTGGAGCATGGCTTCCTCCCTCTCCACCTACTGCAGCTATTAGGCACATTCAATATACACCCAGGCATGCATGCACTAAAATGCCTAGGTGAACCCAAGGAGCAGCCAACTCTGAATACAAAGCAGGCCTCCAAATAATAATACCTGTGGAGCCTGAAGAGTTGCCTTCCTTGCCCAAAAGGCTTTTTAGGGGTGCTGGGAAGGAAGGGAAATGGCTTTTGAAACCCCAGGATAAATCCTGCTGTGGAGATTTTCATTTTTGAGTGCCTCCACAATTTTAGGATGACCAATCTGGGACACCTGCAATAGGCCTGAAGCTAAACTTCCTCTTCTGCTGTTAGATCCCATGGGCAGGGGGTGTACATCACTCAGCCAGACTTAATTTTGCGGTAGCTCTCTGAGTCCCCACCACCACAGTGTTAATTTAGCCCACAAAAATAGGTAAGCCTGAGGGACCAAGGGATTGGCTAATGAGACTTTTAGCCTGTGCACATGCAGGAGTACTCCAGTGCAGGACAGGACTTGTTCCTGCATTAACTCTCCTCTAACCTGGCCACTATGAATCAGTAGGAGTGAGGGGGTACATTTCTACCTCCAAGGTTTGGTCGAATTGAAGGTTTACCAGGTAGAGCACCAGGATGTGCTTTGCAAGTCACTTTCCCTGACTTTTCTTTGCTCTTCCTCATTACCTAGCTAACTTCTAGCTGAGGAGGCACTGCTAAGCTTGCCAAGTGCCAGAAGTAACTGGAACAAAAAGCTTTACTGGGGGATTTCCCAGCCAATTTTCACATAGCCAAGCATACCAAATGATGTGTGTGCTCTAGTCCTGAATTACTAAATGTTTAGGACTGGTGTGGTTATTTGGGCAGCTTGTTAGCTCAGAGAGGTAAAAAGCTGAGGCTGGCACCCCACCTCTTCACACAAACCTGCATCACCAGCCTGAGCACAGAGGAGAAAGGGCTCTGGAAGGCTACAGCACCCTCCTCTCTAAAAGACAGCCAGCCAGCTTCAATTTTCCATACCTTCCAGGCAGAAAATCGGGAAGATAAACTGTCTCAAAATAACAGTATTTAGCAATACACCCATTTTCAGATTACTGTTCTCAGTCAGAGGCAGAGCATTAAGAAGTGAATGGTTGGTCTACCAATGACCATTGCTTGATATGCTCCCTGGATAAGACAACTGAATTAAATAAGGTCATATAAAGAGTTGTATCAGCTGCACAAAGACTCTTTCTGACAGGGCCCAACAATGAATGCATGCTTGGAGAAGAGTAAAAGAGCCAAATGAGACTTCCTCAGAACACTCTCCCAACATCTAGAGATTTGCATTTCAGCATCTTCCGGAGCCAGAGGTAATGTCTTTGTATTTAATAGCTCATGATGAATTTTTCTTTCATGAACTTGTCCAGTCCTTTTTGAACCTATGTAAATTTACAGCATCCACAACATCCTGTGGCAAGGAGTTCCACGGCTTAATTATGCATTGTATGAAGAATCATTTCCCTTTGTTTGTTTTGAACCTGTCTCCTCCTTGTTTTATTTGATGTCCCCTTGCTCCTGTTTTGGAAGAGACAGTGAACAATTGCTCTCAATTTCCATGCCTCTTTGATTTCATAGACCTCTGTCATCTACCCGTCATGCACAATCTGGTCCTTAATGAGCAATCTAAGTTTATCATACTACCTCTTGATGGCTTAAAATTATTCTTCCCCACCTAATGGGAATTTACATTGGGCTGAGAAAAGTGAAAGGTTTTTTAGAATGAGGAATAATAAATGTCTGGGTGGATTTGTAATATCAGTAACCATCACTATTTACAGGGAGCAATCTTTGATCTGCGGGTATTTGGGAAATTCCTCTCAACTATCTGTCTGAGGAATTATAAAGGAGTTCCCTGTCTTGCAAGTATGCTGCAAAAGTAATCAGAGGATAACACTACATCTAAATCTGCTTATCAAAACCACTATCAGGAAGAGATGACAAAAATATACTATATGTTTACTGAAAGATCAGTTCTCTTTGTTAACTTTTGGTTCAAATTATATAGCCAGTAGACACTTAACATGTTATCTCATTGAGATATCAGTGATACTGTATTACAACATTACAGAGAGCTTTATAGACTAGTGACAAGAAGCTGAGAGTTTCTCAACTGACATATAATTATCTAATGTGCTTGATGTGCCAAAAATTGCTGCTCTAGATAGATGAACTGAAAGCACAGAAAGAGAAACAGAAAATACCTGAAGCATTTGGTAGGAAGGAGGAAAAGGTAATCTTTATAGCAGAGTTTGTTTCTTAGTGGAGTATCTATGGAAAGCAATAAATAGCTACTAGAATTTTCTTTTAATAATAAATGACTTTAATCATTAGAAGTACTCATCAGATTATATTTAACATGTATTTAATTCCCTTGCTTGATAAAGGTCTGAGTGGTTCACTTTCAGAAAACCAGCCTATTCATTCATTATGATGTTGACAAACTATAAATAATTTCTGACAGCAAAAATTGAAACTGTTTCCAAAAATTTCAGGTTTTGGGGCCTTTGGAGGAGCTCTGGGTGGAGATGGGAACCCATAAAAAGTTCAGCTTTGGATTTGTGGCCAGTCATCTGAGTGGTTTAGCTAATTGCTAATCTGGGTGTTTGCAACATTAAATGATTGCATATTCCTGCTGTCTCATGTGATGTGTTCACATGCTACCTCTTTCTAATTAATTGTTACACCAAAAATTTAGCAAGATTCCAAGAAATAGTTGTAGAATAGCTGTGGAAGGGAAAGGAAAGAGGGGGAAGTAGAGAAAAGGAAAGGAAAGAAGAAGGAAGGGAAGAATACATTTCTGTCTTAGAGATTTAAACTTATCTTTATTTAGCTAAATTAAGAATAGGTTTTCAAGGAAGGAGAAGATAGGTAGTTAGTTCTCCTTCCTGAAAATTGCTATAATTTTCTCTGACTCTTTTGAACCCCATCACTGATAAAGAAAAGAATCCTATTCTATATAAACTAGAAGGTTGATCTAGGAGGTCAGTGTTTACTGTCCTGCAGGAGACTGACCTTTATGTCGATGATCAATTTAGAGTGAACGTGAGACCCAGATTCTCAAAGATATTCAAACATCTATCTCTGTTTAATTTGCACACCTAAACACATTCAGAGGTCTGTGCTCAAACCTCATGGATTATTTTAAATGAAAAAAAAAAAAAGTTGTTAATTTTTTAAACTCATCTTGAATGATCCCAAATCCAAAATTAAAATTGAAATTGCTCACATCTATGACAAGTCACTGCAGAGATGTATGATATTTTATATTCCATTTTATATAGAGACACGTTCATGTAGCTGTAATTCTGTCCGTATCAAATCAACTTTCTCTCCAATTTTGATACAACATATTCCTCACTTAGCAAAATTTATTCATGCATTAGAGACATATACAAAAACCTGACTTGGCTTATGTCTCGTTCTTGTGAGACAACTGGCCATTATGTTGTATTGCCCTTTTCTTTCCTCGTTCTGCCCCTTCTGTCTCCAGATAGAATGTCTTTTTGTTACCACTTGTCTTCTGCTTTGATTGCAAGCTTTCTGGAACAGACACTTCCCTTTTGTTCTGTGTTTCTTTTGTTCAACATCCAGCAATCTGAGACCAATTTTGATTTATGACACGCTTAAGCCTGATATGACTCCTGGACTCCTAAGTTTACAACTCCTAAACATTACACACATACAGATAGTAAATAATAGACAGTAAATAATAACACCACTAAGAACATTTTGGTCCATTCAACTTGCTCATCCTTCCATGCCATTGGAAAATGAAGTTTAACTGCACAATATCTCAAGATAAGTCTCTGACACTTTAAGTGGGAAAATTCCAGTTTGCTTTCTCTTCCTTCCTTCCTTCCTTCCTTCCTTCCTTCCTTCCTTCCTTCCTTCCATCCTTCCTTCCCTCCTTCCTTCCTTCCTTTCTGCCTCTTTCTTTCTGTCTCTTTCTTTTTTTCTTCTCTTCTTCCTTTCTTTCTTTCTTCTTTTCTTTCTTTTCCAGACATGCAAAATTCTGGACAATTGTGTTCAGTGTTTTTCCTCAGGTTTCTCCAGCTGTTTATCTTTCTTTTTCTCATTTCAGTAAAATCTGTGTACTCAAATCAAGTATGAGTAAAATGATACACATTTACCTTACAGATAAAAATAAATCAACTTCTTGCTCTGCTTATTAGGCAAGAAGAAAAGGGAGGGAAAAACATATTGCATTTTTAAATACATCTTTTCTCTTAATTACAACTTGAGAACAAAAATAAATTCAGCTGCTAGGCAAACAATTATCTTTCTGTGAAATCCTTTATCTTCATTAGTGCTAAGGTACTTTCTGTGCATCAGACCACCTGCTTTTCACAAGTTCCATAAAAGTATTTCTTAAGGGCCCAGCTCTACCCAGCCTGTAGCTGGGTGAGCTAGAGGGAGTGGGGCAGACCTATTACTTACATGATGTAATTAGTAGACAGAACTGCAGTTCCTATCCTTCAGGCCAACATACCTCATAGGAATCACAGCAAAAGTTAGTAGAAGCCTTGTTGCGTACTAGGCTAGAAAAGGAGGAATTTGAGTTACAGTAGCCCTGAGACAGCTCTTGTTCTTACTTTGGCAGAGGGTCATCAAGAATTTGGGGTGGTCTGTGACCTACAGGTATATCTATTTCCCGCAGCCTTCATTGTTTGATTTTCAGTGTCTCCTGGGTTTTAAGCTGACTGCAAAAATCAGTTTCATCACTCCAGCACAGTATTTCAGGTAAAAACTTGGGGGAAACTACATTTTTGGTTGACTCATGAATGTCCTTTTCTGAACACTTAGCCAAGTTTTCTGTGATAAAAAGGCCAGCCCAGGTGCAGGGAAAATGCCTTGTGCTAAGGCCACTTTCTTGCCCATGAAGCTTTGATTTGCGTGATGAGCTGGGGAGAAGGGAGTTCTAGATGCAACAGGCAGGTCTGGCTGAGTCCCTTGGAGCTTCACTGCAATACTTTGCAAACCCACTCCTACTTGTTTACTCAGTAATCACTTCTGCCCTTACTTTGCAGTGGGGAGGAAGGCAAAAGAAAAGGTAATGTGACCTTTGGTATTTTGAAATAACATGATAACTATGCACATCTTCAAAGGAACAGGGCTGCTGAAGAACAGTTGGGGATGGTGGTGGGAACTGCCTCCCCCTAACATTCAGGACTGGTGGAGAAACCAGAAGAACCTGCAGAGCTTGTGAGAAGAAATGGGGAAAACTAGGAGTGGCCAGAGCAAACTCATTGTCCCCTTTCATTATATCTGAGATTGACCTTTATTTTAGTTGCCTGTGGGTATGGAATGGGCTGAGCTGAAGCTCTTCAGAGGAGAAAAAACCCAAGCACCCATGCAAAGCATGGAAAATGAGGAGAGAGGGTGAAGAGGAAAGCCAAAGGGAGGTTGCACTGAGTGCTGATGGTTCTCCCTTTAGGGCCCTGTTTAACCGCTGTAGACACTGAGCAGTTTTAAAAAGACTCAGCTTTCCAGCACTTATCTTTCCAAGACCAGGAAAGGATTATTATTCCTCTTTGTGTGAAAGGGGAATGATGAAGTGGAAAGCATCTGAATGCTTCTGAGGATGCTTGTCAGAGAAATTAAATTGCAATTATCCGTCAGAATCATTTCTTAATGGAAATTGAAGATTTCTGCAAGAGCTATCTTTTCTGGAGGGAAAAAAAAGAAATGACCATTTATCTGAAAATCAGACAATCCAAATGAAATATTCTGATTATTGAAAAAATAAAAATAAAAAAAACATTTCACACAAAATCTTTTTTGTTTGTTTGTTTGTTTGTTTGTTTGTTTGTTTGTTTGGGGGGGGGGGGCAGACTGCTCAGGAAAGAGAAATCTTTAGCAAAGGTGGAAGAAAACAAAACCAGTTTATTTGACTTCAGGTTTCTACATGAACTTTGGAAGCAGTTGACTGAAAACAACCATGAAGGAAAAAAAAAAAGGCATAAGGTGTTGCCCTCTGGAACACTCTTATGAAACAACATGACTAGCATGGATCAATTCCCTTCCTGGTGTAACCATGTAAAATCTTTGATAATAAAAAATAAGTTGATTCTTTTGAAGGAATGACATGTGCGTGAAGTCTTTGGTCAAACAGAAGGTTCTGGGGATATGGATCCCTTTTGTTGTGGGCCAGGAAACCTTTGTGTGAAGCCCAGTGAGAATTTCTGGTTGTTGTTTTGGGAACTCCTCACATGTTCCATAGCTTGATTCTGCTCTCACAGACAATACTCCATGAACAAACCCTGAGACAAAGGGTAACATAATACATCCTCTATTAGGCTTATAATTGATTATAATTGAATTTGTGATGCTGAGTGTCTGTATAGCACTATAATCATAAGGAGGGACCACTGTTCAGAAAGGAAAATCTTCCAACCTTTCCTTTGAAGCAGATGTAAGAATGGCTGTTCTGCTGAGATAGGGGTGTCAAGGATGACCTAGAAATTGAGCCTAAATATGTACATTAAAAAAAATACCTTCCAAACAAGTGATACTAATGTTTTAAAACAATTCATTAAACACATAAGAAGAAAAAAAAGCCATCTAAATAAGCATTTTGTTTCACTGGAAATAATTAATTGCTGTGAGTGGGACTCACTTTTGGTGTAAGAAGAATTTGGCAAACTGGAGTCCCCTCAGCACTGAGGTTGCAGACATAATGCACCTGCAGCTCCATTCAGTGCAGCTGCCATGACCTCCAGGTACACTCAAGTCCTCTGAGATTACAGTTGGCCACTTTGAAGGTGGAGAAACCTCACCCTGTTGCTCTTGCTCATGCCTCCAGCTCTGCTGTCCTTCCCTGGGGGAATGTAGGGACATTTGCCGTACAAGCTGGACTTCTTGAATGGCTATAATTATTTGCTAATAGTGATCACAAAAAAGAACATGAACTACTCTCTCCTTCTCACACTTTTATGTTGGCCTCTTGACATGTTTTACAAACATGAAGGAATGAAGTTTCACAAGAGCCCTGGGAGGTAGGGAACAGACCCTTGCAAAGGAGGCCTCATGCTACGAGACACCAGCCAGGAAAGGTGTCAGGATGGAGGCTTGTTTCTGGGGAAAGGTAATCATTGTTTTGGGAAACCTGACAACTGTGCCGGAGGAAAGAGGCTGATGGTGCACGGACATGTGTGGGCAAGCTCCTCGCTGACAGGGGAGAGCTTCCAGTGTCGGCACCCGAATCCAACCATCAATCATGCTGAGGCCATATGTACACAGCAAGCACTCTGCGACCAGACAGAGGCGGCACATGATGCAATGGGCACAGGTGTGCAGCAGACACCAGGGAAAGGCAGCAGGGCTTTGCATACATAAAGCGTCTTTCCTCTGAAGTTCTCAAGGCGATTTGCAAGCATTAATTAATTCTCACAATGCCCAGGGATGGTAGGCAAGGCAGTGCCACTGGCAAATTAATTTCATAGGTAGTGTCTTTGATATCACACGCTCATGTGCTCACTGCATAGGATTTGATGTATTATATTATTTCCCCAACACACCTGCTGCCCTTCAGCTCTTCTACGTTTTGCAGCATCCTGGATGAATTTATTATTGCCATTCTTATTTTGCTGTTGTAACTATTATTATTAGAGTTATTATGGCAGAACTGGTGCTATGAAGTGGATACGTACATCCGAAGAGAAAGTCATTGCCCCAGAGAGCTCATAATCTAAACAGACAAGACCTGTATTTGTGCAAGTCCATGCTTGCAGTCCAAGAATGCCTGCTTTAAAATACCTCAGTAAAGTTTACACTGGGATTGACAAAGATTGGTCTGTCTGCAGGCTTTTTTGCACAGCTCTGTATTCAGTCTTTCTGTGTCATGAATTGACTGGTCGTGAAGATGTTCTCACCTAAAGATCTCCTAAGCTATGGCAAAGCCCCCTGACTCTGGGTTGACACCAAGCAAACCCAGTGTCTATACAGAGCATTGAATTATACAGTTTTTTTTTTTTTTTTTCATAAGCAAGTTCTCAGAGAAAATTATCAATATTAATATATATATATATATTTTTTTTTCACTTTTAGAATGAGCTTTAGTGGAAACAGAGTAGAAAATGATGCAGATAATTTTTTTCTTAATAATTGAAACTAGAAGAATATGGAAAATTATCAGCCAGATTAATCTGAAATTTACCAGTCCACAATTCAGGTACAGCAGTCATTTAATGGCATACTTTAAAGCTTGTTTCTTCCTTCCTTCCTCCCCTGTTCCCCTCCCCTCCCCCCCTTTTTTTT
>VXAA01004089.1:425566-461643 GCA_013399115.1 Anseranas semipalmata | reverse complement strand
CTTTTTTTTTTTTTTTTTTTTGTGATGTGTGTGTTCATGGAATTGAACATAACTACTTTTCAGAACCTAAAGGTCAAATGTTTGTAACCAAAAAGATGTTTGTTTATCCATTTTTTTTTTTGTTTGTCAATGAAAAATAATTTTTTTTCCAAGCAAATGATGAAAGAAAGAAATAAAAAGAGAATGGAAGAACATTTTCTAAGCCTTAATGATGTTGCTTGCATATTTTCTGACATAAAGCAATATGATGTATATGTCTGGGGAAAAAGAAGAGGGAACCAGGCTTGACACCTGCCTCCTGTCTTTATTTTGCAGTGAGCAGTATTGCAGCTGAGATGTCTTCCATCTGCTTATTTGCTTTAGTACAAAGATTAATGTAGCTTGGTATCTGTTACAGTATAAAAAAAAAAAAAAAGAGAAAAAGAGAAAAAAAGAGAAAGAGAAAAAAAGAAAAAGAAACCATCAATTTTTCTAGGCATGTTTTCAGAAAGCAGTTATAAAACGAACAACTCCTGATTTGCCTGATGTTCATTAATCAATGTAGATGCAATCAGGGATAAAGCACAATATTGTTCCACTTGGGCCTTCATGCTTCACCAAAGTTTCTCCCTTCCATTACTTCTGGAGATCTATAAACCTGGTCTGCTCTGGATGGCGGGCGGGAGGTGAGGATATCTCCTGTTGAGTAGCCTTTTTTCTCCAGACCAGCTGTCATCTGGCTGCTGGATGTTAAGCTGCTCATTTTTCCAGCCATAGGTATAAAATGCAACTCATGGGAACAAGAGGCGGATTTTCGTCATGACAAACATAGACCAGGAAATGTGTCTGGTGCATAATGGATGCCTTGTCCATTGGCTAATATACCTCGGGGGCGGTCTGAAAGGATGGCCTGAATGTTTCTTATTCCTCTTGCGTGCGGAGGCACACACATTCAGCAGGCTTTCTGCTGCAAATCGCCCACGAGTACTTGCCTGTTTTCAAAATTAATCAGTGTTGACTTGGAAGCACTTCATCTGCATAAACTCTCTTTCTTTCCCCCGCCCCCTTCCTCTTCCTCATGCTGAGACAAGCTACCATGGACTCTACAAACACAGTGGAGGTGCTGTCTAGACACCCAAAACATCTCAGCTGTTATGTTGCGAGCACGAGGCTTACCATGCAAAAAAAGGTATCCACACGCAAGGCAGTTGGCAAGTTCATCTCCTACTCTCTTAGCCAATTCTCCAGCCACAAAGGCCATGTCTAGTCAGTTATGTGTTTTCAAATGTCAATGGTTGGCCTGATTAGCAAATACAAGAAATGCTCTTGATTGTGGTAAAACCCCAAATTGTCTAAAAGCGAATTTGCAAACAAAGAGCTTAAAGAAGTTGCTCTATGTAGTGTTTGCCCAGTTTTCTTGCCCAGCAACACAAAGTGATCTGGATTTCTCACTGCTATTGGGGTTTTAGGACCTCCATTCTTGGAATAGATATGCTGGTCGGAAGGGGTGTCTGGAGGTCTGCAGCCCAACCTCCAGGCTGAAGCAGGTCTGTTTCCAACACAAAGCAGGTCAGCCATGAGTCTGGATGAGTCTTGAAAACTCACAAGGATGGAGATTTCACAGCCTGTCTGGGTGACCCAGTTTATTGTGGCACTGACTTCCTAGAGAAAAAGCTCTTCCCAATGACCAGCCTGGACCTTCCAAGTTACAACCTGTGGCCGTAGCTCCTGGCTTTAACATCTGCCACTAACAAGAAGAGATTGTCTCTTTGTAACTCTCCATCACTTATTTGTAGGCTGATCAACAAATAAATCAACCCTTAACTTCTGCTTTGCTAGACTAGAAGAATGTATCTCCTTCAACCTCTCCTTGTAGGTTATGTGATATAGATACCTAAACACCTTGCTAGTCTTCTGATGAACCCTATTCAGTTTTTCAACATCTTTCTTGAGCTGTGGGACCCAAACGGGACACAGGATTTCAAGTGCAGCCTCTGCACTCCTGCATAGAGGAGGATCATAATTTCTTTAACCTGCTGGTCACAATCCTCCTAATGTAACCCAGCAAAAAGTTTGTTATATTCATGGTGAGAGGACACTTCTGTCTTGCATTCAGTTTGGTATCTACTTTGAAGCCAGGCTCTTATTCAGCCTGTCCCCTGCATTTACTGTTCCATGATGTTATTTCACCCCAGGTGCAGAAATGTATACTATCTTTGTTGATCTTCATGAGGTCTCTGCTATTCCAATCTTTAAGTTTCTAAAAATCTGCCTGGTTTGAACTCTAATGTTCAGGTTATCAACTAGTTGCAATATGCTTGTTACCAACTGCTAACTGGACATCAAGTCATTTATGACAACTGTATGAGCCCAGGCCAATTTTCAACTTCTCTAGCAGTTTATTCCTTCCTCAGCTTCCCAGCAATAATGCTGCGAGTGACAAAATCCTCATGGTGTTGAAGATGTGTTATATCTACTGCTCTACTCTTGTCCTTGCAGCCAGTCATTTAATTGCAGAAGGCAACCAAGTTGATTAAACATGATTTGTCCTAGACAAAGCTCTGTAGACTGTTCATAGAATCATAGAATCATAGAACGGCTTGGGGCGGAAGGGACTTTAAAGATCATCTAGGTCGAACCTCCCTGCCATGGGAAGGGATGCCACCCACTAGATCAGGTTGCCCAGGGCCTCATCCACCCTGGCCTTGAACACCTCCAGGGATGGGGCATCCACAGCTTCTCTGGGCAACCTGTTCCAGTGCCTCACCACCCTCAACTGTTCCTGATTTCTTCTTGTCTTTCAGTAGTTTGGAAGTGAATACCTGGAGGAAGTGCTCCCAGGACTTTCCAGGCCTTGAGGTGAGACTGGCCAACCTATAGTTCCCTGGTCTTCCCTTTCTTAAAATTAGGCATAGATTATCATTTTCCATTTTCAAGGATTTGTTGGCCCTAACTGCCATGATAGACAGAAACCTTGCAATCACATCAGCCAGCTCTTGCAGCACCTTGAGGTGAATCCCACCTGACTCTAGTGTTTGAATGCATCTAGCATATCTGAGTTTTCCCTTACTACTTGCTCTCTCACTATTCCTCTCCTTCCCAAACCATGCTGGTGGGAATCAGGGGTGTGGGACCATGCTTTGCCTGTAAAGACTGAGGCAAGAAAAGTCTTGAACTAATTCAACCCTTTCCATACCATCTTTTCTAGGGTTGTCTCCCATGTTTATCAATGAATGCACATTTTCTCTAAATTTCCAGTTGCATGCTCATGGAATTCGTTCTATCTACCTTTTTGTCTTTAGGTGAGTTTAGCTCCAGCTCAAAGCTTTTTTTTCCAGGCTTTGAAGTATTAAGTCCGTTCTGATTCAAGTAGAACATAGGAAGACACAGGATTTCCTGAGGCCTTTGTGTACGGACCTGCATGTGTGCTCTTTCTGGAAGACCCACCAGGTCCCATAAAGGCACCTTAAAACTTTACACAGAAGTTTTTCTAGAGGTTTGATTTATGGTTGATGTGTGAAGCCATACAGTTCCTTCCCCCTCTGTGTTGTGCATGTTGGAAAACCACCTCCTCTCAGAATGGTATTTGCAGAAAATGTCTGTCTAGTTGAGGGGGAAGTGGGCTTGCAAATCTTCTTTTGTGCAAGGCACAAAGGAAAAGGGGTGGCTTCTAGTCAGCAACAAAATGAGACGAGGCTCTCTGCTCTCTTCAAAGGGCTTCCTCTTCCCCTTCTCTCTCTATTGTGAATTCTTTAAAGAGACCACCCTTCTCTTCTGCAGAATGAAAACATCAAAGGGAATGGTGTGGTGGGGTATTTCCTTGTGAACATTGACTTACCTTACAAAGGTGAGGAGTTCACAGGAGGTTGTCTCATGTGAAGCATGTTCTGGCTGCCTGGCTTTAAATGCTGAGCTCACTGGGAAAATGTTCTTACATCTTCAGGCAAGCAGCTTTGCTGCAAAGCCAAATCTCTTCCTCCCCCCTCCCACTTTCTGCTTATCCTGTCCCACTTTTTTTTTTTTTTTTCCTTTATTTTGGGCAAAGCTAAAATGTTCTAGGCCTTGAGGTTTTTTGTTTGTTTGTTTGTTTTTCATATGGGGGGGGAATTACAAAAACTGAAATGTCACAGAAAAGCAATGCTTCCTACAAAAAGTTAAATATAAAATGTTGGTATTGAAGTACCTGTTAATTTTAGGTAAAAAAATAAATAAATAAAAGTCTCTATTAAGGAAGGTATTTACAGAGGAGAATGTGAATCTATCCCATTCTGGGATATACGAAGGAGATAAATTTGTTCCTGCTTGTTGCGGCATAAACATTTGCTTATTTTATTGGTTGATAAGCTTAGAAAGAACAATCAGTAATCAAGCAGCTGTATCAAATTCTTCTTCAGTGAGGTGGAGTTTAAGTTTAATGTCATTAGAATAACTCTAAAAAGCCTCCATTTCCTCCTAGTTTAGGGTGAACTCAATGGCAATTAAAATAAAACTAAGCCAAGAACCTTTTTTCTTTTCCCCTTGTGTAATTTTATCCTTAAGAATAGAGTTGATCACAAAATCAGTGGCTAAGACCCCTAGCTGTAGTTGAGGACAACGCAGAAAAAAACACTCTTCAGCCAATTGATTCACATCATCTTTTAACGCTTGCTCTGTGGTATATGGAGTAAGTTACAGACAGTTTCTGATTTATTTTAAAGAAAGACAATGAGTAAAACACTCATTTTACCGATGAAATGCTGGAGGATGTGCCTCAATGGTTTACCCTGCAGCAAATACAACTGTTCTTACAACCCCATTGTCTGTCCCACATCTTTTTTGGAGGGTCCCAGCCGTGCTGCAAGAATGGTTCACCTCTTCATGAAGCCACTGGAACTTAGACAACCACATCTGAAGGCAAACTCAGGCCAATTTTGACAGTGGGAAAGTTTTGAGGAAGAGAAAATCAGGGTGGGAACCACTGGGAGCTACTAATCAGAATTACAAGAGATTAACCAAAAACATTGAGGAAATCAGTTCAAGCCCTTACACATTAGCCTAGAACAGCCAAGTGGGGTTGTTAACATCAAAACTGCGTGTCCCTAACTTTCTGTACCATAGTCACATTTGGAATGTAGGTATATAGACGTAAAAAAGAGAATAATGTCTCCTTCACTTTCCTCCCAAATGACAATATCTTTGTTTTTCACACCTGTGCCTTCCATCCAAGATGCCTCTGCTCAGAGCCCAGAGATTTGTTTCAAGCTAAAACTCGGCCGTGACTCATAGTCTTGTAGCAGAGAACATATAAATGTGCTTGATCATGCTGGAAGCCTGTTGTGTAAGAGCAAGGGGAAAAAGCTATGAACAAATCTTCTCTGTTCAGGTGACAGAGATGAATTTTGCCAGTCCACCTGGGAAAAGAGCAGAGGAAATCTTTAATCCAGAACTAAGTGCAAAGGATCTGGCGTATATTTTTTAACCCATGTGGTGGAGGTTGGCCAGAACTTGTGTGCGTGTTTGGAACTCAGAGGAGCTAATGGAGCAGCAGGTTTTTGCTCGTCAGCACTTTGGTCTGTGTGTGGTTTCCCCATTGCTGTTAGCTCTAGGCACTTTGGAAGTTTTATTCCTCCTGCAAGGCAGAGTGGGAAAGGCTGACAAGGTGGGTTAAAATATTGAGTAATGAAGATAATTAATCAAGGGCCGTCTGCAGAATTTATCTTTTTTTTTTTTTTTTTTTTTTNTTTTTTTTTTTTCTGTCTCAGAGGAATGAGCAGCCAGGAAGCCACCTCCAGTGGGCCTCAGGCTGCAGTGTGGGTGCTCGCCAGTGTTCAGGCCAGAATGCTTTACCTCAAAGACTGCTGTCTCTTCATGCTGGATTACTTCAGATCAAGATGGTCATTAACAGGGATGAGGGGTCATGTCGTGCTAAGGGTAGTGCCAATAAGGACTGGGAGATACTCCCCGATCTAACAGATGTGGCCTAACAGGATTGCAGGAGGTGTGAAGTAAAGGTTATACAGCCTTGTAGCACAAAACACAGTTCATCTGAGGCCCTGACTACACCAAGCTCAAGGATTTTAAGTAAAAAGGACAAAAATCGTTTTGCAACCATCCAACGACAATCCATGCTGCCATCCTGAGCTGCTGGTCGTCACTGTCCTGTACCTGCTGCAAAGTGCTGAGCAGTCCTTGTCCAGCTGAGGGGCTGCAGACAGTGACTGCTTCCCCCCCCAGTACACATGGACTAACCATACAGCAACCGCACACATTTAATTTTAAAGCATAAAGAAGAAGTCATTAGAAAGGAAAGGACAAATAAAACACTTTGGGGAGCAGAATAGGGCTTTCCTCTTCCCCAGCACTGGTGTTGTTTAGTGACTTGATGTTATGTTTTTGGTTGCTGTTCAGGAAATTCAGCTAACTCTGGTAGGAAAACGGTGAAGCATAACTGCAAGATAAATCCATTATTCAAGGACCAATTGCTCCTTGAGGCATTTTACCCCTTAGGCCTAAAAACACTCGAACAAGTCTCATGTCACTTGCCTATGATATTATTGCCTTTCCCAAAACACAACTTTTCCTTTCTCAGAGAAAACAATTTTAATTAATTCACTGAACAACATTTCTGCCAAGCCTAACTGGCTTAGTGTATTCATAAAATTATGACACTACTCAGCCTGTGTCTTTTAAAACTTGTCATGACTGATTTTCACCCTTTTTGCACTGGCTGTAAAGAGATGAATTTAAAGGTATTCCTTCCCATGCAGGTCCAGATTCAAGATGACACTGAAGCATATGTTTAACATAAAGACTGCAGTGATGCATTGTGCTGAATTGGGGCCTTTTATAGGAAAGGAGAATCTAGCCCTGTTTGTCATTCTGTTTTTCAGTAAACATTTCTGCAGTATAACATTAATTATGGATTCTCCACCTTGGTTCAGTATCACGTTTAGGCTGTTATTCCCTGTTAAATCATCTTCCTTGACATGCGAAATTCAGGCTGCCTTTGTTAGATTAAAGTCTTTTTATCTGACCTGCCTTTGAGCTTCATCTACTTAGTCATATCACTGGGTAGGTAACAGAAAATTGCCAATATGTCACCCAGTGGGTAAATCAATTCATGAAAGGAGGCCTAGTGCTTTTAGACTGACTGCAGAATGGTTCTTTTCTTTTTTTTTCCAAGCATATCTTCCTCAGCACACCTGGGTATTCCTCCTGAGGGCTCAGGAAAAAAGTTTGAATTGCCTTGTTCTTTATTAGCTACATCCCATCTCCTTTATATTACAGGTGAACGTGATTTGCTCCACAGTGTGTATTCCCAGGAGAGGTACTGAAAGGAAAAGGGCAAATTATCGTTCCAGTGATGTGGAAAGCAGAAAAAGAGCTAGCAAGGAATATTATCACCAGTAACAATCTGGGATGTTTTCTGTGTATGTTTGAGAAACGACGTCCTCCTAAGTGGGGCTGTCAGGTGTGTGTGTGACATTGGTGACCTCTTGGTTGAGAATAAGGCCAATGGTCCCTTAAATGACAAGTTTTCTTGGGTGCTTGACTCTCGAAGTTAAAAAACAAAAACAAAAACAACAAAAAAAACAACTTACAAATAAACAGTCTGCCAAAAGATGTGGATCAGTTAGTGGAGCAATAAGGGGAAAATCCCACAAAAGAGGGTGGAGTTTTTAAAAAAAAAGAAGAAAGAGGATTTCTTATCTGACCACTATAAATTCTAACACACCTCTAGGGGCTCCTTGGGAAGGCACTCAAGAGAAGGAGGTGTAGGTAGATGTTGTCCTTGGACAATTGGTTTTGCAAGAGAGTATTTGGGGAAACTGAGGCAAGAAAGTGTGTCTGATGTCTTGCTGCTTTCTTTCAACACACATTCATCTTTATGCCTTACTAAGCAGAGAAGTTTCTTGAGATTCCCTCATGAGAAAGATGTTGTTATTGATGATCTCTTTTGAGGAGCTTTCAAAGACTGATATGCTGGGAAATCTTGGCTTTCTCTTCTTGAGAGTTACGTCAGTCATGGAGCAACTGCTTTGAAGGTCTTGGTTCTCACTAGCAGGGCTGCAAACCACAATGCTTACATCAGCCTGAGGGAGTCCAAAATGTAAAGGCACAACATATCCTCCTGGAGAGCTTTCCAATGGAGAGAGCTTTACTAGGATCACATATGTATATTTTAACGTGATAGTTTGAAGGAGGAAGAGGCAGGACTTCAGATCTCCCTGGTCTCTGCAGTCTGCCACAATACAGTGTATGAAACAAAATACTGGGAAGCTCAGTTCTCTCAGGTCACATCTGGACTCTGAAAACAGATATCCAGAGCTGGTGAAGATATTTCTGCCCAAGCTGTTTTGCGGTAGCAAACTGAATTCTCAGTTTCATGAGATTTCTTTTATTATTATAAATATACACATATACATATTAAACAAATGTGGAAAAAGGGTTCTTCACCTCCCTTAGAATTGTAAAACCTTGCCAGAAAACAAAGCACTTTTTTTGGCTAAAATCTCAAAGCACTAGATTAATTACCTCTGACTTTGACCTAATACTTCTGTAAATACATTGAAAATGCAAACTAATGTATGTTTGGTGCTATATGTCTATCCCAGGAAAACAATATATATTTTTTTGAGATTTTTCTTCAGAAAGGTATTGAAACACTGTGACCCTTCCTGTCCTCTCACTTAATATGGAAATCGGGAATAACTCATTAAAGTCAATGTCTTTTCTTCGGTGTAAGTGAGAGGAAAATCAAAATGCATGTATCTGATATACATTAACTTAAAGTCTGCTATTAAACCGCAGATCGTGAAAGACTATGGGAAATCTGAACCCCTGCTGATTTTTGCTAATTCTATAAAGAGTCTGTTTAATTTCCTCAGGAAAACAAGGCAAACCTTCCCTTGAGGGCATATACATTTTTGAATGGGCTACAAGTAAGTCCCTAAGGGCTCAGTTATCACTGATCACAGTTTGGTCTGTTGGATATTGCTAAGGGAAATTTAGTGTGATTGTCTGTGATCACTGGCATGTGCTCATACCCATTAGGAGACCTATTCAGTCCACTGACATTTGGTTCCTAGGAGAATAGGATAGCTGCTCTCAAAACATTTTCAGTTTGCAGTATTTTTTTCCTTCTCACTCCTTCCCCCTCCTTTCCTGATTTTTTTTTTTTTTTTTAAACAGAGGAGCAGATGTTCAAGATCAGAAAGGAGCTCATATAGAGAACTGCTATAGTGGAAAAGGGATGCTGTATTAGCAAGAAACTGCTGTATAACAAATGTACTCATCTTCCAGTTTTGTTACTTCTCTCTTACATTGTTTTGGGCAACTGTAGGGATGGTGTAGAAAAGCAATATGATCCATGGCTGCATCATTTTTGTGGAAGAAAAGAACTTTGGACATTTCCCTCTAAACCACAGGTGCTTTTGGAGGGTCATAAGTCTGTCACCAAACCCACTAGCGACTTCAGGACTGGATATGCCATAGTGTTATTGCCCCTTATTACTCTAGCTAGCCTTTACAGAATATAGGGCAGTCCCTACAGTTTCTAGCTCTAACTTGGAGCTGACATGTACAATCTTGAGAACTGGTCTCATTTCACTGACATTGAAGATTCGAGTCAGTGCAGATACCTGATGGGAACTAATAGTGACACTTGTAGCTCCTGTCACCATGGCTGGTGCTATGGAGGGAGTAAAGAACAAGTTATAGCCACGTGCGAGGTGAAGAACAGATCTGCCAGTGCCAGGGGATTCAGATCCATTGGATACAACTTGGACCCATGGGGTGATATTCTTCAGTTTCCTGAATGATAGCCTAGATGTTCACAGGGGTCTCTGTCAGGTTTAAAATATCAGATTTGCTTTAATTTCTGCGGAATTGAGATCAATATAGGGCTCACCTTTTCTCTGGGGTTTAATTAAACCCAGGTAGATTTGTTCTTCTGCTGATACCAAGATGAGTAGAAATGAAGAATGTGATTGGGGAAGCAAGCCCAAATACACCAAATATAAAGTTCTGATGTTTACATATCGAGAAAAAAAAAAAAAAGTCAATTTAAGTTTTGATTAAACAACCAAAAACAACAAACAGCCTCTCTTTATTTTTGACCCAACCTTCCTTTTTTTTTTTTTTTGCTGTTAAACCCAAACAGACCTATTTCTTTTTTCCCTTTCTATTTTTCTAGTTTTAATGATTTACCTATTTCTTTCAACAGAAGAGGGTAAGATGTGGAGGCCAAAACCAATGTGGTTAATCCTTCCTTGTGCATTTTCCTATCATATTTTCTTCTTGCAGGCCTGCCAGATCTCAGTGCTTTGCCTAGAGACTTCTTCCACTAGGACAGACACCCAGAATGGGTGGAGAAACAATCCAGGTGTGAAAATGCATGCATGTATATGCTTGCAATTAAACTGTAACCATATTTGCAGACAGTCTTTTTTTTTTTTTTTAACTGTAGTTTTGCCATCAGCTAGTCCAGTTCTACATTGTGCTGCTGACTTTCCAGCATTCAGTTATGTGCTGTTTGGCTGGATATTTGGTCCAATAAACAAAGAAATACAACCCTTTCTCACCCCTGTGCAGCTGGGCGTTACAGAAGTCTGTACTTCTCATGGAGGCCACAGCAGCCTGACACCACCCATCTGTCCCCTGTTATTTGGCATGACTTGCTTTTGTTCCAGAAAATGTGAAAACCAGGTTTGATGCTAAGATTTTTCTTGTTTATATATACTTTCTTTTCTCTCCTTTTTTTCTTAAATTCTGTGCTTTATAAAAGTTGGATAAGACAGTTGAAATGAAAGAATAACTGGAAAAATGCTTGGATGATTAAATGTTTTGATGGATAAAAGAAGAATCATTTATTCCCGGATGAAAGGGCCAAAGCAGTGCAGCTGTCAGTGAAGTCCAATTCGGTCAACTGTTTCAGATCCTTAGTAATGGCCAAAACATTGAACCTAGAAAAAAAAAAAAAAAAAAAAGTGCTGGAAACAGGTGGCTTTTCTGCAGTTGTTTGGTCTATTCTACTATTCTGGTAAAATTTATCTGGACCCTTCGAGATGATGGGAAGACACAAGACTATGGTTTTGCAAGTGAGATAAGCTTGGTCTCTCATGGTTTAATGCATACCCAGAGTTAAGCCAGATGGTAATAGCTACTGTGCCATTGAAATCCAGAAATGAAGTGATGTGGAGAATTAGAAGCAACATCTGGAGAAGAGCCCAGGTTACCTCTGCAATAGTTCTCTCTTTATCTTAAACTCAGTATCCTGAAACAGAAGGACATCCAATTAGTGTTCAAGGGAGAAATGTGATCACAGTTTCTGCATTGTTCCTTGACATTCTGTATCACTCTGCAGTTTAATTTGTGATAGCTTACAATGTCTCTGGAAGACATTGGAAGAAAGGTCCTACCCAAAAATACTAAGTATTATCCATCTGAAAGAAAACACCACCACAACAAGAGAGCGAGATTCCTTAAACATAATGCAGTTTTCCAGTGGAATCACTTCTCATCTTCAGAGTATCACCTGTTGCATAAATACATTGCTACAAAGGTAACAACCAGGAATAATCTAAAAAAAAAAAAAAAAAAAAAATCTTTATATTCCCAAAGGCAAAATAGTTCTGTGGTGTGAAGATACGACTCTCACCTGACACAGTGCCATTAGTTCAGCTGAAGAGAATTGCCTATGGGCAAACATCAAACCGTGATGGATGGAGTTATATTTTTTTCACACAGGTGTTTCTCGACTAACTTTTCGTAAATCTTTGGAGATGAAAAATCAGGGAATAACTTAATCATGTTGTGTTATTAAAAAGATTTACTGAGAGCAGCACCAAGTATATTAATTGGGTGGTCTTTATAAAGCTTAAAATTTGGAGGTTTGCTTTGGTTGTGAAATCTCTTTGCCTGGAAATATATATATATATATATATATTTTCCCCCTCTGTTCCACTAGTGTTGAGGGTAATAACTCTGCAAAGAAGAATATGTGTTTGGTGACTTATCATAATTTTTTAAATTACTAGTAACTGTCACATACTACATGCTGCAACAAATGAAACTGATCTGTGCAGTATGTTGGATAATGGAATGGTGCTAATTAGGAGACAGCAAAATTATATCAGCCTCATATGACTGTCACAAGTGAAACCATAGAGCAGCCTAGGGAAAGGTTAGAAAGAGAGTTTCATGGTCTCAGCATTGCCCAAAGGGGAAGTCTCATAAAGCCTCACTATAAAAATTATCTGACAGATTTCCAGGCACTAATTATATCTGTGATTTATATGTATTTAATATCACTTCTGCTTTTTATTTTTCCACAAAAGACTCTTGGAAGCTTCTTTTCATATTGTCATTCTTTCTTTCATGAAAAGAGAGCCAGGGAGCTGTGAAGTAACAGCATGTTCTCAGCATTAGCAACAGACAAGGTGTTGTGCTTTGCTTTTTTGCTTGTTTGTATTTTAATCTTGAAAGCATATTACAAACTATCTTCAACCCACAGTTCTTCATAGCTGTCCTGTCCAGTGTGTAAGGTAATACCTATACAGAACAGCGAAATACTTTTTTGCTGTGTGAGACACACAAAGAGTTTAGAATGTAACAACATTCAAGAAGACTTCTGTGCAATAACCACCCTGTGCACTTAACACAGATCTCTTAAGCTCTGAACGTCAGGCCATGCAAAGTGTTGAGATTGGTAGGCCATAAGAGAGGGGTGGGCTGTGCAGTTCAGCAGTCCACCATCCAGCTTCTTCCTGGTATGGCTTAGCATTGTGGTGCCTCAGCAAGCCCCTTGGCATGTGCAGCTGGGGTGGCCTGTGAACAAGGCCAACCAGCTGTCTCAGGCATGCAAACCTGGTCTTGAACACCTCCAGGGATGGGGCATCCACAACCTCTCTGGGCAACCTGTTCCAGTGTCTGACCACCCTCTGAGTGAAGAATTTCCTCCTAACATCTAATCTAAATCTCTACTCTTTTAGTTTAAAACAGTCCCCCTTCGTCCTATCACTATCTGCCTGTGTAAAAATTCACTCTCCAATGTTAAATCTGTACTTCAAACTGTGATTGCGTTCTTTCCCCGTCTTCCTCTCTCCCCAGATGCCCAGATTCAGTACATGTGTTCAGAGTATCTTGGAGCCTTACTGACAACAAGACTCTTATTGATGCAACAGCTCTCAAATAAAAGTGGTAATGTGCTAGTGGGTCTTCCAGGGAAAAACAAAACAAAACAAAACAACTTTTCAATAGAAAAAAGAAAACTGTATTAAGCAATGTCAGAATTTTATATCAATACCAAGTGGCTAGATTTTTATTTCAATTCTCTCTTTAATAACAGTCAGATATTTTTGGAGGGGAAGTGCAACAATCAGAATCTCCCCTTTCTTATGTTCTTCCAAGTATCACCTGGAACATCAACACAGTTATCACATCCACTTGACATGTTGCTTTTTCTGAATACAGGGACAAAAGCCGGAACCTATTTGTGTGTATCTCTCTTCATGTTTCATATTTTGATGATATATTGTCAGAGTGGTTCCGATCACGTGCTAGTAAGTTGTATTTCCAGTGCATCAAAGACAATGCCAGAAAAAAAAAGAAAAACTATCCTATGCAAGTCCTGTTGTTGCAGTGGAGTATTAAGATTATTTTGTATAGACCCTCAGAAAGAAAAAAAAGGAGAAATCACACTGAAAAACATGCCATGTTGAGCTCCTAAACACTCTCAGCTCAATGTTTCTCTCTAACCTACAACCAATTAGCAATCTCTAGCTGGTCTTTGTAGAGATACAGCACAGAAGAAAACATTCACCACCTTCAGCCCTGCATCCCTGTTGTGACACAACCAAGGTGTCCTCAAACTGAGCTGCAAGTTCCTCCTGGGAACACAGATAATCAGATTATATCACCAAGGCACTTTGTCTATTTATTTTTATTAGAAGAGGACATGGCACGAGTCACCTCAGTTTTGCTTTCCTACCAGTAACCTACAGGGAGCCTCTAGTCCGCTCTCAAGGAATGGGCAATGTAAATGGAGATCCTTAGGATTTCTGTACAAGGAGCTCTTATGTTGTTTTGCCAGGAGGGTGTCAGAGTTCTTTAGGCCTCTGTGGTATAGCTGGAGACCTGCAGAATGGATCTGGATGGTAGGCTGTTCCCATCAGCTGCCAACTATTGATTGGAGACAAGAGAGCAGGTAATTTGGGCTGCTGATGAGACCCAGCTGAGGTGTCTACACACAGCTAATTCCAGCAGTAGCTGCAACAGCTTATTTGAGAGGAGGAGATGGCAAAGCTGGAGTTACACCTCCAGCTGGCTGCACGAAACATGACACACATGACAACATGCCCACACACAACATAACATTGCTCTTAGTGCTTTCATCACTTCAGTGTAGAGAGAGGAGCAAGCTCAATAAGGGATCTTGTCCTGTTTAGAGGAAACTGCCTTGTCTTATGCAGTACCAGATATACCAGCTTCTTATGCATGTGCAGTGTGTCTCTCCCCATGATCACACTGCCACTGTGTCTTCAAAGCTGTATATATCAGTACATCAGTGTCTTCTAAGAATTATGTCTGGCTGCTTCCTAGCACTCAAAGAGCTTAAGTCACCACATTCAGCATTAGGGTTTGAAGTGTTAGATACACAAGAGAGGGGACAAAGAGGTTAGGAAATTTCCTACCCAAGGTGGATGGAGCTTCTGTGTTAGAGATGTCATCAGGAACTCCAGTTAATGTTAAATAAATTGGCCAGCAACTCCTGTTGCTACTGGTTTTTGAAGAAGTCAGTCTGGTGAGTTGGATGTGAAACATGTATAACACCTCTGCTGTGTTTTTTATTTTCATATGCACTGAGGTCAAGCTCCACAGGCTGTAACAGAGATATGGCTCTCACCCACATATGGCAGCTGCTTGAAACTGGATAGCTGAGGTCACTCTTGTCTTTGTCCTTCCCATTTTATTGACTCACCAGCAAGGTGATTAAATAGTTTGTGAAGCAGCTCCTGAACTACTGCACTTTTTGACCCAATGGAAACAGAAATAAAAATTAGCCAATTCAGCCTTATATATTGAAATAAATTCAAATTGAGTTGCTTCACAAGATGACTGCTGTTCAAACGTTGCTTCAGACACTTCTGCTGTGGAGTAGCAGTCTTGGAAAAGGACAGTACAGAGAGAGGGGAATTTCACAAGTTCAACATCTAATTTTAATCAATTGCTTCAGGAGAGTTAGAGTTCATGTAACTTTGGGGTTATGCTGTTGCAGCTGAGCTGAGACTCTGTCTCAATGATTTTGCATTCATGTTGCCAGCAGACTTTATTTTACACTGGCGAAACACCAGGTCTTTCCATAGTAAAACCACCCCGTGACATTGCTTCTGGAAGACAACCACAAAGCCTAATCCCTTAATCCCACTTGAGAAAGCTGTTTTAAATGGGAAGCAGAGTTATGTTCACTTCCATACTCACATGGCTGATTCTGATCTCAGTTATGTTAGTGCAACTTGAAATGCACACTATAACAGGGCAAAATTTGCTCTTGATCTGGCCCAGATACTGTGATTCCCATCTGTGGACAAGGTCCATACTACACCGACTGATGCATCACAGGCTCAAGAGATGATGCATATCGCATTACTGGCAAAAACAGGAGCTGAATTAAGAGTTAAAATTTCAAAAAGCCTATTTATTTATTTATTTATTTGTATGTCCTTCCCATAGAGAGGGGCTAGTCCAGTTACCTATGGTATTAAAAATTCATGTTCAAGATTGTATCTGCTCACTTGGAACAAACTCTCAGATTTTTAGCACATGCCCTACTTGTTAAGCCATTCTCAGATGGATTTTTCTTTACCTTTTTTCCCCCTAACCTATAGTCTATATAAACTAACACCTTGTTGGTCTTCAGGACAAGCAGGAGCAAAAGTACCTCAATGGTCTAGCAGTGATATGGAGACCCAGAATTAGAGGTTTTTTTTTTTAAGATACGCAAAGCAGTGTTTGCAGACTGTATGCTCTGAATCTTGAATGAGGATTTTTGCAATGGAGATCATCATCTGTTCATAAAAACTTAAAAGGTCTGGATCGCATGCTAAGGTTGTACATGAAAA
The DNA here is from genome assembly GCA_013399115.1 of Anseranas semipalmata. Lineage (NCBI taxonomy): Eukaryota > Metazoa > Chordata > Aves > Anseriformes > Anseranatidae > Anseranas > Anseranas semipalmata. Next base: position 445,564 of record VXAA01004089.1, on the reverse strand, counting down.
AATCTAGATAGTTTTCAAAATAATGGGGGAAAAAGGAGGCAATCAAAATCCAAGTTGCTTGCTCTCACAAATGAGCAGGAGCAAAACCTTTGTGTTTCATCTCACCACTTTGGTGTGGGTGTCATTAAGATGGATTTCTCGTCTTTTCCCTGTGCTTTTTCATTTTGTGTACAGAGCTTGTGTTGCTCACGATGTATGTTGGGTACCTTGGAAAGGCAGAGAAAATTAGAAAGTCTCCAGAGGAAATAAGGAAATACCTTCTGTGGTTCGTAATGGCTTGACCAAAACAGCGATGACATTTAAATAGTGTTTATAAAGTGTATTTAGGTCCTTGACTGAAGTGAAAAGTCATTATATCTAATATCCTGTGGTGTCTTATGAGGCTATATTTTTAAATCTTAAATATAGTTGTTTTTATAACAGTTTTTTTTTTTTTCCATAAAAACAACTTCAAGCTAAGGCAGCAAACAATACACAGTTCTGCTGTTACAACTTGATGATGAAACTGTCAGTGACATCTCAGGACTCCATGTAGATGAATTCTTGAGCCCAGGAGGAACCTGAGATCCTTGCTTCTAGTAATATATGTTCGTTTTTATTATATTTATTGCTTTAACTCCATTGGGAAGGATTCATTTCACCTTATTTCAGCCATTAAAATTGATGAAATACGTACCTCCAGATAGCTACTGGAGATTGTTTTCACCTACTTTTGAACCATGTCTTAGAACACGAGGAATCTCTTCCTTTCAAAGTGTCTTTTCAAGTAGATGAATTCCAACCTAAGAGTTTTAAATGAGGTTATTATTTGGATTAGTAATGTAAGATTGTTTCATAACTGATTTCCACAAGGCAAAACACACAATGTCATGGAAAATAGCACTTATTAATACTAAAGGCCAGATCTGATCAAACAGAATGCAGAGGAATGTTGTGACTAAACTGGAAGTAGTCCCAACACACTGTGATGCAAGCTAGCACAGAATCAGATTGCTACAAATGGGATAAAACTCATTGGTTCATTCATCTGTTTCCTTACAACTCTTAGAAGGTTTCCTTATGAAATTATGTGTTTTGTCATATATAAATGTGCTATAGTGGGGGTCTTTCACTGCTCATCTTGACACCTGTTTGCAGACAAAGTGATTTCAGCATGAGGAAGGATTACTAATACAAGTCTGGTCTAGAAGAGCACATATATGACTTTTCCACCTAACTAACTACTCATTTTATTGAAAGGTGGTTGCAATGTGAGACTGTATTCCATGGATGTATGTTTGCATTATTTTGTGCTATTTTTACACTATTTTGTACTTGGTGCCAGTAGTATCGGTGGACAATCGTACAGGGAGACTTGTAGAATCACTTTTAAATTTTGCTGTCCAAAGAGGGCCATTTTAGTTACATTAATTATCCAAAGACAAGATTAGGACTATTCTATCCCATCCCATCCCATCCCAATTCCTGTACAATAAGCAACTAAAAGTGCATTACTAGCCTCTTCTCTTCTTTATTTCTAACAGAAATGACAGAGAAAAAATAATGAACAATCAAAATAAAACATTTGCAATAAATTCCCTTGGCAAGAAGCTTCTTCCAGAAATGTCAAATGTAAATTTAGCAAATGTGTCTCCAGGCAATGAAAGATTTGTGAAAATAACAACAACAACAAAATTAGAAAAAGATGGGCACAAATTCTGGCATTTTTGTTCCCATTGGAAAATGATTTTAGAAAACCAGGAAAGAAGTCAGTATCCATATATTTTATTTGCATGGTTTTTTTTCATGATTTTTAACAGCATCTATAAACAGCTTTTGTTTAATTATTGTTTTGTACCTGCTTTCCTGAAACCTGATTTTGCATGACATGAAAAGAAACTTTCAGGAAGCAAATGCATCAACAAATGGCTTAGAATCACATTTTATTCAAGTCCTATAAAATATTGATTTAAATATCCAAAGAAAATGTAATAAATGAAGTTAGATCCTCTCTTAGTACTGCAAAAGGATATATATGCCATCTTCTCTAAAAATTATATTTTTCTTCCTATTTTCATGATTTTTTAATAATTCTTTTAACCAGCTCTGTAAAGTACAGTGAAACCAAACAGAAATCATCTCTTAATATTGCACAATAAGTAGAAAAAGAAATGTTTATTTATGCCGTGTGTATTTGTTGTCTTTAGTCTTGTAATTTGTTGTCACATTACAGGGTTTTTTTAGTTATAGATGCATAAATATATTAATACAGAAATGCATGCATATACATTTCTGTAATTGCCCAAGATTTTTGAGGGTGAGAATCTAAAATGTAGATTAATACATTTGTATTTAGATATTTGAACACAGGAGTGCTCTTCAAAGTGCTGAGGATATCACCTTTCCCAGATATAACAGTGCTCCTAACTTTGGAAAATAAAGTCCCTCATTAAGACAATTACTTTGTAAGCCCAACTTTTAGCCTCATTGCTTTTAAGTTCTTTGTCCATAAATCAGTATTATAACTCATTTCAACACTTTGAATGACCATCTTCTTCAAACAAAATTAAACTAATGGACTCAGGACCACACCATTGTCATGGGAAAACATTATGAAACATTTTTTCTTGCTTTTATCACCACTGTCACTAACTATTGGTATGAGTAAGAGCACATAATGCACATCAAGCACTGACTTCTCTCTGTTCCAGACCACAGAATAACTACCTGAAGAGGAAAACACCAAATACTGCTTCTTGCTTTAAATACATAGGCTGCTCAGTGGTGGTGTTTGGTAAGACAATGAGTTGGTTTCCTTGATGAAGAAAGATGTCGTTTAAAGCAATCAGCCTTATTATCTTCCAATGACAAGCATAATTAAGAATGTCTGTCTCTGAAAGGCATAAGAATAGAAGGAAACCTTTTGTTCACCTGAGCACACTACCATCCTTGACCCATCCAAGTAATTTAAGCCCTGGCTGAATTGGACAAGGACAGGTGTAATTGGGCCCCAGTCTCGGCTGCTTCCAGCCTTGCAATTACCCTAATAAGACTGTCTGTGGAAGGGTCAGCAGCTAGCGGCCAGTTTGCCTGGAGCCTTCTCCGGCTGTCAACAGAAGGAGAACAAGGAGTCCATTGGGTCATAGCAAGAGAAGAAATGAATGTTGGTAATTGATCTAGTGACAGCAGTGTCTGTCCTGACTGAGACGAGAGCAATGGGCAGCTGCAATGAAAGAATTGATGCCAAAAAGAAGAAAAAAAAAAAAAAAAAAGAGACCCAAAAGAGCTGGGATGTTTTTGAAAATATGACATGGGGGCATGTTATGTGAGTTTTAAAGGGCATGCAGTTATGTTTTAAATGTGGACATTTCATTCACCTGTGCACACTGATGTTGTCATCTCTGTTCATTTCTGTGAAATGAATAAAACAGGCATTTCCACAGGCTTTTTAACTCTGCCTTCTCAGTGTATTCCCTTCCAAAATACCCAAAGGCATTTGCAGCCCGTGGCCTTTGTGATAGGTAAGGATCCATAGGTAATGCTGACAGATGGCAATTATGTTCTCTTGGATCTCTCTAGAAAGGTTCTGGATCTACCCTTGAAAATACTTTCCCGTTTAGTAGTATGATTCAGAATGTACATTCTGAGCCTTATTATTTCAGGTGGGCTGAAATGTAATTTTAACTCACCCTTCTATCTCTCTGTTCCTGTGACAGATTTTAATTAAACATAGTCTTTAATCAATTAAGTGGCAGCTGCAAGTAATGTGTTAGTGCTCTGAATGTATCTTTAGAAATACCCAAACTTGAAGAAAATGCAAGTTCAAATACCAGCAGGGAAGAGACAGTCTTTCATCCTTCCTTTGAATTCCATGAAATTTTCTGTCTGGGTCTACACATCAATATCTTGCCTAGACTTAAGAGACAGATTTTCAAAAACAATTCATCCCTCCTCCCTTTTCTATCTGCATAGTAATTCTGGATAATAGAAATAATAATAATAATAAATACTGAAGCTGGAGTTAGGGATTGCAGCTCTAAACCTTGAAAATCCCTACTTATTGCTGGCAGAACCTACTTGTTTGGGAAGGATGTTGGTGGTGTTGACAAAGACCATTGCTTATCATCATTTTGACTACAGGACTAGCTTAAAGTATAGATGTCTCTATGCGTAAATAAGTTTATGGTTACTTGTAATAATAATAACAATAATAACAATTGTTATTGCAGTTTATAGTTGACATTAGAGACTTGTTGCACTTTTTTACAAAGATGTAACAAATGAAACACACTTACCATAGCTTAGTCATCTAGGATACAGTGTTTATCTACAAGCTAATCAGCCTAGAATCTCCTTACAAACATTTTTACAAACAAAATAAATATGACTGGGCAGCATGAGAGAAAAAAGATATCATTATGGAAGTAAGAAATGAGAATGGAGATGCCAGAAGGTTGTGGCTGGCATTACCCAAACTGAAAAGGTGAAGGTCTAAGCCTAAAGTGCTCATCTAGCTGTTCTCTTTATTTACTAGAGAGGATGCAACAGCACCAGGTAGCTGATTCAGCAGCAAGCAATTGATTCAGTTTTAGTAGGGCAGCTAAGAATAAAGTGAATTACAATGAATTCTGCCTAGAGAAACCTCTCTCCAACCTACCAAAGGAGTAGCTCAGGAGTAGACAGTGAATCTAGAAGGACTAAGGTTGGTAGAATCCTCCCTGTAACTAGTGCATGGTCAAAATGGAAGTCAGTGGCAAGGCCAGAAACAAGACTGACTTTTTTACTGCTCACTTTTGAATGAACCTAAAGAAGCTAAGTGTCTGCAAGGGCACAAGAGCTGTTAACAGAAACAGGGAACAATATAACACACTACTTCTCATTTCACAGCTTTTGCCACTGCAATCTACATGGAGGTCCACAACCACCAAAACAATGAGATCTTCCAACACTTCTCACATATGCATATCCAGTAGAATTGCAAATTTCGATGCTATGGTGTGAGTTTCCATTTTAAAACCGTGTGAGTTTAGCCATGCAAAGTCTCTGTGAGCTTAGTGCCACTGCTGTTAACATCCTGTAACTGGTGATCTGCCTAGTGAGGAGGCCACCACTTGAGACATCAACTTGGGGAACTAGACAGGCTTGCTTTGAGATTGTGCTAGGGCTCCATGGACCCTATAGCTGCCATTGCACTGCCACAGGGAGTACATGATAATAAAAAAAAAAGTTGGCATGCAATATTTTTCCTTTTCTCATCTTTCTGCCACAATGCCAAGGAAATTGGAGAGAACACTGGCTACCACAATGATGGATTTACGACTACTGCTGACGCCTTTTTTTCTTTTGTGAATCAGAAGTTTTAAAAAGCAGGTGTGTGTCTCCTGTACAAATAGCTTGTATTAACAGAATGCGTTAGGATGCAATCCACATGTCGGGGCCCATGCTGAGCTCAGTTCAGAAATCATGTATTTTTCCACTAGTACAAAAGTTCACACACTAGTCAGACATCAGAATCCCTTGGGTGCATTAAACACACTGAACACAGTCTCTCTTCCCTATCAAACACATCTGGGAGTTGGAGAAGAATGTAATTTTGGGGACTAAACCTCTTATTATGCTGTGGTTTCATTTTTTCATAGGTTTTATTCAAAGAATTCCACTCAGATGCTCGTTCTTTACCTAAAACTCTATTTTATTTTAGAATACAGACCAGATTTGGAAAGCAATCTTATTTTGAGGTGACACATTTGACTTCCTCTCTCTGGTACAGTAAATTAATAGAAGTAACTTTTCTGGACATAAATAATACATTTGCTGGTGCAATCAGGTACTAAGAGCCTCAGACTGAGATATGCAAACCTGTCCAAGAAACCAGGCACCCATAGAAAACTCACCCCAAGTTTAGATTTTTTTATTAATGCTATTCTGAAATGAAAAGAATTCGCGCACAGGGTTTGCTGTCCATATGTTCAGAGGGATTTCAAAAATTTAAGACAATGTCCTGAAACCCACACTTTAGGGAGGAAAAAGTTTGCAGAGAAGATCCAAGGAAGGGAAAAGCTTGGTGAATGATTTACGACTTACCATGTTGAAGATGCCACCTTAACAATTAAAAACCCACACAGCAAAAACAAACAAACAAACAAAAACACAAAACATACACTAGTGGATAATTTAATGTTTGGCCAAAAGTACTACTAAATAGGAATATCAAAGAGGGAGTTAACAGAAATGAAAGAATGCAGAAGCAAAAGGAATACAGGTTTAGCAAGAACCATTGAAGGGAAACCATATGAACATTGAAATGGACTTTAACTCATTAGGAATATGTAGACTGTGTCCCAAAGTCGCTGTTGTGTGTAATGAACACTATTGCAGCACATTGCAGCTTCCGGGGAGCCAGATCATGGGCACTACCAGTTAAGCACTGGGTCCAGTTTTTGTTTTTTGTTTTCTATACATCTCACTTTTCCTACTGGAAATCAAACTGTTTTCTTCCACTTTTTGTGAACTTTTCTCATTAAGTTAGAAGTCTTCTCACAAAGAGATCATCTCCTGTTATGTACCTCCACTGTACCTCGGGCAAAAGGACCACCATATCTTGGTCAAAACTCTCACAGTTGCTGGAGGAACAACATAGCTGAATCCTACATGGAATTTAGTTAGTGCACATATTGATCCTATAAATGTGATACATCTGACTGCCAATGTATACACAATAAGAAATAGACATGATACCTCTCCTTTTTCCACTGGCCTATGTTCAAGTTTTCCAAAACATCTAAAGCTGGTCTATTAAACCACTGATGAGTAAGAAGGAATGATTTTAATAGAGTGACATACAAACTGTTTTTCCTCACTTAATTTTTGTAGTGGAAGACATATGACGGAGACATTAAATACACATGAAATAACCACACTGATAATTTATATCCTTATATTTATGAAAATTCAGCAATGCTGATCTCACTTTATATCAACTACTAATTCAAGCTAAATGTACCTAATTTGCATGGGGAAACATTCTTTTTTTTTTTTTTTCTATGGGGAAACCTACAAATAGAAACTTAAACAAAGTGACTTTAATAACAAAAACTACATGACAGAAGACTTCAGATAAGCCTTTCTGTGCTTTTATATTATCCTCAGAGATATTGTTGTAATTTGGATTAACATGCAGTGAAATGACGTCTCTTAATCAATAAAGCTACAGTTTAACACAGATTTCATTTACTCTTCAATTATTTAAGAAGCTAGAACATTATTGAAGTCACTGGAATATTCCTCCTTAAAATCAACAAGAGACAGTTAAATGTTGTGTACTGTACCTACCATAAAAACGCAACCCTCTCTCAACCTTTCACATTAGGTTAATTTTGCTGTCACTGGTGTCTCTTTTAAATCCCTCAATAGTTGGACTGCAAGTAGAGATAGTCCAAGCTTAAAGACTTAAAAATTCTGATCTTATTTATGATTCCATCTAAAAATCTGTTTAAGAATAATTCTAATGCTTTCAGCAGAGGGAAGAGAAAATAATGGTATAAAGGACAGGTACACTGAAAACCAAACTTTCTCTGTCCATCCAGGAAGAAGCCAAATCTGGCCGTGAAGCTGTATACGTTCATCAGCATACTGCTGACCACAACATAGTCATCGTCCCATGTACATCAGTTATGGTTATTCTTGAGTGGTACCAGTGGGGCTTTGGTCACTTACATGCATCCACATAAATCTCCATTAAGTTTTCCTGTCCCTGTTTGTACATGCATTACAATCAAAAAGTCCTTTTTCCTCATTCAGATTACAGATTCGTGGCTGCTTGCTCTGTGAGCTACTCAAAATTGCGTTTTATCTTCATTGTTTGGTGGGTGGTCCCCTCCACTATTATTTATTACCTGCTGACGACAGAATGATTAGTTTCCTCCTGGGCTTTTCCTTGGTTTTCCTTACTAAATGTTGGAAATGCTCCAGCAAAATCTTTTTTTCTCAGAATCTTCTGATTTTTCATCATTTATATTGTTTGGAGACTTGAAGCGAGATTCTTCTCACCTACTGTTGGGAGGGTAGGTTTCAGCTCACAGATTAAGACATCTATTTTAGGTTTTGGTGTGCAGGTGTCTCCAGGCAAGGTAAGTATCTGAGCTCCCTTTCTAATCAATGGAGATCCAGACTGTACAGCTGTTGGAGCCTACAAGGTGATGGCACACATAGGTCTCTGCTGCTTGCTCTTTCTGAACTCACTGAGGACATTGTAGGGCTAACAGGGAGCCTACAGACCCCGCAACGGCAGCCTGAAACAACCAACTTCCCTGCCATTTCTGTTCAGCTTAGACTGATGCATAGCAATGACACTTGCTTATTTGAGTGTACTGGGTTAAAATAAAAAGGATCCACTAATGTAAAGCTGCTAAAGTAATGGCTTAGTAACTCCTTAGGAACTCCTTCTGGCCTTCCCAGTTGAAATTTGAAAATTAAAGATAATTACAAGCAGCAGAAAAGGAGTCTTAGGAAGACAATAGGAAGAGCTGGACAGTATTAATAATAGGCTTCATTAACACATCCACCTATGCAATATAAGACAGCTGCATTAGGTTAAGAAAAAAGGAAGAAAACAGAAGATTCAGAAGATAAGAGACTTGGTGCAGCAGGTATTAAGTAAATAAGTAAGCAAATTGTCCACAAAACTATAAGAATAGTTCAGCTTTTTAAAATCTACATTTTAAACTGTAGATAATGGACTCATGGAAGGTCACATACATTCTAGAAGTTATGAAAGTAGTTTCTTGCAAAAATTTGTAAATCAAAGAAATAAGCTAAGATCCTGAGTTTGTGAAATATGGCAGGGCTCTACCCAAGGTAATCTAATTATATTTCTGTACAATGGCTGTGAATGTATCTCATAGACTTCAGTGAAGAACTGATATCTAAATAACATCATAGTGAATTGTATCCTTGCTTTAAAAAATATAAGCTGTCTAATCAGACCAAATCCATTGAAAACAAAGTTAGATCTACTCTTTGGACGTGCGAGACCCACAGAACTAGTTTCTCTGGTTCTCTCTTTGCTTGTTGAATGTTGTGGCCATACAGATTCCTCTTGGATAGGCAATACAGGTTCCATGCATTTCTTAGTGCCCACTGTGGAGCAACCAGCATTGATCTTGTGCACTTTTTGCAAATAGTTCCCTGAGACTTACCATCCCACTGTCAGGAATGCTTTAGTTCCTCAGCATCTTCTGTTTCTATTGTAGAAATTAACGGTGAGAAGAAAAGTCTTTGGGACATGGGTTCTCTTACTTGATAGATGTACAGCTGCTAGCAGACTGGAGCCTTCATGTTATATAAACCATTACTTTTATTCTGAATTTTTCTCCTTTGCATCTCTATGGTTGCATGGATTAGGGAATAGGTGGAGATGTCCCATGTTTTCAATTTGCTGAAGTAAACTGCAGTGTAGAAGCCTGTGTCACTCATATATGGTGGATATGGCGCTAACAGCGAACACTCAGCAAGAGCACTGCGTACATGTTTGATTTTGCTGTCTGTGTAATTTATAAATCACTTGAGGCTCTGCATCTCATTAGTTCTGGGTGGGTCTCTCCCACCAGGATGAGCAAGCTTCATTTCATGATGTTTTGGCCTATCTGATTTAATACTAAGTGGCTGCAATGAGATTGATGACATGTGAAAGTCCATAGGCAAACCTGACAGGATTATTCAGATACTATAAGAGGGCTGGTAAGCTGCTTCCTTACTCCACATTAGTTTTAGAGTGGAATTGGTGTAATTTAGATTTTCTTAACAATGTTTGACAGATCAGTCATGTTCTAGTAAGTAGAACATAACACAGGCTTGGGCCTGGACTTGGATTATTTTGGTCTGAACTTTATATTTCAATCTTGAAGAAAAAGAAAACAAATGAAAGCACGATATTAAAAAAGCAACAAACAAACAAAGCCCAGCAATACCAGAACATAGAGAAGAGTACAGAGGAAGTGTAAGAGGCACTATTGAAACAACCAACCTGCAGAGTTTTTTTTTTGTCTTTTCCTTTCTGAGCTCTGAGGACGATGTCCATAGACAGCTCAGCCACGAGCAGCACCTTGTTCTGATGTTCAGGACTCAGTTGACGGAGTATATTGAACAACCATTAATGACAGTTACGCATAAATCTGAAGGCTGGATGTTGCTTTGATGGGAAGAATGTGGACAACTTCCTCTTTATGACAAAATATAGGGCATACAGTACATTAGGGAGCTGTAATGGGAAACATAGTGGGGGGAAAGGAGTCATAACACCCATATTGCTTTTGATTGTCCAGGGTGCATCATGGGCTGAGTGGTTTTTAATCTATGGGTGTATATCTATTGCAGGTATGATTTTTCCCTTCAGGTATGAGCCCTTTGTTCACAACTTGGTCAGTCAGGGGAATGATGAAATATTGAAATAAAGACTTGCAATGGCATGAAAGACTTGATGAACTCAATCTTTAGCTTTATCAAAGAGAAGGCTGAGCAGTGATTTGATTTTAGCTTGTGTACACCTACACGACAAAGACACATTTGATGACAGTTTTCTTAGGCCAGCAGTCTGAAAAGTAACCAATAAACAAAAATAAAAGCCACAAAAAATCAGATGGAAAAGAAGTAAGTTTTAATCAGGAACCCATTTAACAATCAAAACACTAAACTGAAGTTTCCAAAGATGTTTATCCTCTGTTGCTGAGCACTTAAAAATAACGATTGGATATTTTTTCCCTGAAGGACGTGCTCACCTTCAAACTGGATTTAAGACTGTGTTATGGCATGGCCTATAAGTTGCTTTGGTGGTTTTCCTTTGTTCTTTCCCTGTTTCTATAGTGAGCAGAGATGGCAAATAGTGCCAAACATGCCTGAATCTTGTCCTCCATCCTCCCTGATTCTGGTTCTGCCAAGGACTATAATGAAGAAATGGTATAAGTGAAGAAAAGTTTGAATAAACTGTTAGGCACTGTACTTTCTCCCTCATACAAAACGATACCTGAAAACCATAAACCCAAACAGTATCTGGGTAAGTCTGAAAACTGGACTGTGAAGATGGAGGTAAAAGAACAAAATTGTTTACAGCTACCTTGGAGAGGACAGAGCACAGGACCTCTTTTTTTTTTTTTAGGTTATATATATATATATACATATTTATATATTAATGGGCCATTACTTGATTTCTGATGCAGATCAGATCTCTTTGGTCCACTTTTCAACCTTACTGCCTGCACTCCATACACCTGAGATGAGCTGACACACAGGTGTTTGTTGGCACATCCTAGGGGAGGCATATGTAAAGGGAAGATCACCCAGCTGGAGGTGGTAGAAGGGAACAACCTGTAACTGGGCAGGATTCGGGGTAAATTCCCACTGAGCCATCCACCACAGCCTGCTTTGGTTTGCCTTAGGTCTCTGCTATAGGACCTTGAGGGCATCAACATCTCTGTGACTTACACCCCCAGGTGTCCTATGGAGATGGCAATATTTCTTTGCATTTCTTCAGTCCAAGGATAATCTTCTGTGAGAGTACATCCAAGGATGATCTTCTGTGAGAGTACATACAATCCCTGGCACAAAAAATAAATGTAATGGGACTAATGATCTAACTTTGTGAAAAGGCACATGTGGGTGTCTTGAAAACATGATGACTAGAAGACTGCTTTCTCCTCAAAATGAAGCAGCCTGGAATCCCTTCAAGGCTCTTCATGCTAACAGCGTAACAGTGCAAAAAGCTTATGAGCGAGCATGCAGTGAATTACAACCTCCTCCTACAGGAACTCGAAGTTCCCTTTAAAAGAAGCTGTTCGTTTTGCTGTTGAGCTAACATGATTAAACAAGACAGGTCTGGCAGGGCTCTTCCACATTGTCAAATCTTGAACAAAAGGCGTAATTTTCCTATTTCTTACAACTCCAAACAGCCTGCTTATAAAGATGGCAATTACTCACAGGCAACGTAACTCAAGATCTTTCCAGTGTTTATATCTCCACATGAAGCACACATTTACATGGCAACGGCATGGGACAAGACATGTCTTTTAATTTTCCCATCATAATTCATAGCAGGGTCTTGCCAAAAAAACACTGGAGCTGATTACCAAGTGTGACTACGATCGGATCATTTAGCAATTTGAGTTTCCACACCTTTTGTGTGAGGCTGGGCTTTGTTTTACTTAAAGCAATAATTGCATTCTAATTTCATAATATGGGCCATGGTTGCTTCATCTCTCTGTGCCTTCAAGGAAAAGAAAAGGTGCACAGAACACAACAAACATTTTTTTTAATTAATTTTTTAAAATGAGCTAATAAAACTTTACCTGCTTCACAGGTGTGCTTGGTGCAAAGCAGCTTAATTACCATTCCCACAGTCCCCATAAGAAGGATCACAAAGGGATTAGCCATTGCTGTTATCCTCAGTAATAATGAATTACACTTTTACGAAGAACAGAGTTAAAAAAGCATTGTTAGGAATATAAGCATGGCAAAGATTTTTGAATAAAATGTGTTAAGAAGGAGTTATATTTTAATAGTATTTAATTCAAGCAGATTTTCAAAACATTCTGAGTGGAAATGGATGATAGCAAATAGACTCGGACTCCATCCTGCACAATGCTCAAATTTGCCTTAAAAGCTCCCCCAATTCATAAGGTGACCAACAGAGGAGATGAGGGCATGTCACATCCCAGTAGGACAGGGCCAAAGCTTGTTGGAGACTTTTCACCCTTCTTCTCATCCAGAGCCTGAAAACACATGCTTTAGCTCGAGTGACAGGGTCATGTCAGTTTATCAGGTCACATAACATGTGACAAGTCATGGCATGTCCCAGCTGGCCTAGTTTTCCATTAGATTACTCATCCTCACATCAAGTGCAGCAGCATGGGTTCCCACAAGTCGTCAGTCCCAGGTACTTCATGACAGATCTAGTCAATCAGCTTCTACCTCCATACCTAAGCACAACCTGGAGCTGCTGACAAGGGGGAAATGGTCAGTAAGAACCTATGGTGTGTCTATATATAATGTGTGATCCTTCCATTCCCATGGGCTTTAGACCAGGTTCAGTGCTGAGTCCTTTCCTAGAGAGCAAAGGAGATCAAGTTGTCTGAAAACAAAGCACAGATCAACTCTTATTTAAAACATAAGTGGAAGCCATTTCAAAATTTTATAAAATGCATATTAAAAATACATAGATGCTTTTCTCTCATTCAGGAGAATATGGGTCTGATCTCATTTTTGACATAAATTTTCTGCTTTATTCCAAGTGCTTATCACTTTTATAACATCTACATTCTCTGAGGGTACCAAACAACATGTTTTTCTGCATTGATCTCTGCCACAAACCTCATTTGAGGTAATCTATGAGTGTTTTCCCCAAACAGAAATAGTCATATCTTTGTCTGTGATGCACCCCTATCTATCATAAAGGATGTCTGGAAACCAAGTAAAACTACTTCTTGTGCTGGATCCCTCACGTTCTCAGCTGATCTCCCTTTTTTCAAGAATTACAACTGCATATGCTTGCAGGAGCTTTCAGATCCTAAAGGCTCCTTTTGATGTTTTGGAGTTGCAAGCATCCTTCCCTGCATTCAGAGGTATGAGACAGACAGCTTCCATGTCAGCTGGACAGACATACCCTGAATTCCCTCTAATATGGTGTGTTTTTGCTCCTACAGAACACAGCAGGCTGACATTTCTAACATATTAGCTTTCTGCAGCCAACTCTCTGAACCTTTTTCAAAACCATATAAGCAGAGATCATGCATGAAGGGTTGCTTCACTCAAGGCTGCACAGTTTACATGATGTGCTCTATGAAGTGTGTTGGTATGACTTAAGACTTAGTAGCTCTTCTTACAACATGTTCCATGACCACTTTCATTAACAGTATGTCTTAACCCTTCTAGGGCATTTTTTGGTTATACTTCAAAGGGTTCTTAAGCTACTGCATCCCTAATCCTTGCCAGAACTTGACAGGGAAGGTAACTGCTCAGTCATTCTTTCTTGCAAATCAGCAAGAGGTGCTTATGTGAGTTTTACACAGTACAGGAGAAGCAGTGTCAAATTTGGGATTACGATTTCAAAACATCAAGGTGTAGGTCTGTAAACATCTGTGAAATATTTGATGCTTTAAAAAGTCAGTTTTCCAGACCAGAGGAGGTCCAGTATTTACAGTCTGACCATACCCATCTAGCTCAGAGCCTATTTGATGCAGAGTCTGCTTGTGTTCCTTTGTAACCAACAAGGAAAGAAAGGATTCTTGAGAGCATCATTTAGAGCATGCAACAGGCTTCCCCTTTGAATCATGCCCTTCTCTTTCTATTGGCTATACAGAGTTCACAATGATTAGCTTTCTAGTGCAGCTATTTAAAGATATGTAATGTAAATTCTCTATTGTTGTATGACTAAATGCAACTATTTGCCTTCACCTGTTGCACAATGCTCATGCCAGCTACCTATATAGAACAGGTTTTAATTTCAAATAAATCAGGTTGGATATTAGGAAAAGATTCTTCAGTGAGAGGATGGTAGGGTGTTGGAACAGGCTCTCCAGGGCAGTGGTCACAGCACTGAGCCTGCCGGAGTTCAAGACGCGTTTGGACAACGCTGTCAGACATCTGGTTTGGTTTTTGGGTTGTCCTGTGTGGAGCCAGGAGTTGTACGCAATGATCCTTGTGGGTCTCTTCCAAATCAGGATACTGTATGATTCTATGATTTTATAATGGCTGCCTTTTGCTTTTGACATACTGTGTAGTATTCATTTGCATAAACGCAGGCATTTTGGGCACATACAAGATCTTGCATTATTAACAGCTCTGTGACTGCAGGGGTAGAGGTCTTCCATTAATCCTACAGCAAGTCATGGATATCTCTTAGCTGCTCCAGGGTACTCAAACAGCACAGGTGCCTGTGTTTAGGCAACCTTGATCCATCTATTTGTAAACAAGCTCTTTGATGTCATCAGAAGGCATCAACAATTCTTGGAAGCCTGATATTCCTATTTCTTCATAAGCTTTCTGCATGTCAGTAATTCAAACAACTAGAATAAGCCTGGTTCTCATTTGCCAAGTCCTCCAAGCAACTTCATGTAGCTTTAGAATCTGCCAATAATTATACTGCAAAAACTTGCAAAATAAGAGAAATTTGTTCCTGGTTTCAAATTCACCGTGGAATTGAACCTAATTTTCTTTCCATTTGATTGTTTGAATAATATTTTGGTCATTGTTTTTTTCCTTGTTTTGGGCTTTGGATTTCTTGGGGCCTGAAAAATAACTAAATGAAACCATGGGTATATGTACATGTTGTAACTGTGATAGGCAGTTAATGTTTTATGATTTGAAGAGAGTTAGCATCAGGCTAGCACAGCTCAACACCAGAAAAGAGACCTTAGTGGATACCTCAGTAGCAGTTTTCTGTCAGAAAGCTAAAACTCCCGCAGAATTACCCCTTTGGGGGTAAATAGCCTGTCTGATAGCAGTTATTTCCATGTCTCTAGCTGAAGCATATCATTATCTCAGTTGCTGTCAGCTCTGCCCTGAGTAACAGGAAAAGAGAAGCCAGACTGAACTGAGCATGACCATATACTGTACTTGCTATGATGGGAATGTCCTTCAGCTCTGACTTTGCATAAGGCATCTCCCAGTGTGTCACAAAGTAAGCAAACAAACAGAAGACAAAGAAAAGAAAGGGCATCTCACCCTTTATTTCCTTTATCTTTAATTGTCTAAATAGTCATTCCATCTCACCTAGTCTAATCCTATGGATGGCTATAAAATAAGGAAGATTAATCTTGCCATTGGTGACTTGCCAAGGTTGTTCAGGAAACCGACAGCAGAGAAAGAACACAACTGTGATCTGCAGATTCCTAATCCAGAGCCTGACCCAAAATGAAGCTCTCCCATGCCCTCCAAGAAAAGAGAGCAAACCGTCATATACAAGAGCATCATAAAAAATGAAATTCCACATCCATCATATCAACCACTGTCCACCAGTCAGAGTTGTTAGATGAGTAAACTGAGGAAGACAGTGAATCCACCTAAGCATTAACCTACTAAGAATAAGTTATGGGCTGGGAAGAAATATAATTTCTTTTCTCATTCTTTTTCTGTGCTTATTTCTAAGCTTCACTTTAACTGGGAAATATGCTGGGTAGTCTCCTGTTGTAACAGTGGAAATTCAGTTAAGTTGCTTTCCACTTGAATGACATCTGAAACATCAAACAAAACTGGTAGAAATGATGCAAAATCTAGGGGAGACCCACATCTTTCTGGAAAGGAGAGGCTGAGAGTGTTGGGACTGTTCAGCATGGAGAAGACAAGACTCGGAAGATCTCATCAGTGTCTATAAATACTTAAAGGGAGGGTGCAAAGAGGATGGAGCCAGGCTCTTTCAGTGGTGCCCAGTGCCAGGACAAGAGGCAATGGGCACAAGCTGGAACACACGAGGTTCCCTCTGAACATCAGGAAGCACTTCTTTACTGTGTGGGTGGTGGAGCACCGGTACATGTTGCCCAGAGAGGTTGTGGAGTCTCCTTTTGGAGTTCTTCAAAAGCCACCTGAACATGTCCCTGGGCAACCTGCTCTAGGTGTTCCTGCTTGAGAAGAGGTGTTGGGCCAGGTGACCTCCAGAGGTCCCTTCCAACCTCAACCATTCTGTGATTCTATGATTCTGAGAGGCAACTAAAGGACAGACAGGATATCCCAAGAAATTTTAGATGGGAATAAATGTTTGTGATTAGGCAATTGAAAGGGTGGGCTGCAGTTGATAGTTTAAGACATCTTAATGTAGGTGATTTAGATGATCTAGGTGTCCAAGCTCCCATTATAACTAATGAAGATCTAGTGTTTAATCTATAAGTCTAAACATAGCTGCTATTCTAGAGCCAGTTCAACAATATCTGATTCAGTTTGAAAAAAACTTTACGTTATTACACTGCAAGAGATTAAAACCATGCAGATATTTCAATACTGTTTTCTATGGCATGATAGACAATGATAAACTGTTTGTTTTGATGCTGCTCTCTAGTCAAAACAGGAATCTGTTCAGAGATAATCCAGGCTTATGTGGTTTGCAAGTGCCTCTGCAAGATGATCACAATGACCCTTTCTGGCCCCTGTATATATCTATTCAATCTACAGAATTTACAATGCAGAAAGATAGAGACAGAGAGAGTAAAAAAAAAAAAAAATGAAAAATTTGCATGGCAACAGCGTTGCATAACTAGCAATCATCGTAATAGAATTACTGACATTATGGGCTGCTAAAGGAACAGTTAGTAGCTTGTCTCACTTGTCTGTAATTTACTCTGTGTCTATTTAGCCTTGATGTACAACCTAGGTCAATTGCTGTGCCACTTTCCTATCTTCCTACTTCTGAGTTATAGAGAGAAATGTATGCCTCATGAATGACTATCTCTTCTGGTCAAGCTTGTCTCTCACGCTGTTTGGCATTGCCATGTGCTAGTAGATAATGCTGAACAGTTAATATCACCAGCTAATTGGCAAAACACGTGTGAAGCAGATGTATTTAAATATAGAATGTGGAGGCTGAAGGAGTAACTGAAATGCATAAGTGATAAGGATTTATTATTAGAACAGATTAATGAGCCCACTTTTTTTTTTTTTTTTCCCTTCCTTCATCTCTCATCGTCTTCCCTGGTCAAGTGTATTTTTAATTCTTCCTTTTCAGGAAGATTTTATTCCACCGTTGAGAAGATTGTGATGGCTAATTTTGTGTTGGTTGTATGGCGGCACGCAGAAGACCAGAAAAAAAAAATTATATCATGCACTAATTGTGTGGCATTTGTGGAGACTCAGGTCTGGAGTAAAACAGTGGCAACCAATTTATAAAGTGTCGACAAAGAAAAGATATTTGAAGAAGTGAGGGACAGAGGTAGAGATGTGTATTTATTCTAGTGCAGATGTTATTAATTGCCTCAAAGATTCAAAACCAAAATATCCTTTTCTCTTTAAAAGACCTTTGGCTTAAGCCTCAGCCCCATGCTCAGTGTTTCCTTCTTGAAAGCATCTTTCCACTGCTTTTGCTGTGCTGCAGTCCAGTCTCCTCCTTGAGTCTAGTCTGCAATGAAACAGAGGTGGTTTTGGACGTAGTCTGATTCCCACATTAAGTCCCACTGTGGCTCCAGAATTAGGAACCGGCTTCTGGACTTTTGTCAAGATGCACATCCTTCAGTTTGCCCTCACCTGGAGAGGTATGAGGCTTGCATTTTTTTCCATGGAGGTTGCTTTCCACTACAAGATACCTGGATCATTTAGTAAATGTCTAATATATCCCCTGGAGTCACAGTGTTTATATTTGCTCTCTCCATTTGCAGATGTTGATATTGAGGTCCAGAGAGTGTAAGATTAGCATTTCCTCAGGATGAAAATTAGAACTCAAAGACTAATCTTGAATGAAAAGCAAACAGAAGAATCCATAGAAAAGATGTATATTCCCCATTCTGTTCTACCCAGCTACCACCGCTCCTTGCACTGTTTTACCAAGTGGCTGGTAGCTGGGCAATAGGCACAACAAAGCAATTTGTAGTGTGAAATCAGTCATGCATTTAAAGTAAACCAGAATGCTTGTTTCATTAAAAAAAAAAAGTTTATTTGTTTAATAAGAAATTTAATTTAAATTTGTTAAAAAACATACTTTTATTTGTTCGTGACTTAATGCTTACTGCTGAGAGGTCATGGTCCAATAGTTTTTGGATTCAGTGGGAAAATACCTTTCCCAGAATTCAGCATACAGCGAGGTAAATGGAATTTGATCACTCTTAAACTGGACAATTTAGAATTATCTCACTTCTCATTATCAGGCTTGCAGTTCCAAACAGGTAAGGTTACTCATTTCTTTATTTACCAAATGGATTGATTTTAACCATATTTTTATGTGGCAGTATGTCTCTGTGAGACATTCAAGCAATATCTAGTCTAGAAGACCTGAGGATGCCTTGGCTGCGACATGATGCTGTACAGACATGAGTCCCAGCTACTCACAGATCTCTTCATCTCCACAGTTTCCATATGAAGGAAATCTGTGTATGTGGATTAAATTGTGTGTGTGTGTGTGTGTGTGTGTGTGTGTGTGTGTGTGTAACATCTCTGGGCCGGGAGGGGGCTGGGACACCTTGGTACAACATAGAGTACCTGTATCCTTTGCCATATCCATTGCCTGATCTACACACAGACTCAGTAGACTTTCCCAGGCTTATGAAATAGGCACCATATTAAAATAATTTCAAAAAAAGTCAGCAAAATCTCCTCCAAATAAAGTAAAAAATAATGTGGGTTATTTTCATCTTTAAGATAAGAGGCTACATGTATGTGGAAAACCACATAAGGATCCAAATCACCCTAAGTTATACCTATGTGACCACATGGAAATGAAATGAGGGCAGGGTTTTCCCAACAAACAGAAGTTTCTTTGGGTTTATCCCAACCTTTGCAGCTTCTCATGGTTCAGTGACATGATGTGGAGTGTTAACCGTTGCAGGTTTTGCTTAACTGAGCTTGGTTTTCTGTAAACTGCAAACCAAAGCTCCCCTAAGCTGCAGTTTTTGTTTTTATTGTTTGGTTTATGTTGGAAAGATATTTACAGTTATTCTAACATTACCCTTCATAAACAGATTACCATTGTAAATTGGACTATGGGGAAGTGGTAAAATATTTGGGGCAGGATTAAGGTAATCCTAAAACAAGCTAATAAAAAACACATACAAAAGCTCTATTTTTAAACAGAAACAAGATGAGACACATAATCTCTTTCAATAAGTTTTCTGGAACAATAAATCATTAAGCTCAATATACAATATATATATATGTGTTTATGTGTATGTGTGCCTGTGTACATGGGTATTTTCTTAAACTTATCTTTGCCAAGATACAAAGCCCATTTTCTGAGAGTTACATCATGTTTGTAAATCTCCTATTCAGTAAAATTTGTCTGACACCAGCCTTCCATTCATGTAAGCAGAAGACTTCTTTGACAGATGAGTGTTTGAG
>VXAA01004089.1:310727-425534 GCA_013399115.1 Anseranas semipalmata | reverse complement strand
TTCTTTTTCTTTTTTTTTTTTTTTTTTTTTCCAGAATCCCTTCCTTGGAAGATATTTTTGTTATATATATATATATATATTATAAAGGTAATAAAGGGGACAGGCCAGAGATAAGAATTTTATGTATATAATCATTTTAAAATCTTGCCCTCTTGTTATCTGTGACTACATCACCAGTAAATAAAGGACAGAATATTTTTCAAAGGTGATGATAAAGACTTCATTTTTTTTTTTTCTCTTTTGAAACACATAGTTTCATATGGATGTTTTTCTCCAATGATTTGATTAAGAGCTGAATTTTATCTTTGCTGATGTGAATGACAAAAGCCCTGCTAGTTTCAATTGAATGGAAAGACATGCTTAGTGCATTTTGATAGCAAGCTCCACCTGCATAAGTAGTTTCTAAAACAAGGGGCAGATCTTATGCAGATAAAAAATGCCATAGCTGTATGGAGCAATATATACTGCCTCTAAGGTAGAATTGTCATAACTCTGTGGTGTAAACTGTTGCAGCTTGAAAGTGAAATTGTTACATCCCCATCTTGTAATGAAGGCAATTCATATAGGCTGAAAACCTCCCCAAGTGATTTAGATCCTCATCTTGCTTACGTCAAGGCTGGTGGCAAAATTGCTGGTGGATTCAAATGAAAGCCAAAGTCAAATGCTACTGAAGCCTCCAGGAGTGTTACAATTGACCTGAAAGCCAACAAAGAGAATGGGTACACTTATAAATTTGCTATCATGGAAATTACTCGAAGGAGGCAGCTCTGCCTGGGCTACCACCACATGACTTCAGGTGGTCACACAGTTTTGCCCGTAGGATCCAGCGTGATGGCTAGACAGACAAGCTCAGATGGTTTGCTATTTTCATGTCCCTGCTCCTTTAGATCTGGGCAACACAATAATTTGTGCCTTGTGAGGAATTTCAGCACAAATATTGTTAAATCTTTTTTATTTTTTCTTTTTAATTATGGCTTCCTATTTTTTACTGCGACCTCTTTAATCCTGAAAAGATAATACACTGCTCTCAAACCCTGCTTTAGGGTGGCAGCTAATTGCATATTTGGCCAAACACTGGACTTCCTTCCTTATAATTTTTGTCTCAAGTGCTACACAAAAACAATTAGTGGTGCGTTTTGCTAGCCAAATGTATATAATATTACATATTATTAGAATGCTATTAAAGCAAAGACTTTTGTTGTTCTTCAGCCAAACACAAAGAACTCTTTTCCCTTGTATAAAGAAGTTTCAAAGTTAAAACTTCCTGCCTCTTCAAGCTTCCAGCAGTGTCCTGACCTTAATGAACTGGGGAAAGCTATTTTTCCCATTCCAGGAAGAAGTTGTAGATATTTTCCATTCCTGTGACTTAGAGCAGGACAAGGTATGACTACACTGTATATGGATACCTCTGAGTTAATTCCAACTAACTTGTTTGGGTAGTGCATGCAGGAGAGTGCAGAGAAAAGCCCAGATTGCAAAGCCTACCAGAGGAGCAAAGTTATAACTCCTGCTAAACTCCCTGCTGTCAGCAATGCCTGAGGAAGCTGCTTTCAAGCTAAACATGCTGTAGTCCAATCTTAACCTTGTCTGAGCTGTTCTTTTACCTTTTCACCTCCTTTCAGCTTACCTTCCAGGAGCAGTCTCTGACTTTTACTTTCCATGACTCACCATGCCAGACCCTTGCCTATTCCTGGTGTCAGAGCTATAATGGCAGAAGCAGGCATTCATTCAGGACTCAGGAAATGTTTAGAAAACAAGATCATTTTCCAGATCAGGAAAACTGAAGCAGAAAGACTGTCTTTCACACAAGCTCGTTTCAAGCGGAGCAGAACAGGAGCTGCATAGAGGGGCTGCAGACAGACAAAACGACCTCAGCCTGCAAGGGGGGGTTGGAAGTGGGACAAAGCCATGGCTTTAAGCACGAAATTATTTGCAGTCTAACCTTTTGCATTCCCTGTATTGGGGGGTTCTTTTGCTTTTCCAGCCTGGACTTGTCCATTCAACCTTTGTACCCATTAGGATCACTTTTCGTGGCTTGTATCGATTCTTCTTCCTCTCACTGTCTTTCCTTCAAAATAGCCCTGTAGCACTTGTTACTATTCTTCTGTTCTGGTGGTGTTATAACAAAACCTATTTGAAATAGGGAAGAAGGGGGACTGGAAAGTTTTCCTCCTTCAAATTAGATCCACATACACATGCCAGAAATCTCTTAACATAACTGCACATGCGTGATCTATTGAGGAGATACCAATGGCCTCAAGTTTGCACCAGCAAAGTGCTCTGTAAAGCTCAGTTATTTATCCTGTTTAGCAACTAGAAAAATGGATTTAGGAATTCCCATTGGAGAATCACTGGAGCGAGTAACTCAGTGTGTGACAGCATTAAAAAGGTAAAGAGGATTGTTGAGGGCAACAGAAGAGATGGAATATGCATCAAAATAATGACCAAACCTAGCCAGTCTGCATATGTAGGAGTCATGAACTGCTTTATCCTTTACTTTAGTACCCATGTGCCATACTGGCATATATCTTCTCAAGGCCACATCCACAGAAAAAGGTGGCCTTGTACATTGGAGCAGCAACATGGGGCTGGTGTAGGAGGTATGCAGACATTGACCTTATTACTGGCAGCATCCACAATGCAAACATCTTCCACTCCACAGAACCATCCCTGTCCCAGGCTGATGGATACAATAAGAGCTTTGTCCACGCTGCTCAAACTAGTCTTCTCCCAGATGGGCTACAAACATCCACACTACACTGTACGCGGCCCACGTCTCCTTTGATGAGGAACCTTGGTAGCCCAATTATGTTTGCATGGGTGGAGAGTGTGAAATCACACAGCTCAAAAAGATGTGAGGGCACAGCCCACCAAAGAGGTGGACAGGGTGTTGTAGCCACCCAAGGATATTGCCATAGCATCATGGCATCATGGCGAAGACCTGCTGGAATGGTGTTGGAGAGGAGACATCCAAAGCTGCTGTGATCTTACCCATACTGTTTATATAGAGCAGTCCCTGGAGTGAGCTATCCCAGAGCTGTGCCCAGGGGAGCTGTGAGTTTGACAGTGCAGACATATGCCTGGTGTCCACAGTATGCTTTTCAACAGCGCTAATGGGTCTGTATCACTTCCAGCTTAAGGCTGGCTCTTCTCCAAGTTGAGAAATGCCTGGACAAAGTGAGCTTGGGTTCAGGGAGAAACACAGTCTCTGTTTGCTCACCTCCCACAACAGTGCTCCCTCAAACACTGGGAGATATGTGTTTCTGAGTCCTGTTTTGTTTTGGATTTTGTTTTAGGTAAGTAACATGAGAAAGGCTCACAAACCCATCTTTCTGTTCAGACGGCACAAGACTTGAGTGGAAATATGATGTATTTCGCTCATCACTCAGGCTTTTAAACTAGTGTAAAATGATGATTTTGAAACATTGGCTTTTTTCCCTCCTGCTTTGCCTTGACCTGAATTTTGGGAACCAACAAATTCTTTCCACCCTCCCTGTCCCCTGCAAGAAAAAATAAAGTTTTGGATTTCAGCAATTTTGATGTTATTGTACTTAAAAGATCCAGTTGGAAATGCAATGAATATCTTGTTGATGACATCCCAGTGACAACTGAAGTTAATAAGGGTTGTAAAAAGTCATTTACTTCAATTGACTTATTGAAAATGCACAAGGGCTGTCAGTTCCATTAATGCAAAAAATGTAGGAAAACCCCCGCTCTCTTTCCTTTCTTCCTTTCTTTTTGAAGTTGCAAATATGTTATGAATAAACTGCTAAATAGATTTAATATTTGACATAAAGAACCTCTGTCCCAGATGTCTGACATAATTTATAAATTACTATGCTTACAGAAAGTGTGTTATTACTATTTGACTTTACCTTATTTTGTTGTAATGAATGGATATTATTCCTTGAAGAACCAGGAATAAAATAAATCAGCAATAACTAAGTAATGCTCTGTAAAACACAGATATAAACACAGATTTTACTCATATTTGAGCAACACAGGTCAAGGTTCACACATATAGCAAAATATGTAGCACACGCATTTTAAGGGTCTGTCCTCAAATGTTTTTAAGCTATTCCTTAATTCCATTAATGTTTTGGAATTGTGTTTTCTAGGGAAGACAACTCATCAGAGGCCACCCTGTCCCCTGTTCTGTAAAGTGAGCAAATTTTATTGTTGCACTGAGTCATTCACAAGGATGAGAAACAATGTCTTTAATGCTGAAGATTTCATCCATGACAATTAGGATTCCTTTTTCCAGTGACTGCATTTTCACCTTCAAATCCCAAAGGTCACTGAGAGGTAATGTTTTCATTAAAACATACCTGTTAAGGTGACCTAAGCCTTAACATAAACAAAGTCTTTTAAATGCAGACACCTGAAATACCTTGGTTTTCAATTCTGGCTCCAGTGTTTGAATCTCAAAGGTGAAGAAGGCACACCGAATTCCTTTGAAGCCCAGTTTTCTGACCCTAAACTACTTACTTGAGGTAGATTTCCACTTGAAAACAATTAATCATGCATGTAAAAATTACAGTTTTAGCAAATGTTAAATATGCCATATTACACATGCATATGTATATTTCCTATTTCTAAAGACACATATTTTTAAAGAAAAAATATCCCTTCTTTTATTTTATATATATATCGTATGTTTTTATATGGATAGCTAATATAAATTTCCCATTAATTAAGGTAAGGGAGGGTAAGCCAAAGAAGGAAACTTTGATTACAACAGAAGCTCATAACTTATTACTGGGCAACTACTGCTGAAGACAAAATTGTGTTAGAGTTTTAAGGGTGCAAATCATTATCAGACTATGATGTGAACAATTTACATAGATTAAGAATCTGACCAGATCTCACTAGTTTGTGAGGGGCTGAAGCTGTATCTTTTCCAGGAGCTCTATATTTTAATATTGTCAAAGCCTAGGTAGTTCAACAGAAGTATCATCTATGTTCCTTGCTGACCTGCAGCCCATATCATGCTTCCTCCAAACTCTTCTGGGAGGCAGCTGCCAGATTTATGTTCCTTCTGTTTGCACAAGGAAGCAGGATAAGTCTAACTTTAAGGATTTTCTGTCCCCACATCCTCACTGACCTTGTCTCCAGCAAGTTCTATTTTTCCTTTAATTATTCTGCTCTTGTTGCTATAAAATATGAATTCTGTGCTTGCATGCTCCTGTCTTCTTGTCAGTGGATGGGAAACACAGAGCATTCAAAATCTGTGGTTGTGTAATTGACAGGTGGTGAACACAGGCAGCATCAGATTCAGTGTTCCTTCTGAGATGTCTCAAACACCAACTATGTACAAAACTGCTAAAAATCGTGGTTTACAAAGGAATTACTTACAGCTCCATCAGAACTGGTTCACACCTTACTAATAAAAGTAGAATTATTTAGGATTTTTTCTCCAGCTGAGATCCAACCTGGAGGTTTTCACCTTTTTGTTAGTAGAGATTTATTTAGTGGCCTATCTCAAATAGGCCTGCTGCTTGCCAGGGGAGGAACTTCTGTGATAAACAAATAAATATCAATAAAACATGCAATTCACCTGGAAAGTTTGCTTTCTGAAGGCAAAAGGCACCATGCTTTAGTAGATTGGGATGATTTCGGTCTCAGGAAGCTTCTTTGATACGTTATATATAGGATCCAGTCTAAGTGTGACTCCTAATTTGTGTCTGTGCCATAGGTGTGCAATAAATCAACCTTCCTCAGTTAGAGTCCAAGGTGGATACTCGGTAGAAAGAAGCACATTTGGAGGAAATCAGAGGGAAGCGCTCTCCCATTCTAAGTTTAGAGTGTTTGGTGAATAAATCGTTCTACTGGCCTCAAAAGCACCTATCTATCTTCATTGCCTGTATGTCCAACTTAGTTAAGGGAGGGTTCACATAAAACTTAGATATCTAAATATCTTTGCTTTTTTTAGTTGGGTGAAGTGGAAAAAGGTAGTAGTCCACTGAGGTCTGAAAGGACTGGCACAACAGCACACTGAGGTGGTGGTCTTCAAACTGAGGAGGAGCTTACTCATTAAATGCATAGTGTCTTCTCGTTAAATGTATCAAATGTTCAGGTAATCAGGTAAAAAGTGCAATCAGCTTTTCCAGTTCAAGCTTCAACACCACTGTTTTTTGGAAAAGCTATTTCTGCTGCTTTTTAATAGCACGGTCTTTGCAGTGCGGCAAATTCCACTTCTGTTCAGTCAAGCCTGAATCTTCAAGAGCAGTAAAACTGCTCAAAAATAATAAGTAGATAATTAAAAATTAAATATTAAAACTATAACTGGCCATATCACTGAACCAATGTGCTGTGTAAAAAGTAGAAGCTTGGTGAAACATTTATTATACAGTTAAACAGTGCAATGATTTAAGGAATTAACAGGGCTGCAAGGAAAACTGAATTGTGGGCCTGTGCTGCAAACATGAACAACTCTCCTTACCTGTATGCTTACTCTGTAGAATAAGAAAGGGATTGTCCACATGTTTAATGTCTGCAAAATTGCATGTTGGCAACTGCACACAGGAATTGGGTCTACTCAAGGGAGGAAAATCAAGCAAAAAATTAATTCGAAGGAAAGGAATCTGACTATTCAAGTCTGTATACATTAAAATAGTAACTTAGGAAAAGACTGTGTGCATGAATGTGTGACAAGAATGTCAATAACAGGTCACAGAAGTGTGAAACTGCCTAGAATCTTGACCTAAAGACAGTGGAAGCCTGTGGACTCCTGTGGGTTTTTGCACCAAGTCCTCAAAGATCCCTCAGAGTAAACTCAACACTCATGAACACCATGCAAAGAAAATAAATGGGTGGCATGGGCATGACTGGCTTTCTTTTCAGCAGGTAACTGTTTTCTATGATCGTCAGTGGACCAACATCAATCATGCCAGCTGCATATCCATCTGGGTCCCACATATGAATTTCTAATGGATTTGTTACACTGGATGGGGTTGGAAACAATAGGAGTTTGCACTGGGATGATCAGCCCTGGCTTTTCATTTCTATTTCTTTATTGTATGAGAGAATGAGAGGGCAAATAAGGTGAGCAATCCTAATCACTGCAGTTAATCCCCCATTACACAATGCTTAGATAAGACAGTGATGTAGGAATGTGATTACACCAGAGCAGACTTAAATCTGCTTCATGCAGCTGCACAGGAGGCGCTGAGCTGGGAGTCCCTTGAGAAGGTCTTTGGGAATCGCAATGAGTAAACTCGGGTTTGAGAACTGAGGTTCACATCTATTCCACACAAACTGTTTGCTTTAAAGAGGAACCTTGGTTCATAAAATGGTTTCTTGTATTTGTTTTGATTTGATTTTCTTGTAGCTTTTCATGTTCTGAGAGGGGATGCACTCTTTGCTAGGGTCTTTTCTTATGTTTCCTACATTTCACGCTTCCAGTCTCAAAGTCTCTGAAAACAGATGTCTGGTTTTCAAAGCAGGTTTTATTTTTTTGGCAAAGCCAGACATTTTACAGTAGAAAATAAATTAAAACAAAAACCAAACCAAACCAAACCAAAAAATAACCAAAGCCAATGACTTCTGATGTCTTCTGTTTCCTTATCGCCCTTTGTTATGCTTGTTAATCAGGGTGACTGGGAGTATTTTAAACATTTAAAAAGTATACATTCTCCCCCCACACACCCCAAAACATCTGTTTATTTAACAACAACATGAACCTTGGAAAAAAAAAAAAAAAGCTGCTATTATGTACTTTTTTCAAAGCGAAGAAGTAAACATGCAGCTTTCACATTTGCTACATCAAACGGATGCTATTTATTTAACCGCTTGAGGCAGGAGGCCTGATCAGAAGAGAATTTCTTTTATGGCCTAAGGTGCTGAACTATTTTTAATAAGAACAATGCTTAAGGAAAAGAAAATTCCTAAAAAACCTCTTCAATCAGTTGGAGAGGAGAGAAGGGAAATTCCCTCTTGTGGTAAGGAGAGGTAACAAGCTACTGCTCCATAACAAATCCAGCTTGGGCTGCTTTAACCTTCCTCTGTTGGAGGAGGGAGAAGATGTGCCACCAGGCATCATCTCACCCAAAAGTAAACATGAAAATATATCACAAGGATCGCATGCCAAAATGTTGCTGTTTCTCTCATATGTACAGGCAGAGGTGTGAACAACTAGATCAGCTCTCAATGCCAATGCTGGAGACACCTCTGAGCAGGTGATGTCCAACTGCTTGTTGTTTTCCAGAGCTTTGTGCTTGCTTTGCTCAACAGTGCATGCCCAAGCATTCAAATACTCAAGAGAAAATAAGACATACTAAAAATATTAGAGGTGGAATTTTATTTATTGGCCTCCCACAAGCAAGTGAAATGGCCCAAGGCAGAGGTAGTTGTCTGGGTGAAAATCATCCAGCAGCCAGCTCAGGCCTTGCTCCCTGGCCTTCAGTTTACTATTATAGACATAGCCCAAGGTCTTCTTTTTTTTTTTTTTCTAACTACTTGCCAACAACATGCAAGCTAGAAATTAGTATCAGATGAATGGAAGGTGATGTAAACAATTTCAGAAACCAAGAGTATTGAACCCATCATCAAGAATAATAAGACTCACAATAAAAACAAGCCATAAAATATTCCTTTTTATATTTTTAGAGTTAAACCTTAACTTTAAGCAATAATATATTTGTCACTTGTTTTCTATCTTCAATATGAGCAATTAATTATGAGTGCAAAACCAGCAAAGATGACTGATTAAGCACAGTCAAACTGAAATATACAATTTGAATGTGCAACAATGCCAGTATTGTAAAAATATGATAGAACATGAAACTTCAAATTTTCTTTTATACTGTCATTACTATATTTGTATAATGAGAAAGAGTGTGGAAACTATAAACACAATTTATAATAAAAATATTGGAATTTACTCTTTAGACCTCAGATTTCAGAGTATTTTAAATCGTCTTTTAACCAAAATGAAAACTTTGCCTTATGAATACATTTCCTAGAAAGTGTATTGGTTTTCTTCCATGTAGAAAACTCTTCAAATAAGCAGATACAGTCTGACTTGCAGCCCATCCCGTTGGTGAGAAAATGCACTCTTGCTGTCCCAATTAACAAATAATAGCCAACATTAATGTGAAAAGATAAAACAAGACACTGAAATGCTCATTTGGGTCAAAATGAGTTTATTTCCCAGGGCATAGGAAATCCCAGCCGAATTGGTTGCTGCAGTGACACAATAAACATGCAAACTGTACCCTCGATTAGAATCTGGAAGAGAGAGATAAAAGGTTTATCTGTGTGACGAGAGCTGTTTGATGGACTATTAGATGACACTTTTCTATGTCTGCTTAAATCTCACAGCTTCTGTTGCTGCTTTTTTAACTAAAATAATAATAATAAAAATAATAATCTTGCCTTTCAAGGAAGGTTTTCTGGCAAACAAAACTGACGTGAGCAAATATGCAAATATCATTAATACTTTACTTCTAAACACATGCAAAGACATGTATGAATGTGTGTAATATTTAGGCACTGTCTTGCACCGTAACATGTAAATCTGTCCCTGTGTCTTTGTGTTTCCCACACCCTCTAATATATCAAAGTTTTCAGGCACTCACACATTTGTAAGCTGGCATAACCGTAGACAAGCAAGATATTACTCCACAAACCTATGTACATAGGTTGAGGTACAGACACATATATGTTATACCTATATATGCCCAAATATAAATATGTGTGTGTATATATTCACACATATATCTATGCACACGTATAAATATAACCAGACTGCCATGTAGTAATGTATTCATGCATATTATGCCTGTATATACACATACACATATATTTAATTTATGTAATATATGTACATTATATATGCACATATATTACCTAATGCATATATTGTATGCATATATTTTGTGCATATACAAAAATATATCTACATACATATGAAAATCTAAGTTTAAACGTAATTTGGCATGCTTAATCTCAATTTAATGCTTTGTCTTGGACAACAAGCACCATGATGACCTGATGCAATTCAGCTGTGTTCTCGGTGTGACTTCAAAGTTGGCATAGTCACACGGTGGTGGACTTGAACAAATCAGGAAAAAATGACAGAAGAAGAGACCTTGCAAAGTGTGGTAGGGCCAAGGAGAAGTATAGTCAGCTCCTTAATAAGATCCACAAATTACCATATTATATTTGTTTATGGTCTCTGGTTGGACAAAAGGTGCTGCCTCTTCTCCTGAAGTTCCTTCAACTACTTCCTGTAACATGCAATTATAATTCACTCCTACTCACTCCACAGTTAGATGTGGAATGGCCTATAAGGAAAGACCTTTGCTTCAGACAGCTTCATAAATTCCAAAGGAGAAAAATCCTCCCAGAGATTAATTTAGCCTTTGTTTTCCTTTAAAAACATAAATCCAGGGGAATTTCCCACACAAAGAAATGTCAGAGTTAAAGTTGCATATGGACATACTCTGTGTACTCCACTGCTAAGCATCTATCAAAGCAGAATTAACCCCACAAGCAGCTCTGAGGCATGTGTTTTTTTGCAAAATATCATAACCAAATATGCTTACAGGTTTCTTCCCTTCACCCATCCTTCCCCAAGCTGTAGTTCACATCCTGTTCTTCAAGATCATGTTCCAGTACTTAATTAATAAGTGCACTAAGCACTTTTCATTGCTGATTTCCTTGTGTTTTCGTGTTTGTGTCATGCTGGGCCCAGAATGTGACGACTGATCAGATAGATGGAAAGTCAGTTTAGACCACCTATCTGATTCTTCAGTGAGCTGGAAATGACAACGTCTTCCCAGTATAGCTAGCAGCAAACCAAAAGTTACTCCAGATCACATCAAGAACAGTTTTACTTCCTAAGTAGGGTTATGACTCAGAGTCTTTTTGGATTTTGATAAAACTAATGATAATGATGACATTGCCTTTCTCATCTCTCCCTGTCTTCTGCCTCACATGTCTGCCAGATGTCTTTCATAGAGACAACCAGGTCGCCTGTTTGTTCTACTGTTTCATAGCCTCAAGTCAGCGTGGTTTAACTTCCCAGATAGGGCTATCTGGCTGTAGTATCCAAGGATCTAATTCTCATTTGCTTCTGGTATTTCTGCAATCAGGGAGATAATCACCAGCTAAGGGGCCTGAGGAACAGCTGGTCCTGGTGTGGCTTCAGCTGTTGCAGCTAAACGGGAACCAGCTGGGAGGTACTGAGAACATATCTATGTTCTGCACAACCATCAGCAGCTAAAATCTACGTCTGTGTTACATTTCCTTGGTGGTTAGTGGAAGAAAATAGTCACTTTTAGGGCAAAGGTCACCTTATCATAAAATTAACATGTAGAATGGGCCATATGAATCATATTCCTTGACTATCAGGGAATCTCAGGAAGTTTAGGGGGGATGTAGACATCTAAAAATAGGTAAAGTGAACTTACTTCCCCAGTAAGTTGGAATCATGGGGCTTTTTCTTGGTCACAGCAATAGCAAGCTGATGACCAGAAATATGTTAATTTAGAATAATTCAGGTGGGTTAGACTGTAAATTTGTGTCCCAGGTGCTCTGAAATTCTCAAAGCTACATTTTGCACTACTTAGTTTCTCGAATCATCATGGAAAGAAGGCCAGTCCTGGTAAAGAGCAAGCCACAATCTTCCTTGAAGATGACCAATCTTAATGCATGAGCTTTTTCTGCTTTTGCGTGACTTTATGATCTCTTAAATGTGTGCAAAAATATATATATATGGAAGAGCTGACCAAGTAAGTTAAAATGAAAATGCACCAGAATTGAAGTAACAGAAGTTATTCTACATACAGCAAATCTGTTCTCAATGTCTATCTTAATCCATGCATTACAATTAAATCCACTTCTCTGCACCTGAGTCTATTCACTACATCAAAGCCATCCCACTGAAAGTACTTATTTCACAGTAATTCAGCTATTAATTGGAGTTTTCTTCCACTGCTCCCCCCATCCCAACGTTTTTACTGTCCTCCTGGAACGATTTATCATGAGCCATGAAAACTCCTTGTTCACCCTGTAGTGTGGAATAACTGGAAAGTGTGAATGGTGTTTAGAAGGACTCATTGATTTAAAGTATGCCAAAAATAAGCATTTCTGCTCAGGCTCAACCTTGTTAACAAATTTCTTGATCCATGGGCAGTGCAGTCACTACTGCCAAATTGTCCAGCAACGCACACTCAGCAGGACCAGTTCTTCTTCAATTCATAATGCCACTGATTTTCTTTTTTTTTTTTTTTGTACTTTTGATTTACATCTGTTTAAGGGTGAGTGAATGAGGTCTAATGACCACCAGTAAGATTCTTTTTGATTTATATTGCTGAGTGAGCATCAAACTCACTGTTCCAAGGAAAGTCCACCTGAGCTGTACTAGATCTGAAAATATGCTGGATATTAAAATTGCAAACTTCGATTTCCTTTTTCTTTCAGCTGGAACACAAGCAGATATAAAAAAGGACTTTATTATTATTATTTTTTAAATGTTAAAAGGTGTTGCTTGTTCTCACAGGATATAAATAATTGCAATGCATTATATAGTCAAGAATGAAAAATTACCTGTGGCTTTAAAAATCTTTTGCTTTGTAAGCCACCTATCCCTCTGCACCAAAATATTAATAGTGTCACTGTTAAAAAGTAAACAGGTTACATACCCACTGGGGATGTCCAGAGCACCTGTATATTGCAGCCTGTGAGACATGCAGCAATGAAAACAGGCAGGACCTTGACATGAATACTTTGAAAACGTGGATACCACTGTGAAAGAGGTGTGTAAAATGGGAAGAGTGAATCTGTATTGAACTGCCATATAGTTTCTAACATTTCGACTCTGATATAAGCTGTAGGGTCAGAGAGTGGGAAAGCTATGATTAGAGTTCACAGTTTCCACTCTTGGGGGAATTTTAGTATTTGGAAACTGGTCCTTGTTCTGAATCACAACATAGATTTTTTTTTCTCTCATGATTTTCTGAGGAACTGAAATGAAATAGTGTGAAAAAATTCAGGTCAATCAAAGCATTTAATGACAGTTTTACATTTTTTTTAAAGTATTTTGTCAAATAAATACATTTTAAAGTTATTTTTTTAAAAATATAAATATTACAGTATGATAACATTGAGTATTATTATTTTTTCTTCTTGTAGGAGTAGTCACAACTTCATTCAGTTGTATTCAAAGCTTCTATTTTGACTAGAGCATTTTATATTAGGGGAAGAATATGTCAAGGTGGATGAATTTTAAGTTAAATTCAGCTTTGCCAGGGAAAAGTGAAGACTCATGGGTCTCTTCAGAATAGTAGTTTCTAAGGTATTCATTTGATCTGGATTTATTCCCTATCAAATATAATTAAAAGGATTTATGTTTTTAAAAATGCTCAGAAGAAATCAGTGCTTTTAAGTACTTAGTGTATCACTTCAGCCAAAGATCCACTTTTTAATCATGTACTCATGGCTTTCTTCTGTAGCACATTAATGGTGTTAAAGTTTTTATTTATGAATAGGATAAAGAGAGTTGTTTGTGTAGCGTCACCTTGTGCTCTAGGAAGTTAAAAGAAGAGATAACTCCTGGACAGAATTGTGCTATTGGTTCCAACAAGGTAAATGCAGAGAAACCATACCATAATTGTAGAGTCATCTACTGGTGTAAAAGGAAAGCCAGCATCCTCTGTGGTGGTATTGCAACATGAGCATGGACCTGCCTGTCCTGATCGCACGGGTTAACAGCAAAGCAGTGCCAGACAACCCAAATGCCTCTCAGTGATATATGAACACTGATAATTGTTTGTGAGATCTCTTGGTTTGTTTGGTTTTGAAGAGAAGGATGTAGGTACTTTTGGAAATTGTGTCTAGGATGTGACTGGAGCTGTTTGTTTATCCATTGATTGGGAGTTGAGTGATTTTTTTGTTTTTTTTTTTTGGCTAAATTTCAGTGTAAACAGGTCATAGTATGTGCTGCTTGTATGGGGAAAATGTGGACCTCTCTGTCCCAAAACTCACTATCAGAAGTTTTCGTGTCTGTGATAGAAAGCGGAAGAGTTCAGCTTCCAAGTGGCTGATTTTGACAAAGTCAGATATTCCAGAGGAATCAATTTTTCAACCCCAAATTCATTTGTCAACCTTCTGCCTCACCACTGACACCGATAGCAGAACCAGGAGGAGGGCCCATTTATGGTAAGCACTATTCAAATGCCCAAGAAAAAATTATTCCTGCCTCTGAAGCTCTCACAACTTAACCAGATGGTTTGCAAAGGCAGTAGTGTTGCCTGCCATTCCCTGAAAGAGGATAAATGCACACAAGAAATCTGTGGCAGATGCACAGCCAGATCTCCTGAATTCTGTATTAGTACTGAAATTGAAAGGTCTCTTTGCTTTCTATTTAAGCTTACTAGAAGTTTTGCTGAATTGGGATCTAGGATTTCTCATCCAGAGACATTGAATGTCCCTATGCCTCAGTTTCCCTATCAGCAGAGAGAGTAATATTATTATTTATGTCAGATTTTTACTTACATCAGGTTATTCATTAAAATACTATAGAATTCTTTACCATTCATTAAAATGCTACAAGAGAACAAGATACATCCTGTATTTATTACTCATGGTATAGGATTACTCACGGGGTAGGTTTTTCTCCTGATCAGATTCCCACCACTCTTTTAACCAAAAGAATAATGTGACTAACAGAAAGTACTGTAATGTTCATGATGTATAGCAAATGCTTCTGTTCTATGAATTCATTTTCATATGTAAAGAAATGACTGAATGAAAAACAGGCACTGCAAATGCTCATTTGAACCAAAGGCACTTACTGTGAAAAAACACAAGTAGCGAATTAAAAGTGCACAGCAGATTTTGATCTCAGTTCAACGAGTTTTGCTTGGGCACAAGTCCATTGGCTTCTTCACCCAACCAAGTGAGACACAAATCAGGCTGACATATGTATGCATGTCTGATAAAAGTGTGCAGGGTTATGTCCATATTAGTCATGCGATAGCAGGACAGATACATGTTAGGGTGGAACAGCGTTAGCAAATTATCTCACAAAAGGCTATTTGTCTTCCTTGGGATGTGTGCCACTGTTTTAACAAGTCTGAATAAATCTACATTCCTGACTTCCTGTCATGGAGACTTAATCTAGCTCAGTCAGCGAAGGGATGCAGGCTACAACAAAGAAGGAAAAACCTGCAGTAGCTTTGGTGCTTTGCCTCCTGCAGATCCACAGTTCTGCTTGCAGACCCACTCAGAGGAGAGACTGAAGGAAGGGACTCATCAAATGTTGCAGCTGTGACGTGGCCGGCTGGTTTCCCTTCATAACAACTGGCCAGATGTTGAAACATACGTGACGTATTTCTTCTTATTCAAAAGTAAGGGCCCAAACAGGCCGTGCTGTGGCAGTAGCTATTTCTGTATTGACCAGCAGCCTTCAGCAAAGGTAAAGTGTAAACCCCTTCATTTTACCTGCTCCTTTATTAACTGTGGTGACATGATGACTTGCCAGAGCCCTTTGCACTACGGTTCCCCTCTCTGTGACATGAAGAGCATCATCACAGCAGAAACAGCAGGAATTTAAGCTCCCCGTTGGCTTTGCTTAAACCACCACTACTGTGCGCTGAAGTGCACTAAAAACACTCCCGTATTCTGTCTTTTAGCAGTAAAGCAGCAGTATACAGTAACTCCTTAAACTTCAGAGAGATGTGCAAAGCTGGGCTGCCTACACCTTAAATCAACCAAGCACAGATTTATAGGGAGGAGTGAGCAGAGAGAGTGTCAGACTTATTGTCCCCTCCCCAAAACTCAGCAGAGGAGAGCAGGACATCCTGGATTGCATCTGTCTGTGCTCACAATGTTTGCCTGTCTGCTGCTTTTGGGTTATGAGTTCTTCTGTAACCAGCGTGGGTCACGTAGGTATTTACAAAACAAGTTTATAATCACGGGATCTCATTGTCAGCTACCAAATATTTTTGCTATACTGACTCGAGGACAGCCAGAGATGGAAGAAAATAGCTCTGTTCAACTTCTAACCCTGTTTGCTGGAGCAGGGCCTAAACTGTGAAGTTTACATATTGTTTAATACCGTGACCTCTGCGCACTTGCTAATCCCTCATCCACCACTCTGCAGCTTCTTTCTTGCCCACAGCCTCCAGACTAATACCCAGAAAGATGCTTGGATTTCCAAAACTGCAAACCACGCAGCTGTCAAATTGGCAGGGGACATTCTGCGGAGTCAGCACACCACCCCGACAGGACCAGGGCTGCAGAATCTCTCCTTCCTGCAGATAATCACATCTTCAAGTGCATCAAGCCCCTTCCAGCTGCTGCAGGATTGTGATGCCAGCAGAAAGATTGCTTCTCACTCTCAGGGCAAGCTGAAATACTGCAGTTGGGAAAAAGACTTTGGAGACTATTACATGGATAAATAGTGTTTCCCAAATCAATGTTTATATCCTTTAAATCACCAATTATTCCCCATTGTGAGGCTTCTTAAAAAAATACTGTCAGATTTTATTGCTGATGGTCTTGTATTCTGGAATATTTAATTTGTGTTATAAACTCAGGAATTTTCTCTTTTAGTCAGGAATGCCCAGTGCTTCGTTGGTGCAGACTCAGGGGAGTCTGGGGAGGTTTAGGGGGGGGGGTTCTGGGGAGGTTTGCGTCAGGGGAGGTTTAGGTTGAATATTAGGAAAAACTTCTTTACCGAAAGCGTAGTTAGGCATTGGAATGGGCTGCCCAGGGAAGTGGTTGAGTCACCATCCCTGGAGGTCTTTAAAAGATGTTTAGATGTTGAGCTTAGAGATATGGTTTAGTGTGGGCCTTGTTAGAGTTAGGTCAGAGGTTGGACTAGGTGATCTTGGAGGTCTCTTCCAACCTGAACGATTCTGTGATTCTGTGATTCTGTGATTCTGTGACTCAGAGTACGGACTTACAAGGCCATAAACCCCTGGTGTATCACTCCTCTACAGTATCTGTACACTGACTTGTCGTTATCCTACAGCATACAGAAGGTGTTTCATCCCTCTTTTAGGAGAGTTTAGATCACAGAATCACAGAATCACAGAATGCTTCACATTTTTTCTGTATGCATGACAGGCAGTGATCAGGAGGCAGCTGATGTGTTTAAAGTTCACATCTAGGCTACATCTTAGTCGTTACTTGTTAAACTGTACCTTAAGAGTCACTGCAGTGAAGATGATGAAGCTTTAGGTAATGAACAATGGAGGTTTAGGTAATAGGGGGCTGGCACTTTCCTTCCCTGTAAAGCTTCTGTTTCAGCTGAAAAAAAAAGACTGGGGGGAGACTTGTATTGGCATGTCACTAAATCTGAACCAAATTTTCAGACCACTCAAGGTGAGTTGAAAAGGAAGACCTTTCCTAGAGGACAGTCGCTGTGAGAGAAATCAAAGCAGGTAAGCACATAGATCCCATGTCAAAATGATTGTATATAGAAGCTAATTTTTCTAACAAACAAACAAAAGTGCCCCAAATAAAACACCTCGCAGTGCCTCTCATGCAGAGTTTCACTGGGAAACACTGATTCAGCAGTTCTGTACAATGTGTAAGAGAAAACCTCTGTCATTGCTTCTACAGTTAAGCTCACTGGAATACCTAATTATTAGGAAACACTGAAAATGTATGCATATATATACATATATAGTCCTAATGTAGAATCCATTCCCTCCAAGAAAGTGCCTTTTTGCCCTTCCATCTTAGAAAAACTTTCCTCTCTTCTCAGAAACAGCATCTCTCCTACAGGAAATTCTGCTGTTTAAACCTCAGTTTTCCTGAAATGTTGCAAAACAAAAATGACATTAATTTGAATGCTTTGAAATAGTTCAAAAGGAAATGTTTCATTTGGGAGTATCTTATTAAAAATCAAGCACCTCCCAACATAAATACTTTCCAAGGGGGAAAAAATGACTCAGCCTCATAGCATTCCTGTAAAAAATAAAAAAAGATCTTTGTTTGCTAACTGCCTTCATGACTGTATTTTATTATTATTATTATTATTAGTGGGTACAGTGCTAAATAGGTGTGCAGGAAATTAATAAATTTGATAAAAAATAACTGAGAGCAAAAATCACAGAAAGGCAGGGGGAGGCTTTGAAATTAGATTGTGTAAGATGTTATTAGGAAATATTAAGCAAAAGCCTTCCCTGAAACACAATCACGTCAATATTGAAATTAAGTACCTTTTAAATATAAGGCACATACTTCACAATATAGATTCTCCCAGGGCTTTGATTATGTGGTGACAGGAACTAACCTATAATTAATATTATATGGTGATTTCTGTGGTGATTTCTGTTTAAAGCAGATTGTTCCAAGAGCTGTAATCACCACTACATAAGCAACTTGTCCTTCAATAGGTAAGAAGGAATTAAGAACCAGAGCGAAGGTAAACATGCTAGACTATTTCTTTTTTTTTTTTTTTTTTTTCAGTATTCTAATTCAGCCTGGAATTTGGATATTTCTGAATAGTTTTAGCAGTTGTAGGTTAGATCCTATCTTTAATCTAGATCTTGTTAATGCATCTCAGGTCAACATTTATTCTGTATAATGAAACAGAATTATCTTGAGGGAAATGATACCTTCAAAAATGTTTGCTTCAAAAACAGGCTTGTACCTTTGGCCTGAGGTATCATCCTT
Organism: Anseranas semipalmata; assembly: GCA_013399115.1. NCBI lineage: Eukaryota > Metazoa > Chordata > Aves > Anseriformes > Anseranatidae > Anseranas > Anseranas semipalmata. The sequence continues at coordinate 406,901 of VXAA01004089.1, read as the reverse complement.
GGAGACCATGGCATTTGAAGCAAAGAAATACCATCTAAACAGAGCTGTGAAAATCACAGTAACATTAAGTTTGCCTAATCAAATGCTCTAATAGAGGGAAATTTCTCTGGATCATCGGTTAACCAAACGGTTATTCAAACAGGTGTATAATCTTTAACATGAATTCAAGATATTTGCTCCACTTACATCCCATGGCAATACATTCCATAAGTTAATTATATGCTGTCTTAAAAAAATAAAAAAAAGGAAAAAAAAAAAGAATACCACACCAAAAATTTCCAACATATTTAATCCATTTCACAGTGGCTGTGTTGCCTTAAACACTTCACATCTTGGAAAGGATATCAACTCAGGGCTTTTTAAAGCCAAAAAGGTTTATTTTCTCATCTTGTTTGACCTACTAAGTAATAAAGGTCATGGGACTTCTCTGAAGCAATTCCTGCAATAACTGTACTATGTTGCTTTCAGTAGATCCTAACTTCATTGCAGACATCACTCTAGATGCACTCTAGGGCAGTAGTAGAGGGAATTGTTCCAATATTTAATTACCCTTATTTGTTCCAGCCCATGTTTGTTTGGCTTCCACTTCCACCTTTTGGATCATGTTATACCATTTTTTTGATAGAACAACTATCCTTCTCCTTGTCCATCATTGATTTCTGGTCAAAGTGTAATATTTGCTCAGTTCTGATCATAATTTGCCCTTTCAATTATTCAGCTCTCCTGTGCTCTTCATATCATTAGTATACTTTTATCAGCACTGACTTAAAGGTTTCTTGCAGACATCATGTCAAATAATCATTTCAGGCCCACAGTGCTTAAAAGAAAAGCTTTTTATTCGATGACCTTCTCCACTCACCTGTGCGTAACAGGACTTCTGCACTGTCCTTCATCAGAATTCTCCTCTCCAAAGTTAAGATATGGGGTGTTACAGATACTACATCTCTTTACCCAGGCAAGTTAATGCTTAATAAATACTGGTCTAGCCCAGATTTCTAAAATTTATAACCCCTTCCTAATGGTCTTCTGTCAACCTCTGATGAGCCTTGCTGTCTTGTTTGGATTGTTGAACCTCCCTTGAAAAAGCAATGCTACTGCTTTCTGGAGACAGAGGGTCTGTTAGTGCTGGCAGAGGTATTTCCTGAAGATCAGTTGTCACATCTTGATGGGGGTATTCCATGACTGAATTCATTTCAAGCAAGCCAGAAGAATCTTTTTTATCTGGAAACTTTGACCTCCTGTGTGAATTGGATCCTGAATGACTTCCCTTTCAAATGGGGGAATGTCTATTCCACCAGAAAGAAGGCCTAAGGACGTACTGAAAATGCGAGAAAGGCTACATTTGACTGAGTCACAATACTCTGAGGATATAATTTGGATTTCAGGTGGCCAGAATGTTTGCAACAAAAATATTTAATGTATTCCTCAGTATAAGGATGTCAGGGTACTGTATGTCCCAGGCTGTGGTGTTTGCAGTCACCGAGATCCTGACCAAGGTTCCAGGTTGCTCTTGGAAGAATTCACAGGGGACAGATGTGACAATTTTAGGTCACTTGGTATTATGAAACCATGACCTTGATGGCTCTTCACAGATGGGCCTAGGCCTGAACTCTAAAATTTGTAGTCCTCCCATTGTATAAAAGTTCACATCTGAAAATCAGGGTTTTTCAAGCAGAACAAAACTGAGAAATAAAGAACTACATATGAAAAGCAGTTATGAAAAGATAAAACAGCTTTCACATTTGTGATCATGTTTTTTTTTTTTTTTTAAATCTTTTTGCTAGCTTTTTTCATTCTGACCCATCTAGAATATAAGGATACTCAGAATGACTTTAAAACACAATTTTAAATATCCTAACAAAGTATGAATCAAAGCTTTAAAAGAAGGCATACCTCATTACAAAACCCTGTGCATCAGAGATACTGTAACTTAGATTATTTTAGAATATCCTAGGGCAAAAAACCTTGTGGTTTCTGTGACCTGGTACAACAGATGGAAAGATAACAGTTGTGACCAGAATTTTTGGATATGAAAACACATAAGAGAGCTGTTTTCATTCCTCTAACATCTGACAGAGAAATGGTCAAATCACCTCTTCAGCATCTCAGTCTGCCTATAGTTTTTAAAAATCACTTATGATCTGAAACTTAACTAAAATAGAACAACGCTAAATCTCAAGCATCTACCATTCAACTCAACATAGCCACCTCACCAACCCATGCCCAATGATGTTCCTTAATTCTAATTACTTCTCTGTACTTAGAGAAACTAAAACCCCATCCAGCATTTTCTTACCTTTACCTGTTCTTGTCAGAGATCCCACAATAGGCCCATAGATGCTGAAAGGAGCTTGGTCGATGGGTTGAATGCTGGATGCAGCAGGTTATGTTACTCTTCCACTGGGAGGGATGCTGAGGTTGTTGTCTTAACTAGAAGTAGGGGAATGACAAAGCTGGGTGTTCACAAAGCATTCATCCTTGTCCAACTGGGATAAAAGACTTCCTGAACCTTCTTTTGCCTGCTCTGGCTGGTGGATATCTGTATGCTGGAGTGCGTGTGCTAAATGAGAGTGTGCTCCACTTTGCCCTGCTGCAGCCATAGCCTCAGGAAAGCCAACCCATCTCTCCAGGGTTCTGGTTTCTCTCTGCCTCATAAGAGGTGGCCGCACTGAATGGAATGGTTGATACAAATAAAAATTTTTCCCACTGAAATTATACAAGTCAGTTGACTGAAATGTTTTGTGAATTCATGCTGATTGAAGAGAACCCTTTCAAATGATGAAAAAAAAGAAAAAAAAGCAGTAGGAAAGTGGGAAAGAGATTCTGGAAAAAATGTAAATGTTTTTTATTTGGACTCTTTCAAAGTAATTTGAGGTGATGTTTCATTTAAAAATATACTTCAGTTTTATTTAGAGTAGAATAAACATCCTTTCCAAGGGCTCAGAACTAAAACATTTCATTTCAGTCTGGAAAAAAAATAGACTTGAAATGAAACTTTTTCTTTTGCTGTTGTTCACCTTGCTTCCACCTCTCTTTTTTATGTCACTTCAAAATAAAATCAGAAGCCATATGAAAAAAGCGACAGTGAAACCCAGGCCGTTCACATCTCTTGTATTTAGCTATAAAACTGTTGGGCTTCTTAGTGTTTTTCATTTGTCTAACCGTACCTATGTCTATAGCAACAGTGCATGATCTTAGAGGAGCTATCTGGTACCAAAATGAGACAGAGAGCTCCAGGTAAGGGGAAGAGAAGTTACAATTTTTGCTACTGATGATATTATGTTGTCAGCAGAAATGTGAATACCAGTGCAGGCTCCTCTGATAAGGGGCCACTGCCTGTGTATTGATCTTGCATTTTTTTACAGAGACTCACAAAACTCACTTTCAGTAGCTTTCCTCATTTCATTCCTTTTCCCTGCCCAACTTCCAAACTGGAGGTCAGGTCAAACTTCTGGCTGATATAATAGCTAATTACACTCCTTATTTGGCCTAGGATGCAGGGTGAGGCATAAATTAGGACCTGATAGCTTAGCTGGTGTCACGGCGAGTTATTAGATGTGTGTCAGCGAGCAAAGATCTGATCAAAGCTCACAGCGAGGCAGCCAGAGGTCGTGAAGCATGGCTGGGGCCTAATTGCTGGGCTGGGTACTAAAAGGAAGTCTGCAATGAAAGACCATTAAGCTGCAGCCTTTCCAATCAGTGGAGCAGAGCTACAGAGAAATGCTGTTTGCTGAGCAGGCAGGGAAACGAAGGGGTCTGGTGCAGATCCTGCTCCATGTAGTGCTGATGGCTCACCTCATTTCTAAAGAGCTTTTCTAAGGAAGGGCAAAGTCTGCTCCTAAATGTCAGTCCTGGCAAGTGATTATTTTCAAACCTTTCTCTTAATTTAAATGGTTTGGTCAAAAGAAGCTTTTTTTTAAGAGCTGGCACTTATGGAGAAATCAGCTGTTTGTAAAATGAGCTGGTGGCAGCACAACTTGGCTGATAAGGTAGAAGATGGTGAGGGCAGAGGGTTTAGTCAGATCCTTGGAAAGCATAACAATATCTTTGAATAGTTGCTCTTACAGCCAAATGGGGGAACAGTAATAAATGCTCTTTACTCTCAAAAGTTTCCTAGACACTCTGTGCAACCCATAAGCTTATTTTGCCCATTTTAGGAATGAGGAAACTGAAACTGAAGCAAAATGAAATTAGCACGTCAGTCAGAGTACATTTTCAGTCTTTTTGTATTTTAACACTCAAATTCCCACAGATCAGACTTCCTAGAGTCAAAATGACGTAGTTTAGCTGATCTGAAGAAGAATGAACAACCATTTCCCTGTTTTGTTCCCTTCTACCATAGAAGTTAATCAGCTGTGACCTATCAGTCACATCTTCAGCCTTGTTTCCCTTCAGCTCTTTTTCAGAGCTCTGAGAAATTTTCCCAGTTAAACCTTTGTTAAGGATGGTATCGGTCTCAATTTCTCTCTTCTCTTCCTCAGAAAGCTTTGAATAAAATAAAATAAATTGTGGCTTTTTGTAAGTTCAGTGAAGGAGGACAAACACGTCTATTTTTTAAACATCAGTATCATTTTTACATATGTGAACAGTATAAATGAACTAACTATTTAAATTGTAACATGACACAAGACCTAAATAGCAGAGGCCAAATATTTTCATGTCTGTTTGGAAAGGGCACCTTGAATATAAACAAAGATAAATAACACAGAAATGTCTGGTGGCTCCAACCAAATATGGGTTATCAAAACCAAGGCTGAAATTTCAACACAGAGAAACTTCCACTCTGTCAACATTTATTTTCAGTCTGGTTTGGGATAAAATGTCACATTTTGGGGGAAAGAAAAAAATCTCATGAATGCTTAAGTCAGAAATGTTGAAATGTACTCATATCACTTTGGCTTTCGGTTGCTCCCAGCTATGCTGTTGCAAAGTGAGGGAATCTGTAACTTAGATGAGTCATGTTCAGTGTTTCTTCATGGGTTCTTTGCCATAACTACATTTCTCATGAACCCACGTGTCCCAGCTCATGGAACACTTTCTTGATCCGTGAGTCAATATCCAGCCTGTTAAGCCATGTCACTTAATTTAATCTAACATGAGAACTCTACAGGGGACAAATACCATTGCAGTAAAAAGATCTTACACAAACTCCCACTTGGCTGGGAAGCACTTTTCACCCCTCTCCTTTTTCTCTTCCCTACCTGTCCTTGGGGCAGGACAGGAAGGTGTCATTGGCAATTGAAATTATTGACTGGTATAATGTAATTACCAAGGCATATCACCAGGCTGTCAACAAAGTCATACCTTTTAAATATACAATTTATTATCTAAAGGTATATAATGAACCTTAAAAAGAGAATCTCTAGCTGTAGTTTTCTTTCTTTGGATCAAGGAAGTGTAGTTCCATTTAAATGACTGAATTTAAGGAAAAAAAAAAAAAACCACTGAAACAAAGATTAAAATCTCTTGTGCTGTATTTCACAGGTGGCACAGAAAACAAGAGCAACATTTAATAGCTTTCCTAGCTACTTGCAACCTCTTTTCTTTCAGAGAAAATCACTCACTGTGTTAAAGCAAGAAGAGAAAGAAAAAAAAAGTGTTGTTTTTGGATTTGTCTTCTTCCTTCCCTTGGTATTGAAGAAAATGAGAAGAGAAGTCTGTTTCATGTCTCTTTCTGTGCTTTTCATACAACTTAACTAGATTATTAGAAATGTTCAGTAATAATCTGTAGATGAAAGGAATGTTAACTCTTGAGTCTTTATTATGATTAAGGCTTGAAGTCATTTGAAAATTGTATGTGGAACATGATCTATTACATCTTATGGCAAATAGGAGCTCATATATTTAGGCTACAGCTAAAGAGTAACATCTGCCTATGTATTCAAGAACTAATTGCTAGCAAAAGAGAAATGAATATGTTTGTGACTTTGTATGGTAAACTCGGCAATAAAGAGAATAAGGTCCTGATGTGGAAAATTGGAAAGTCAGTTGTTCTGCAGAAACAACCTACTCTTCTGTGAGGAGTAATGGAAGAGATCTTTTTCTTTTTATATGCTGAGACAGAAGGCAAGCCCAAGACTATATGTTTTTAAGCTGAACTTCCAAACCCATGACTGATAAGCTGGTTTCAAAAGATGTTGGTAATACTGCCAACAGCAAAGGTGTCCTGGCAGCAGACCCGATCCCGTTGAACTCGAGAGCAAAATTTCTTAACCTGTAGTATCCATCTTGGTATTCACACATTTTAGAAATGAGCCAGCCCCCCAGATTTAAGAGTGGTGTTTGAACTTCCCTAAATGCAGTCTTAACTTGTTACTGGTCTTTAGGTTGTGCTTGCTAGGAAGCCAGAATAATGCCATATGAAAACTTCAGATCTGGATCCAGTTTTTAACTTAAAGTACTCTCAACACTTCAGGTTGCTCAGTTCCAAGGTTTTAATTCAGGTCTCCCTATTCTCAATTTTATAAATGTGTACATGCAATTGCTTGAAGTCTCTAGAAAGATTAATGTGCATGCAACCCTGTGAAAACATTCTTTGTTTTTTCTCCAATTTGTGGTTTCATACATGGGAAAAATAAGCAAAGAAGAAATATTACCCTTTGCTTGATCTTCAGCAAGAACGACTATCATGTAAATATAGCCCTGAACACAGCAAAAATTACTCAAATGGATTTGAAACACTGTTTGCAGAGCTCAACTTCATTTTACAAAAGCACCTGTTGGAATCCTATGACTTTAAATAATTAATTCACTTGTATGAAGAAAGCAACTTTCTGAGTGAATTCTTCAAGTGATGTAGGGCTTTATCAGGAGAATTCCAGGAAGAATACAGGTTTCATACTCATAGCGTTTCCAAAGGTTTTTGGTAACACAATTACTTAGTTATGTTTAAACATCTCAGAAAAGTTTTTTTTAGTGTAAGAATAAACCACTGTTGACAGACTGGAAGATAAAGCACATATATCTGCAACAGAGGAAGCACAGGTATGAGGTTTAATGGATGTATATGTATACCCTGCATTCGCAAATACATATAAACACAATCCACAGACACTCTGGAAAGTGGTAATTTAGAAAAGATCTCCAGACACCATGAAGATTATTTTGTGCATGAGACCATTTTCTGTACAACTCAATTGTTAAGGCAAATGAAACAATCCTAGCATGTATAATCTGTGGGTTATCAAGTTTCAGTAGAAGGTGATGCTATTCAGATACATGACATCACTGAGATCGACAGTAAAATAATATGTGCAGTTCTAGCATTCATATCTAAAACAGGATGTGGACAAATTGGAAAGTGTTGAATACTACAGAATAATTTGAATTCGAGGTCCAAGCCAAAAATGTTCACTCCTTAGTGAAGTTCTTTGACCTCTCAACTGCAGATACTTATGCAAGGTGATTGCAGCAGCCTCTTCAGTGCTTAAAATTTTAGAAAAATGACAGTCGTTTATCATTTTGTTCCACCATTTGCTCTTCTAGTGTAGGTACATGAGGATAGTCTTTCCAGTCTTCTACAATCTACAAGATTTTTTCCAGCCTTTAGAGTTCCAAATCTCAACCCAGAATACCTTCATGTAAACCCTGATCTCAGTTAGATGGATGCAAAAAATTTGTTTGACCAGTTGGAAACACATACCTCTGACCTATCAACTCACACACAGCTCTCAGTCCATGGCTTTTCTTTGCTAACCCTGCCAGTATACCCCGTAGTTGATAGCTATGTGTACAGGGTAGAGCAGGGTCCATTGGTGCTGGAAAAGTATTACTATGACCATGGTTTTCTGGATGAAGCTGGATCTTACAAATCTAACCTGGAATAAACAAGTTACTGGAACCTACTGCGTAGACATATATTGAGCAGGCAGTGAACTGTGTGGATGGGTAAATAATTTCCCAGTCTGCACAAAAAGTGGTAAAACAAACAAACAAAAAATCATCAAACACATGGAGGAGCTGCAAAATTATAAGGAGATTCTCATAGTCAAATGGTATTCAAAATATTATATGAGTATTAAAAAAAATCATGGACTGATGTCTTCATCCACAGCCAATGCAAGTCCTGGATCATACCCAGGTATAAGGTAAGACTGCCTGGAGCCAAAGATATCTCAAAACTCCCAATACAGTCAGCATTTCCTGACCCCACTCTTCTCAAACTCCTTTTCCACAAAAGAAAGAGCAAATCAATACCTAGTTAGTTTAAGAATTTATGCACATGACTCTCTAATGTCAGACTATAGATACATTTGGGGCAATGCATTAATATCGACACGGACTCCACTAAAATGTTAGTGAAGTACTAGAGGTATTGAGGACAATGAAATTACACAAATGTGACTATGCAAAAGATAAATAATTTCATGTCTGTTTAGTGGACTCAGAATATTATCATAAAATAGCAAGTCATGTAACCATTCCTATCTTTCAGCACATCTGATCCTGTGTGTAAGTTTTGCTCTTTGAGTGCTGGGTGTTCTGAATTTGATTCAATATTCACAGTGTATAAGTTTGAGCTACTTCATTGGAAAGTGTCACTTGGAGCTCCCATTCAATGTCTGCTACATCTTTTTCTTGGTAGAAGTCATTAATCTTGATTAAAATCCTCCTGACAAATGGAGTTTTAGGGTGCTATTCTGGATTTGCACTACTGGAAATGAGAACAGTGTTTGATGCTCAGTTACTGGGGTGAGGATAGATCTTTATTTGACGTGAATACAGCTCTGGCAAGCTATGTAAATTTGCCCCAAGCTGTGGCTCCCCTATAAATTTCTTCCCCTCACTCCCACCCAGAAAGACAGCCTCCTTGTTGGAAAATTCCATTCTCCCAAAGCAGTTCCCCTGCAGGTTTGCACTGGTTCGAAGCATATCTAACATGGCAATTGAGAGGTTTGTTGGGTTCACATGCAACACAGAAAGCAATTTTACTTTCATACTTGATGTTCTTGTGCACATCTGACCAGAGTAGCCAAGTGCACAAGTTGTAATCTTTCCAAAAGCAGTAGGTTGATATCAAAGACTTTGCAGTGAAGCAAGGAATTGTGGCAGTACTTCAAGGAACAGGTTTGCAATTAACTGTTAAATACAGATTGAAGGAATGCCCTGCTTGGTTGCTGCAGGCTTTCCTTGCGTGCCAGAGATGACTGAATCTAAAGCACAGAGCATGGCAAGATGATAACCTGTTAGGAGGGGGAAAAATATGGGGAGAATTACTGAGTAGTTGATCACATGCCAGCTGGTTAATGGTTTCAAAATATTACACAAAATAACAAATCAGACCCTCTGAATTACAATTCTTTTGACAAAATAAAATAAAATAAAATAAAATAAAATGCAAGTAAAATACCCAACTCATATTGTGTATGTGATGTTTCTTTAAAAAATCAAAGTTAGAAATTGCTCAGCCTACAAGCTTTTTCAACCATGGAGTGATAGTAAAGATGACAGTGCATGTAATTTGGAAAAACAAAACAAAACAAAACAAAACACTTTGCTGCAAAAATAGAGTAAACTGAGATTGCTTTTATAGTTGGCAGTGTAATCTGGGGTCTATTGTGCTCAGTGGTTCTAGTTTTAAGACGAGTGATATGGAACAGACTATTTTGATTCTGTTTTCTGCCTCATGTTTTGTTAGACTTATCTGTTTGCAGTGTAAGCTCCTATTTGGACTGCAAGCTCCATTGTGCAAGGAATGTCTTAGGTGTATAGCACCTCTTAGTACAGTCAGACACTGATTTCCATTTGATGTGAGTACTGTATAGAATGCCAATATTTGAGACATGGGCCAAATGGAACTGGGCTTCCAAGGCTTTGCTTCTCTAGCAAAATGAGAGAGAAAGACTCAAGTGACTTTTTGACTTCATTCTCATAGTGATAGTTCTGCTTATATCAATACCTCTGTCCTTACTCCTTTTCCTTATTGTTACAATATGACCTATGCTTCTGTGAACTCTTTCAGTAAGTGAGAGTATCCACCTCTTTTTTTGATGGTGTACCCCTGTGGATAAGAATGCCTTTTAAAGAGAATGATCATCACAGTTTGTGAAGGGCTTTGAGATTTTTGTAATGTCACCTTTCTACATGTATCATTGATCAAGAGGAAACCTAGGATCTGAAGACTGAAACCAAGAGCTAACTACAAGAGCAAAACCAGTACCTAAGGAACTGCTTCTTTTAGATTTTAGACATGATCTAACTCTTGTATTTCTGCCGCTAGCCACTCCCGAGGGTCACAGAGCCACACTGTGTGAACAACTATCATATTCATATTATTGAAAAAAAAAAACTTGAATGCATTAAGAATAACATAGAAATAGGACTTGAAATAACAGTTTGTTCTTGTAGATGTTGATCTCCATACTAAAACCAACTTTTCAGAGAATCAATGATTTGTGAAGGATCTTTAAAAACAATTACCATCAAAACAATTTGCAAAGAGTTGCTCAACATGTATCGGGTTTTGACATCAAGTTGTTAATGTCAATGGTTTCATTTGCTTAAGCAAATAGTGTTGTGCGATTCATGACTTGGCATGAACCTGACAATCAGCACTGAAAAAATAAGAAAGTTTTACAGTGAAAAGTTATGGCGATTTCTCTACTTTCAGTAGCTGGCAATAGGACACCTAGTCTTGGAGGCTGGGCTAGACAACTTTCAGCTGGATTATTTTATGACCATAAAAGAGGCTGCATAAAGGACTGCCTGTTGTGACACTAGCTAGGCTAACACTCAGCCTTACCTGAAAAATGAAATCATGTTTGAATCATGTCCTTCAAAGATCAAGCCCCAGTACCCTGGCATTCACATCTCAGGAAGCTAACTGATTGTCTGTCATTTTTTTCAGAAGTGGAAGGAAAGTTCCCTTTGAGACAGAAGCCTCCCAAAGTTATACCTGAATGACAGGTTTTGTGTAATTGTTACAACAGGCAATCTGCCACTGTGGTGTTCTGCAAAGATCAGGGCTTAGTCTCTTCCTCTCACCCCAGTTTTGTGTGTCTATTCTGTCTCCAATGTCTTAACCCAAGAGGTGCATGCCAATATCAATAAGTAGCACCCACGGTCAGTGTCTGTATTCAAAGCTACACATTTGCTGCATAACTAAATGTCAGGAGTTGCTGATACTTGGAATAAGAGCCCATGCAAAGAAAGTTATTAAGTGAATAACTCAGATTAGATCTTACCTCACTCTCGTGCCTTCTGTGGAAATACTTAGTCATAATTGTTATGAAAACATGAGTTTTCAATAAGTTTTACTTGAAACCTTTGTCTTTTAAGTGTTTTTATTGTCATTGAAATAGGTGTTGATAGGTAGACTTACCATTAAGCATAATATAAAATGTTCTTCTAACTTTAAAAGGCTTCATTTTGTTTGATCAGAGAAGTCAGACAACTCAGTCCAGGGAATTCAATGAAAATTGCTAACAGCTACTTTCAGATCAAATTCAGGGCCTCCTAGGCTCCCACTCTGCCATCTATCAGATCAGATGCTCACATGCCCCTAAAGGTCCAAACTTCAAAACTGCTTTACATTCTTGAGTGGAAGATGCAGATATTCCAAGTGGAGCTGAGATCTGCTCATGAAAGAAATGATTAACACAAAGCTTTAATTTATAATTTGCATGAAGAAGCTCTACAGGACTGAATTCTTTTCTGTGCAAAGAGGAATAGTAACTTTGTATTGGTTAGAACAGCCTTTGGGCTATACTGTCAAAACATGGCAAACTGGAAAAAGGAAGAAGGTAGAGAAAGAAAATTTGGGGATGGTATGAAGGGAGATCCTATGGGACCAAAAAAAAAAAAAAAGTGAAAATAAAATTTTAAGACATGATTGTAGTCTGCTCTCGGGTTAAAGTGACTGTGTCTCAGCAGCTGTGCTAAAATCATTTTGCTAGACTTGCTGTGTGCATGTGTACATACAGAGGGCACTGTAATCAATGATCCAGAATTGGTTTTATTTCTTGACCTCTCTCTCTCTCTCTTTTTTTCCTATATTGTTGATGTTACGACCACCAAAAAAAAAAAAAAAAAAAAAAGTCTTGGTAGATTTCTGAGAATGAAAGACATGCTGGTAAATGATCTCATGTTTCCTGGTTAGAAAGGACCAGCATTTTCCCTTTCAAAATTAGATCTTTCCCTCCTTATTTAACCTGGAGGTAGGAATTCTTCACTGTCTTTCACATAGGAATAAGGCCGGGACCAACCTTTTTAAATGCTGGGTGAACTACAGGTGTGGAGAGGTCTTAAAAACATAGCCCCATCTCCGAGCCTGTGAAATCTGACCTTGAGCTCTGCTGGAAATGTAGCTTGTCGGGTAGTGAGTTGCCTACATGTCAGTAAATGAGAAGATCAACAAGAGCCCTGGCTGCAGGATCCTACGGTCTAAACTCCTGCTTAGATGCAGCCTGAACGTGGGTGTGCTGGGGGGCAACAGAGTGCATAACCTACACTGAGCCCTTCGTGGAGGATGCTGTGAAGCACTTGACCTTCTCCCTCCTCCGGCCAGCAGTTTCACTTTTACTTATCAGCAGATCATAAATGCTGTAGGATGTTTTACCAAAGTAGTGTTAAATTCTCCAGAAAACCTTTTACAACCCATCATGGTCATGCAACCAGTGTTGTTAGCATGGTAGTCTTGGGTGAAAGGCAACATCACTAGAAACTCCAAACTGTGGCATACATAGCTAAATTGATGTAAGGCTACCAGATTAAAATATATACACCTATACATTATTTTTCTCTATATGTATATACACATACACACATACACACATATATATGTGGCCATAAATAATGAATTCTAATTGTTTCTTTGCGCAGCTTTCTTTAACTATTTAACTACAATGGTGTCCAGGGGATACAGCCTTGTCCAAATGCCTATGCAATGTGCCTGCCTTTTATAAAGTTTGAAAACACTTTTGTCAACAGTTAGCCTGAGATAAATGAAATGCTGGAGTTTTAGATCACGTTCCCAATCACTTTCTAACTGCAGCCAGTCACTGAATTGTCATGTTCCGGAGATTGCTTTCACATTCTTGTGAATTAGTGTAGCATATGTCAGCATTCCTTAAGAGGTACCATTCAGCTCAGAATCTTTAAGCCTGTTATGAGCTCCATCTTCCTCCTCTGAAAAGAAATTCAGTAGATGTAATAACACTTCTTCAGTGAAGACAGTCATCAATCATAATAGTGCCTTAGTCTCTCACTTGCAGAAACAGAAAGAGTGGTATCTATTGACTAGATGTTACTCTTTTTTGAAAAATTTCTGGAAGAAAATGAGTAAATATATTTAAAGACTAGAATTTACTCCAGAATACATAGTTTGATCTATTCTTGAATCCATTTATTTCTCAGTCCAAAGGTACCTGAATTGATTGCGTTGGGTCATCTTAAATATGGTCCCTCAAAGAGTAGTGTGAGCTGCATGGCACCTAGCTTTAAATATCAGTAGTGCTTGCATTCACAGCTGAGTTACTCTCCCTCAGCTGCCTTCGTTATAAAGTGGAGAAGAAAAGACAACACTGAGGCATAATTTTTCATATCCCGACATAGCTGCCAAAATAAATCAGAGTTTATCACAATAAATTCAATTGTTTGTCAATGGAGTTCAAGAAAACTGGCTCAGATGTAGAAGTCTACATTAAAGATGTTCAAGCTAGGCATAATCACCATTTTATATGAGAAAAAATGCCCCCTCCCTTCCTGAACTCTTTCAAGTTAGCATGTGTGTCACTTCTTGAGATGGGCCCTCACTACAGGTAGTTGTGAGAAAGGACTCTCCTGTCCTCTGGAAGCAGTGCGATTAGACTGTGCAGAGAGATAGAGAGGGGGGGAAAAGGTGTTGGATGGAGAGAAACAGAAATGAAGAACAAACCAGGCAGAAAGTACTTCTGCAGCCTCATAATTACAGCACTCTGAAAAAAAGGTGGGACTCATGATAGCTGCCCCGTGCGTGCTAGATGGTTTCTGTCTTCAAGCAAATGGTCATCAATGCAAAATGCCATAGCTGACATCAGAAAGAGACTTTGCAACAAGATTGGCATGTCCCTTCCAAGTGAAAGTCGCAAGCCCTGCACTAAGGTCATGATTTTTCTTGCAGCTTGACCTCTCTGCTGCAGAAGTTGCCCAACATCAGGAAGAAGTGTAGAATATTCCTGTGCTAAATATGTTCTGGCCTGGAGACTACAGACAAATTTCCTAGGAGGAAGCAGCATCAAGCAAAATTAGGAAATGAACACAAATTTTCCAGTGCTTAGACAAGTGATCTAGCCTAAAGGTTATTATATAAATGCCAGGGTAAGTCCGGCAGTCACAAAATGGTAGTCATCAGTGCTTCTTTCAGGGCTTGCAAGCCTGTTGATTCATGTAAGGAATGCTCTGATGATGCCTGCCAAGCTGGCCTCTTCATGAGACCTAGGCACAGGAGCAACTTGTTGTAGACTGTAAAGCTGTCTAGACACAAGCCAATATGGTTCTACCAAGTCTTGCCAGAAAAGCAGTTCTGCCCAAGAAATTTAAAGCAAAATAAGTGAGGTGAAGCTGGGTGACCCCTAGTGTTAGGAAGAAAATGTTAGGATCACAGTTTGGGATTTGGGAACACAAATTCCTTTCAGTCACTCTGCCTGATCTGCTGCATGCAGAGGGACACCGGTCTCTGGACTGTCTGTGACATCAATGGGAACAGCCTTATCTCAACACTGTGTGATTTTTAAAAACTTAAACCCTTGTGATTAGGCAAAGCAGATATAGGAATCATTTTACCCTCTTGCAGCAGAACCCAAGATAAATGAGATAATCTGGCAGGAAGCAGTAAGATGTTCCATTTTTTGTTTTGAAACTGGCTGATGGCCAGGAGCAGATGGCACAGAGGAACCCCAATGGACTTCAAATTCAAAGACTACCAGGACATTTGGCCACCACACAAGCATGTGAAGTCTCAGTGTCATCTATTACCACACATGTGCAAGGTCTGGAGGTTTTCATATGGTGAAGCTTTAGTTTGCATCTGCCTTGGGGCAGTAATAATCCTTTCTACCCATTTCATAGGGAGTGGGCCCAACTGCTGTTCCAAATGCATATAGACTTTTTGGGAGGCAGAAAGGACAAAATGTCTTCAAAAGGGCTTTGCATGGGTTAGAGTGGGTACTGGCTGTCAGTAAAGCCATTTAAGAGCATGCTGGCCTCTTAAAGAAGACATTTTTCACCTTCACCTTCTCAACTCACCTTCCCAATGAAGGGGAAAAATCCATAGCCCAACATCACAGTGCTGTGAAGGAGTAAATGCAGGGTAAGTGGAATTTTTCAACCTCTGGGTTTAAAGTTCACTTATATTTCTTGCATACACTAAGTTGCAGGAGTTTTTTATTTCCCACATGTTTCTAATTGTAGTGGAAGGGACTGTGACTGAGATCCAGACCTGATGGACTGTGAACGAGAGCATGAGTGTGAGGAGAGAGAAGAAAAACTCACAGCAGCTGCCAACAGAGAGCTGGGGTCTGAGATCTGTCGGGATTAGATAGACTCCTGAAAGGTGAGGGGCATGGTTTCTGTGCTGAATCAATTTATTCCAACAGAGGAAAAAAGTTCAGCTCTAAAGAAATGAGACTGACATTTTGAAGCTTTGGAAAAGACTCTTTCATGCACTGCTGGGCAAGCTGGGCCTTTGACATGCCTGGTTGGCAGCTGGGAAGACATGTCTGTGCTTAGACACAAGGGGCATCAGAATTTGTTCCTCTCTCCACAACAGGACTTCAGCATCTTTAACAGAAGGGAAAAAGTTTTTAAGGAGTGCTTTCTGAAGCTGAAAGTTTCTGTTCCCTCAAACTGATGTCCTTTAAAAATGTTCTGGGGTGGGAAAGAGGGAAAGAGCATGTGTGGGGGAGAGCTGTAATCTTAGTGTTGCAATAAATCATACAACAGGCCTTTCAACTTGGCCTTTCAGTATTTGCATATTAAGCTTAAAAGAAAAATACCCTAAATTACGTAATAAATTACACCAACCAGAACATACAATTGTTAATTACTCTGAAATACCATGAAAAGGGCGTGTATATGACACAATGTTCTCTATACAATATGCTTAGCATTCCCTGTAAGGAGGTTTAATATTTTCTAATGGAGGTTTGACATCTGGGCTACTATAATTTTCAAGCTTTTCTCGTGGTTTTAAGGAGCTGAAAGATGAAGAATAGACATCTAAGAAGGAAGGAAGGAAAGAAAGAAAGAAGGAAGGAAGGAAAGAAGGGAGGAAAAGATGGAAGGAAGGAAACCTGAGATTATGATGAAATCACATGGCTCCAGTGACAGGTATTTTTTGAAAATGTCAACATTAAAAAATTAAAAATATCAGATGCTGGCAGCTCTTACCATAAAATCTGTGTTCTTTCCTGTTGACCAAACTGGGTGCTTTCATAGAAAAAGATGAAGTTTTAATAAAAATGAAATAAAATCGTAAACAAGTGTAACATTTAATATACAATAAAAATTCATATTTCAAAGTCAAGGAAATAAACCACTATCAATATAAATATATATATATATTTAGAGCAAGACTTTTGCTTAACTCTATTGTAGCTTTTTTCTAACAAAGTAAAGTTCAATCTTCCATCATACAGTGTCCTAGTGTTTATAAAGAATATAGGAGGGAGTTTCACTGCTTCATTTAAAATGCTAAGGCACAAGGTGGAAGAGGAGAAAAGATGACCACATGTTTAACAAGTCTTAGGTATCCATCATTATTAAGAAGAGTCCTAGTTTTGCCGCAGAGCGATTTCCACCATCTAACTTAGGCAGCTAAGCAAAGAGTAACCCAACTAAACACAAAGAAACTGCTTCTGGACAGATCAGTTTCTGGATTTGGCTTGCTGGATGGCCAAAGGAGTGTTAATAGAATGAGTGACTGGGAGGGAAGATGATGGGGGCTACTGCAAATGGAGGGTGACCTTTTCTGCATCAGTATGGATGCTGATGGTTTGAAGTAATCTTGTAAATGCCTAATCTTACTTTAATTGGCAGTAGAGTGGCACCTCTAGAGATGCTTGAATTAGGTACCCTGAAGGTACACTTGGACTGGAGAACCCAGCAGTACCTCCCTGTTGCCAGGATGTGGCATGGGACCACACTGCCTCCTCACCCAGCAGTGCACTGCCCTTCTCTTCCCGTGCCTGGTTTCCAAGCAAAGAGCATTATCCTGTAGGGTGAAACCAGCTTCTGTGGCCAGAAGCCTGATCTGAGCTATCAGAAGCTGCTACTCCAAAGCATGCCATGACAACCTAGCTGCTGCCTAGTTCAGACATAGCTCAAGGCACCTCCTGGAAGAGCCCACAGTCTGTGGCCAAGCATCCCTGTTAGCAATCTTACTCTATTATTGTGTACTCTACCACACAAACTCTTTAAGGACTGCTGCAATGCAGTGGCAAGGTCATTTACTTTGATGTAGGAAATCTGATGTGCACTTGGTTGTTCACCTCCCCACCAAGGATTTCTCTCTTTCACTCTCTTCAGCCTAAACAGATAAACCACCTCAGTTTACTTCTGCCCTTTTCAGAATCACCTAAACCTCAAGAGAACAGCAAGAGTATGAGACTGAAAAGATGGTGCTGCTTCACTTCTCTGTCAGTACTAAACCATGCCTGAAGTGAAACATCTAGTCTCAGACTGTCATTTCCCTAAAGGCCACAAGGCATGTGTGGAATTACCTATATAACTAGATTATCCACCATCATGGCCCTGGTAGGATGAAATGTTTTAAGTAAAACAGCTGTATTAGCTGAATTAGGACTAAGGTAACATTTTACAGACTTTTATGCTACGACAAAGAAAGATAAGTGTGACATGAAAGTAAGAGTCTTTTATCTGTGTATATCTTTGAAAAGTTGGTCTACAGAGACTCAAAGCATCTCTTAATCAGATTATGGGCCATATCATGCTCCCAACAGAGTTAATAGCAAAACTCTCATTGATTTCCTCAGGACAAGAACATGCCCTAAAGGAACACTCCAGTTCTCCATAGACCTGCTTGTGGGAGAAATATTTGCACTATTCATAAAGGCAAAGTAATTTCCTGGAAACAGAAACTCCTAACTCTACTCTTACCAACTCAGGTTATTTTAGGGACCGAAAAATTCTGTCCAGCATTAGGATTACATTTTAGAAAATGTTTCCTTCATGTTTTCCATACTGTTTCTATGCCACCAGTAAAGGAAGGGAGCTATTTTTTGATTCACAGGAGTAACACTTTATGTGGATCTTCTCCTTCAGATCTTCTCTTTCATATTATTTACTGGACTTGAGCCCCCAGTAAGATATATACTGGGAAGTGAAACATTTGCACCAAACTCCATAGAGGTCGTGGGCACTGGGAATGCCTGTCCTCATCAGACTGCAGGATCATAGCCAGTGTTCATGTTGTTGTATCATTCTGACAGCATTACACGCTCTCTAATGCTTTTGTTCCCACAACTATTTTTTAAGGTCATCCTCAATTTTAGCACTTCTTCTTTAGTTCTATTTACACCTCCTTTTATTGTATTTAAAACTTGCCCTTGCTTATATAGCAATCAAGAAGAGACAAATTCTGCCTATATGTAAGTTACAGAGTTTAAGTTAACTTGTAGGCTTTTTGTCAATGATTAACAGTAAAGTAACCTTAGCTAATAAAACCCCCAAAATAGAGATTTGGATACTTGCTTTCAGACTCTGTGTTGTTGGGCTCCTCTATTACTAAATGCATCTGTTAAGCCACTGTAAAAGGGGTATGATTTCTTTGCATTTTTCTCCCCAGTGTCTGATAATCAGGTGCTTTTGAGACATCTCACTGTGGACACTGAAAATCAAGAGTGGTATTAGAAAATCTTGATCACAGTGATTACACTCTGTGTCCCATCCATTTAGGGAGTAAGGATATGATGGTAGAAAAAGTATTTCTAAATCCTGGACTGTAGATCTTCCTGTGGCCTATGTAAAATGCAGCTTTGTCTGCATTTGCTTGAAACGCTGCCCTCTCTCCTGCCCAACAAGACACAGAGGGACACTTCTCTGTTCCATTTGCAGTGGGATCATTGCTGTTACACTTTGGGTTGCCTCAAAAATATGTCAGTAGTTAATTTTAAACCTATTAATTCCCACAGCTCAACAGCAGCAAACAAGTTTTCAAGGGCTTCCTGAGTACAAAATCTGGACCGAAATCTCTAGCTATATAATTTCATCAGCAGGAAGTACCTTTTGCAGACCTCACTGCTAGTCAGATAAAAACCACAGATTCTGCTTCTGTTGATAAACCCCCTACATTAAAGACTTCAACCTTCAACAATTTTCAATTCCAAGCAAAAACCCTAACAATTTTATTTCCCATGTGCTTCTCATTTTCCAAGAGAAATGCAATGTCCTCTCCCACTGCATATCAGTTTGTCAGCCCCCAACAGCAGGGAAAACTTTCAGAGGCTCATTTTCCAGAATGCTTGTTGCTTAACATTGGTTGGCAACAACTTTTTCCCCTGCATCTGTCCTGAAACTGCATGTATGTTTAGTCCTCCACAGCCTTAATTCACAATCATGCACAAGCTTTAAACAAACTGCCTTCAGGCTGCTCCATTTCCACACCGGCAGCCTCTATTTCCATTTGTGTTATAGAGTCTCTGCATTAACATAAATGGGAACCAGGACAGGCTCTAATGAAATTGAACTAGTTTCTGTTACTGTCTCATAGAGATCCCAACCTAAGTATAGTTCCTTTTATTATACTTATATAGTGCCTGTATAACTTTAATATTTAAATATCTTAGGACTTTCTGGTACTACATATGGTACTGTGTGACTAATATATGTCACATAAAAAATCCCGTATGCCTTGTATGAAGTGCTGCCACAGAATGGGATCTAGCCAACACAAAGGACTTGGCAGTTGCCTTTAGTAAAGCGTTATGAAACACCTGTTGTTTTGCCTTAAATCTGACCATTTCTAAACCTCAAGCTGATTGACTTGGTGCTGTTAGGAGGCGTCTCCATCCAGTCATGACCCCAGCTCGGCCCTTGATTGACAGTGGAAGGGGGACCATCTCCCATGGTGATGTAGAGGAAGACAGGTAAGGGTAAACAAGGTTTATCTTCCCAGGATTTAGACAATGTATTCTCTTCTCACTGCCTGGCCTACAATGCCACTTGGATCAGT
This sequence comes from Anseranas semipalmata, assembly GCA_013399115.1. Lineage (NCBI taxonomy): Eukaryota > Metazoa > Chordata > Aves > Anseriformes > Anseranatidae > Anseranas > Anseranas semipalmata. Next base: position 386,734 of record VXAA01004089.1, on the reverse strand, counting down.
ATGCTCCCTTTCATCAACTAAGTAGGCAAGTCTACCTTGACTGCTGTGCAGTGATTAGACACTAATGAAGAGCATAATAAATGTGTTCAAGTCCTGCTGAAGCAAAATCTAAACTTCCATTTCCCTGAGAAAAGTGTTAACCTTTAGCTCTTTAGAGACTTTGAGGTGCGCTGTATTCCCTGCTTAAAGGTGTCCCCAAAATAATTCACTTTTCTGTTGGCAAGAAAGCTTAAAAGAAAGCATTGCTCTCTAGTGATTAAGGGATCATTTGGATGGAAAGAGCCCTATATGCTAGTCCCTGTGTTGGAGACTACTTTTTGCATATTGTCTAATGACTATTACATATGAAATGATCAAGAATCACACTTTGAGTATGCACAAGCATCTAGACTGCTTTATGATCACAGGCAAGCCATGTAATTACTAGGCTTTTAAATCATGTCCTTGTGTTGCTGTTCAATGAATCTTGTTAGTTTGGTTATTTTATTTTATTTTTTATTCTGCAAGGACAGTTTCTAAGGAAGGATACATCAGCATACTCCTCATTACTCAGTCCACCATCTATTCATCTATAGCTTTCTAAATCCTTTCTTAAATGATGTGTGTACAGATACACAGAAAGAAACAGTGAATATGATCTCCCGTGTCCTGTACAGAGTGTCTGACATGAGCCCGCTCAGTTGTGGATGGTACATTAAGGCTCTCCTTCTTTCTCTGTTTTAAATGCTCTTTCTTACTCTCCATTTAAAACATCTCAGCTGGGAATCCTGAAAGAATGAGGGAATCTTCACAAATATAAATGAACAGTCTCTGTCCCATTCTATCAGTTATGGATTAAAATGCTTCATGGTCAATGTCTCAGTGATTTTATGAATCTAGATCTTGAGAAACATCTTGAGTAATGATTGAACTTGTGGAAATGGTGTAAATCTGCCTTTTTTAGAAATTTTGGCTGGCTTTTTAAAACTAAAAGATCTTTCACAGCATTTATTGGATGCTTCATCTTAGCTCCCATGGTGGCAAATTTGTTTTTCAACAGCTCATTTACTGAACTTAATAAAAAGAATGGAATTTTTGTGCTTTTCCTCTGTATACTGAAAGGTTTACATTCCTTTCATGGATACATGAATGTAGTTATAAACAGAAATGTTCAAGGAGGGGACAAGAGAAAGTGATTTATTGAGAAGGGGATTCTTCCCTTTATTTAATTATGTGCTTTTTTTTTTTTTTTTTCTTACTGGTGTATTTTAGGCCAACTGTCCATTGTTGGACAAGCTCCTTCCATTGTCAGTTGAGCAAGACTTTTCCTGACTTTGTTTCTTACAAGCCATTTGCTTTGCGTGTTTTCAGTCATATTTTGGTGGAGGCAGTGTGCATCTCTCTTTCAGTGGCCAACCATAATCCTCAGTATGCTTGAGCTAGGCAGTAGGGAAGGCTAAAGTGGCTCCATTACCATCTGTAGGCACCTGACACGTTGAGGATGGTGACTATGACTTTTCCAATTTTGTTATGCAACCCACTAAGTGGAGAAGATGGCAATGTGGGTTTTCATTGTATATTTCTGCTGTTTGCTCAGACAAATATGTTTTTCCCTATTTCTGCAAATAAAGCAGTTAAGTTAAAGAACAGCCCCAGAGATGAGACAGGGATGTAATTCTGATGACTTTTGTGGTCAGTTGTGCACTGGCATTGAAAGGGAGTTGGCTGCGTTTTTTGGGTGTTCTGACATTTGAGTTGTGATATGAGTTGAGGTAGATGCGGATGTTAATGTCACTATATCTGGTGATAATCTTGGTTTAAAGTGATTTTGTTGATAAGAGATGGTTGTCTTTGAGTAACCTTAGAACAAGCTTTAGGTTCGAGTCATGTACTATCGTATATGCTGGTATCTCTGATGCAGTTATGCAAAGTGAGAGAAATACAGAATTGTATGTTCTGAACAGTAAATTCACAAACACTGATTACAAAATGGGATTTGCACCGATTGGTGTCTAGCTTGTCTGGACACTGGTTGGCAAATACAGTCCAAATTTTTCTCTTCTGGTCTGGTGCAGAAAAACAATATCGACAGAAGCTTGAAGGATGTCTTTGGCCTGAAAGGTTGAATAGCTTTCAGCCTATTTTGAGCTGTGTTGGTTAGTCTGTGTCACTTTCACTATTTGCGTTGCTTAAAAGCAAAGAGTCCACTTTGGGGACACACATTTCTTGCATTATATATTGTGGGTGGGATTTATCTTGTCTAACTTTAGCTTTCTAAAAGTTAGGCATCAAAGCTCTCTCTCTAGTGTACAATGAGAGTCAGGCAGCTTCAGAAGACAAATTATTCCATTTGTTTTAGGACGATTTAGGTCCTGACAACATCACACATCTTTCCTCTATTTACAGAGGTGGTGGGCCAGGTGACTAGTGTAAGCTCAAATTCAAATCAGCTACAGTCTGAAAACTGAACCTCTCAAATCTCTTTACAGTCCATGGAAAGCATAAACATTTTAGGCATCCCACCTGTTTAAGACAACAATTTCAGAATGAGATGCCATTTTTTTTTTCCACTGGAGAGACTAAGGAGGACTAGCACATGTGGAGACACTGACTTTGGAGACTGATATTTACTTGGTGGAATTTTTTCCTAAGTACCTAACTTTTATCTAATTAAAGTTAGGAGAACTCATCCTGATCTTCTGTAGAAATATAAGGAAAGATCACAAAGATACACCTAATCTGAGTTGAGAACCAAGACAATGTAACATCAGCCCAAGTATGGATTATCTGCCAAAGTAATTTGAGCATACGTCGAAAAATGTATTCAAACCCTTTGGTAAACTGTTAAGGACCAGCTGGACTGTTACTTTTTTTTTTTTTTATCATGTCAAAACCTCTTTGGAAAAAATAAAAATAAAATATTCTGCCTTTTTACAATTAAACATTGAATTAACAATAGAGTTAGTGTCTTACTACCATACAAACATGAATTTCATGACAGGTATGGGAAATATACCACATCTTTTTTTTGTGCCAGGCCACCTCCTAATCATAAATCCAACTTCCTTCTAAACTACATGGCAATGACATATTATATTCCTTTCAGATGAGATCAGAAATAGCCTAGAAAGACACGGAGTTAATATCAATAATCAAAATTAAATCTTTCTGCTTGCCTTGGTTGAAAAATATACATTTTCTTTTTTTTTTTTTTTTTTTACTGATTAAAAGATATTTTATCATTTTATTCCATCTAGTATTTTGGTTTTATTACTCATTTTTTGTGTGTGTGAACAATTTTTAACTACAAAAATAAAGTAAAATTCCTCCAAGCTGATCTTTTCATATAGGAAAAACAATGTACAAACTCTTTTGCTTCTCTCTACCCAGGGTATATCTGTTTCTGACTGTACAGGATACTTTTTGGTTTGAAAGTTAATATTTCAAGAACCTTGATAGAGTTTTGCAGTACTAGATCCTTTTTCTGCTCAAGGGATTCATTCTGACAGTTTTAGGGAGGCATGTCAGCCCCAGTAATAGTGCTGGATATTTGGAACAAATAGTACTTCAACATGCATTCACTTTTTTGTTTTGTTGTTTCCTATAAATCTACTTGTGGATGTGAGCTCTTCCCTCCAATTTGAATGTAAGAATGAAAGGACGTCTCCTATATGCAAATTAACAGGAAAAGTTCCTTCATTTGTAAATATTACTTCTCCATTTGCATCCATACTTCTACAGTACTAATCATAATTAATTTTTATTTTTATTTTTTTTTACCCTGATGTGATGACTTACATAGCTTTCTGTTTGATTTACCAAGTAGCTGTAATTTACCTCCTTCAGCTGTATCAACCATTTTGGCATTTCAGTTTGGGATAATATGGGGAAAGGTTTGGAGCTTTGTTTTGTTCCTGTTTCTTTGTTTTAAAGGTGAAGGGCTCTGTAGCTGGGGTTGTTTTTTTGTTTTTATTAATTCTTATAAATAGAAGTCTTGTTAAGTGCTTACTCACTCCTGGTACCTTTTAACCAACCATCACCCTTTAAATTTTTAGTAGAAAGGGACTTGCTTTGGCCATGTACATGTACAACTAAGGAACTATTGCCTTAAAAGAGGATACAGAACCAAAAACTGTAATTTTTCTTCCCACTCTTTCATCCTTTTGACCTGGACCAGTAAACACAGATTAAGGATTTAATCTCACAACAAGGTCAATTACAACGGTCAATTGGGGTTAGACCTCTTCTAGTCTTATTGTTTTTCTGCTAGAGATATTTCACTGGAATGTTTTAGTAAAGCTTTGCATTGGCAGAAATACACAGAATAATCTCTCAATAGAAGAATTAGTCTTATTTTGCTCTCAAAAAGACAAGAGTGTTACCTTGCTTCAGAACTGGAGATAGCAAGGTATGGAAAAGTCAAGTGTCTTACCAGATCACCTAACAGGTATTTTGCAGCCTTAAGGAAAATTTTGGAAGACTGGATTTTCATGTCAGCTCTTTGGCCCAGGAGATTTGAATTGATCTTTTGAGTTACCAGAACAGTTATTTAAATGGCATGGTGTTCCACATAGGTTTTAAATCTGTAGAACAGAAAGACAGTATGTAAATCATGACCTTGGCTGATCATGCAACCAAAAAAAATGAAAAAAAAAAAAAAAAAAAGAACACAACAAAGCAAACATAGAGTGACATGTAAGAATTAATATCCAATATGATATTAAACAATGGCACTGTAGCTATAACTGTGATGTGAATGAGACCATGACATATAACCAATAATAGCTGTTTGACTTTGGATAGGGGAACTGCACAGGGGAGCTGCGGTATCCTGACCACAGGAAATCCATGACTGTTAATGCTAGTGAAATTTTCAGAGCAGAGATTCACAGAATAATTTAACTTTAGAAAGAAGTTGCAAAGTTGGAACTGAAGCCAATTGTTAATGACACAAACCTGGACCTCTTGAATTCAATAGGCCTTTCACTATTGATTTCACTGTAGGGAAGAAGTTCACCTCCAGGTTGTCATGGAAAACATGGGCACTAGCAGTTGGAGGAAAGAAATCAAAGAAAGGATATGGAAATGGGTTACAGACAAGCCAAACAGGAAGGTAAGGGAAGTGGAGATGTATAGGGAAGTGAGCATCCCAGTTATTGTTTTAAACTATTAATAAAGTCATTTCTCATACTCATGGTTGGAAAGAGGAGCTTTTAGAGTGCCAGTGCTACTACAATAACTTAAACTATGACACAACTAAAAAGTATCTTGAATTTTTTATTTCTTATAGTTTCATTATTTGTAAGGAGAGTGGAAAGGGGATTTATTCATGACTATAATGCTTGGAATTGGCAATCATGCTGCAGGGCTCCAGCACAGAATTTGCATTGCAGATGCCTGTTCCCATGGGAAACCTGCTGAGTACTGAACTTATTTTAGAGGTCCTTGTAGCTTCCAATAACTCATCCATATGGGCCAGAACTACCACTGAAAATGCTGGATTCTTTATAAACATTTCCTAAGTTTGTGTGCCATTCGGGATCCTTGCATCACACCTTTTTTGATCTCTTTTTTAAGTGGACAGATTTGACACTGGATATCACAAGTCTGTCCAGAACACATAAAGCATAAGGTCATCTCTTATAATGCTTTTTCACAGAATCACAGAATCACAGGATCATTTATGTTGGAAGAGACCTTCAAGATCACCTAGTCCAACCTATGACCTACCACTAACAAGCCCTCCACTAAACCATGTCACTAAGCTCTACATCTAAACATCTTTTAAATACCTCCAGGGATGGTGACTCAACCACCTCCCTGGGCAGCCTGTTCCAATGTCTAACAACCCTTTCAGTAAAGAAATTTTTCCTAATATCCAACCTAGACCTCCCCTGGTGCAACTGCATCAGTGATGACGTATTAATTCAGAGAAAGGTACACAAATCTTACAGTATCAGATATGAGAGGCAAATTGTCTTCTCATTATATCTACTCTTGATTTCTAATAGTTGATGTGATTACCCTCTGAAGCCTTAGGTTCCCTGTCTATCTCTGTCAAAACTCTGGGTCATACGAAGACACATTTACCATGGTGTCCCTCTGTCTGTCTTTTTATTATTATATTATTTTGAGTTTCAGCCTTTTTATTTTCACTGGATATCCCTTTCTTTGTTACAGAAATAATCAAAATATCCGTTCTCTTCAGCTTGCAGGGTCTACTTGAAAGCCCATTTAAGTCAATAGTTTCTTTCCTCTGACATCAATGAGGTCTGGATGAGGCCCAAAATGAACATGAGTTAACTCAGTTTGATAGGATGGATATTAACTATACCAATTGCTACTGGAAACAAATTTATGAGCCTTTCTAGGAGCCAACCACAATAATTTTAATTATACAAAAGGAAGTATTTCTTGTGTAAAAACATTCCAAATACTTCCATTTCTTTTAAGCTACTTCAAAAGTGGGCAGAACTACAAAGTAGTATTGAAAACTCAGGATGGGGTGGAGGGGTATTTCCCTTCCTCTGAAATTCCTCCCCCATATATGCATACTGCTAAACCATCCCTAGCAGGGATTACTTTTATCTCCAGCTCATGAAGAAACTTCTGAAGAGCTTTTTGCTTTTGTCCTTGGAATACACCACGTTGTGCAAAATGGCATGTGAAACGTTTTCTTGAAAAAGGAACTTGAACGGTTCCCACTACGTGCTTTCTTTGTCCTTCTTTTGCCTGTATCAAAGTTCTTGCTGTGCAGGAATATAGGACACCTGCATCTATGTTCAAGTAGTTGAAAGAAAGTGAGCACCCCGTTGAAGATCATGAAGCTACTGAAGATGTACACAAAACTGCTAAATTGCATATCCTGCATATCAGGTGAGTAGATACAGAAAATTTATCCTTTTTCTGTATATAGCTATGCCAGTACTTTTTACTGAGAGTTAGTATCTTCCATGAATCTGAAAAGCTTAGAGGCAATAACCATACTAGTTTGATCTGGAGGACAGTATTTCAACACATAAGAGAAACGAAGAGTGATAATTTTTCTTTACCAGCCGAACTGTAAGTCTTTCTGTCCATACTGATAGCAGCCATGGTCCAGTGTTTTAGGTGCTCGAGCAGGGGTTCAGGATACACAAATTCAATTTTGGGAAAGACCAATAGACCCTTCAACAGATCACACAGCATGTAATACTGCAAAACCTTTCCTCAGTTCTCTTTCTGCACGATGGTGCTCCTGGTGAGCTGTGAGCTAGGTCAGGCATTGCTTTGTCATTCAGGGTTTTCCTCTAGTCATCATGGTGTGACTCCAGTCTCTGTTGGATGTCTGAAAATTGCTTTTCCCTTTTCTCTCACTTGTACTTTCATGACAATGTATGTGAAGAGGGAAGCAGGAAAGAAGAAATAGTAGTTTTTCTCTTTCTTTTTCTTTTTCTTTTTCTTTTTCTTTTTCTTTTTCTTTTTCTTTTTCTTTTTCTTTTTTTTTCTTTTTCTTTTTTCTCCTCTTGCATCTACCTGCCCTTGTTCATTTGTATTTGTATGTATAGCATAAATAGTAATAGTGTTGAGGAGTACTCTCCTGAGGAGATGTTTGACTCAACATCTCTAAGCACACTATCAAAACAGTTTCTACTCTGTGGAGTGCAGAAATTCCTAATGATATGGAAAATTTCAACCATTTCTCTTCTTTGAAGAGAATCCTGCTTCTTTGTACTCACGGAAACCCACTTTATCTTTCATCTGACAATTTCAAAGGATTTGACAGAATTTAAGCAACCAAACTTCTCTGTAACCTGGGAGGTGGGAAAATCTGGGGATATGGTATTATCCCAATCTCTTCCCCTTGTACCATGGGAATGCCTCACCTATTCTCACTGGCAGAAGGAGCAACCCTTTTACAAGGTAAGCATACTACCTTCTCTATCATTCTCCTTCATTTCTGCCCAGATCTGGAGGCAGCAGGAGAAGAGGCAAAGGCAGCCCTGCAATGGCAAAGACAGCTCTCAGAGGTTGAAGTGCTGTCAGGAAGGCTGGAAGAAAGAGCTAAAAGTTTGAGATAAAATGGCTGCACCATGAGGCTGGTAAATACTCCCTCTGTCTTTTCTCCCATGAAACTAGAGGAGAGGCATCAAAATGGGCTAGTACGGAGGGAAATATGCTGCTATGAGTGCAAGAATAGCTTTCTATGGTTCTGGAGGTCAATATTCAACATACATAAGCACAGACAAGCTGTGACTTCCTAAGGTAATGCAGGAAGAGGGGAAAACAGAACCCAAATGTCTTGACTCTTACGACACTGCTAGACATGACTAGTCATCCTGAATCCTCTCCTCTGCCAAAACAAACGGAATGCTCTGACCTCTTAAATATATTCTGCTATAAAGATAATATTTTCTGCAGAGAAGAGTGCCATATGCATTATATATGAAGCTAGAACAGTCAATAGTCTATTCATGCTTTCCTTCCTCTTCGCTATGTGAGACAACTCTAAGAAAACAATCTTGATGTAAATGAAAATTAAGAGAGATATAAGGAGAAGAACCACATTATACAAGCACAGGGGTACTGGTTCAAGGAAAGGTTTTTCCCCCGAGAAGCAGCTGGTGCCTCACTTTCCATCAGAAAAAAAAACAGCACTCCCACTTACAGACTTTTCAGTTTTATCTTTTGGGTTGTAACAAAGCTCCTCGACGTTATCTTGTTTTGTGAAATACCTGCACTGTAATAGAAGGAAAGATCCACACCAACAGGGATGGAATGCAAGTATAGACTGAGTGAGGATGTTTTCTCTAAACGAAATAAATATAAACATTCTCAGAAGGGAAATATAGATAAGGGAATATATATTTTATGGAGGCCAAGCAGGTGAGCTGAACTAGGCTTAGGAGGGGGACTTTGCTCTTTCCTGTCTCATGCTTGGTGCCCGCACATGAGATGCCAAAAACAGGAGGACACAGCCTGAAAATTCACTTGAAGCAGGAATGACCACCTCTGCAAGCTCAGAGGGGATTTTCATCTCTGCCCAGATGTTTGGGTATCAGACCCATGTACAAATCTACATATAAACAACATTACAGATGACCAAAGGAACCCTGCCAGCTCCAGTGGGCTCTGGGGTCTGTATTACTCCCCAGCACTCCTATATCAGGGGACTCCAGATCACAGAAATTCACATAAATTACATGACATAATGGCATATTTAAGTGATGTTCCCTGAAATTAATTATTTCTGGTAGACATTTAATTTTATTCTTAAGCTTTCAAAAATTGATCTATTTTTCAGCTCTAGTTAGGGACTGAGGGCTGAAAATAAGTAAAATGATTTTGGAACCTAAGTCAAAATTGCAATCCCAATAAATCCCACTTAGCTGACCCTCAACCATATGTTGCATAGGTCAGAGCTGTAGGAGCATGTGTTATAGGATCATTCTTTGGCGCAGAGGCTAATGAACATGGCATAGCTGACATCTACATTATATGACTTCAGAGCAGGCTAGTTGCATCAAAATTGCTTATTAGGTCTGGTTCCTAGCATGTACTAAGTCCCAGGCTGTGCCTGGTGATTGTTGGAGAAAATGCTAGTTGGCCCCAGACCTAAGCAGTGACCTTTTAACAGCGCAGTGGTGTGCATAACCATATTTGTGAGCCATGTTTTTTTTTTTTTTTGTGAGCCATGTGACCTTGTTTGTGAGCTTGGCATGGTTGAATTTACTGGTAAAACTTTAACCTTAACCTCCAGAGATACTTCCAATTTTGAGCTGAAAGTTTCTTTTACCATCCCAGAGCGTTGCCTTCTTGATATGGGCTCATAGGACTGAACCCATAAATTAGTTCAAAGAAAAAATAAGGTTGGGATTCAGCCTGGGTTTGAGATGTCTACATTTAAGTGTTTTAATGTAGATAACTGTATGTTGATGTTATAAATGTTGACAACTGAATGGAGCCTGGACAGCAATTCAATTAACCAAGTTTTGGTGTCTATTTTAGGGGAGAAGTGACTACCTCTCTAGGTTCCTCTGGCCACACTGACTAAGACCTGATTCAGTTGCCCACACATAGGTGTCTAGTGCCACTTAAAGTTGCTTCTGGGCATGAAAGCTGGTCTCCAGCTGTCATTACAGAAAGGCACTTGTCTACCATGACCTTCTTTTGTCTGCCAAGTCAGTACCATAAGGAGTAAGTCATACTCAGCAGGACAGAAGGCATACTCAGGACCCTTAGTTTATGCCTCAGTACCCTAAGGTTTCTCAAATGCAGCAAATGTCAATGTGGGAGCATCTGAACCCTACATATTTCTTGACTATAACGACAGATTAGATCCCTGCACACATGTAGACACCTCATACAGAAACTTTCCTATAGATGTCTTATGCTTGAACTGAAACCTACCCTACAGGCTGCTCTTCTTTGATAGCCTCGATCCTGTGGGTGTTTCCAGATCATGCTCAATGTGCTGGCTTCATCATAAATGGAGTAACATCTGCTTTCTATTTATGATGGCTGTGATACAGTAACATGATAGAGTTAGTGTCATTCAGTATTTGGAAGATACCTTTTCAGCTTCCATCCATTCCTGGGAATGTCCTGTCCTCTTGGTTGATCAGGGGGATGGTCTCCCCACCTTCTTCTGAAGATCTTCTACTCAATGGAAAAACAAACAAAGAAACAACAACAACCTAAAACCAACAAGATGCCTTGAGACAGGACAAAATACCTACTTCTTATAGACAGATCTGTAGAAAATGTAATTCCTGGCAGCCCTAAGACAGCCTGCACCTTTACCTTAGCATGCAATGAGTATGGCATGTTGGCAGCAAGGAGAGTGAAGCTGGGGAACAGAGGAGCTGTGGAGGTGTAAAATGCAGGGAGACATTCCTGGAGTGGCTTGGCTTGCTGCCTGCTTGTTTTATGTCCTGTGGCATCCCATGGGATTCCCATCCTCTATGTAACACTGGGGCAAGGACGCTTTTCATGGCATCCTCACTCAGGCTCTAGTGGGGCACTCACAGAGGTGGAAGGGAGGAGGAAAGTTTCAGCAATTCCTTGTTGCTGTAGGTATGTTTTAACCCAATGACTGTTTGGACAAAATATTCTCATTTCACTAATATTTTGGAAATACCAAAGCATTTATAATGTGTTCCCGTAACTGTTTCTGGACACCTGGTTCCCTACTGTGCCTCAGCATCTACTTGCAGCCTAAGTTAAAACTGATATCCAAGTTCCTCAGGTTGGGAGACAAAAAAGAAATAGTAGTAATGTTAAACAATTTAATAACAATTTAATACCTTAGTTTCCTTTGGCTCAGAGGAAGCAAGGGGCCAGCAGCTACAGTAGAACAAATGAAAATTGGCTTAATCTGATAGCTTCTTCCTTCCCACAGGGAGCTGCAGTGTTGCACTGCCAACAGCAGACATAGTTTGGGGAGGCTATAAACAGCGGGGCATCCTCCAGAGATCTGAAACACGTTGTGCCACCAGCATGACCTGGAGTTGTCTAGAGAAAAGCAAGAGATTCTTTGCTAGTTGGTTCAGCAGCAGTATAACCAGTAAAATAACAGGATTTACGTGGAATTTTTGCAATGTTTTTGCTCATTTTGTAGTAAAACAGACATTATTTGACATGGCTGGTGGAGTTTTAAGTTCATTCATAGGAAGAACCAACTGCTGCTCTGTTATGTATAAAGCCTTGTATGCAATTTCAGTGAAGGGATTTCCCAGGTTCTGTCTAAGGATTTTGGAAAATGTGTCTTGATGTTAACTCTGACACGGATGCTCCCTGTTGAGTTTTTCTGTTGTTTTGGACATGTTCTGTCACAATACTGAATTTCTCAACTAGACAAGCAGGTAGGTTAATATATATACTCAGAGTTGGTGGAAAAAAATAAATGGATAAATAATCAAAAATAACATTTTATTTTTGTTTGTGTGCATGCCCCTGTATTTGTGTGTGTGTAGAAAGTGAAGAAAATGGTTTAATTCAAAGTTCCACATATCTCAGGGACTGGAAGTTTAATTTATGACTCAGTTTATAAATGATTTTTTGGGAGGGAGGTGGGGGGAAGTCATAGAAATGATATCAAAATTCTTTGTTTGATATGGTTTAGTCCAGTTCACATGTGGCTGGATAGTGATCGTCTCTTGTCTCCCTGCTTGTGCAGCGTCTGTCAGTAATGCAGGTTAATGGGCGAACATCCTGTGAGTGGTAGTACCAGGGACAAGTGAGAGCATCGGTAGGAAAGATAACTTCCAAACAAACATACCCCATATCCCACTTAACCCATTTTCCTGTCTCCCTTCCCATTCAAACAGAAACCATATACTCGTCCTTAGTCCAAGCAGCACAGAGGCTTCGCAGTTTGCCCTGAAGGTCAACAGACCTGGGCTAGCCCAGTGAAAGAGATCAGACAACATTAAAAGCAAAAAAGTTGGCTTTACTTGCAACAATGCTTTACTACTTAACAAGCATAACCCTGATCATGCAGGGAGACCCTTGCAGGCAGACTGCAGAATTCAAGGTGTAAATTAATATTTCAAGTGAGCCAGACCCTTTCATTTTAATCAGAACCTTATTTTAATTAACTTATTGTGCCAAGAATAAACAATCCCTGAATAGTATTGTAACTCCCCTTCCCCCCACGCTTCAAAACTGTCAAGGTACTCAGGGAAAATATTCATTAGACATTTCAGGAAGTTACCATATAGTTTTTACACCATGGTCTTACTCCAATTTCTTCCTTCTCTTTCCTTTGGTGTTTGAAAATTTTAAATCCCAGTGACAGTCACTTCCAGGTGTTCATTTCTGACTGGAGTGACAGCTTTGAACTCTGTGGAGGAAACCAAACTAGAGAAGGAAAGATGAAATAAAAATAAAAATGTTAAAAAGGAAAAGGAAAAGGAAAAGGAAAAGGAAAAGGAAAAGGAAAAGGAAAAGGAAAAGGAAAAGGAAAAGGAAAAGGAAAAGGAAAAGGAAAAGGAAAGGAAAAAAAAAAGAAAAGGAAAAAAAAAAAAGAGAGAAAGAAAACCTCTTGCTTAGGTTAGGTCAGGAACCTCTTGGCACTGTCCACATTCTTCTCCAGCACCTTCGCTTCTTGCTTCCCATCTGAAAGGGAACAGAAAGAGCAGATAATCAACCCCGGTGCACTTTCACAATTTCTGTATAAAATTTCACTTAATGCAATTGTGGCGCCAGGGCTGGGCGTATGATGGTACCATTCAGAATATGTTTATATAACATGACTGCATGCCACTGCAATCCTTTAAATTCTTTTCTAAGAGCTTTACTCACTCCAGGTTCACTCATCCAAAACCCTTTATAATCTCAAATATCTCTGTTACTTTCTCCTTTGAGCAGCAAGGCTGGAGATAGGGGGAAGGGGAAGGGCAGAAAGAAGAGGGAAAATCTGTAGCTGGTGTGGGCACTGGGAAGAGTTTGTTCTTTTTATCTATTCCCAGGCCTAGAAATTTTCTGTTTTAATGTGAATTCTTTATTTCCCATCCTCTCTCTGTTCTTCCTCCTTTCTCTGTCCAGCTGGCATCCCACAATGCATTTATCAGTGGTATCAGAAATGCTATAATGGTGTATTACAGGGCTACAATGGTGTAAACAAAGACACATCAGGTAGACTTTTCTTAGGCAAAACAGTTCATTATAAGCATGTTTTCTTAATATGCATGCTCTTCCAAGCCTAGTAATACAATGTCTAAATGTATATTCCAACATTTGACTCAACTTGCATAATTTCTTCACAATTTGCTTTAAAACAATATTATTGCCAGACATGAAAAGAAGTGTGTCTGTTTCCAGCAAGAACAATGACAGTCTTTCATTTGGATGGTACATTGCTTAGTCATTTTAACCTAGGCTTGGGGATTAAGGGGTGCAGTTTCTCATCATATGTCAAAAAGTACATTAGGCAAGTGAAAGATATTGCACTGTGGGGTATGTTACTTATTTGTATAAACAGTTCTTATAGCAACAGCAGCGCTGTATAAATAAGAGTTTTGTAGGGTATGTTGCTGTTGTACATTATCCAAAAATTCATTTCTGAATAAGAAAATACTTCCAACAGGCAGGTAGGAATGTGCTATTGTGTAATTGTGGCAAAGAAAAATAGAAAAGTCCATCAGGATGTAAAGCATTATTCTTTCAGAGTGGTGCTCGTCATCTCCATGGAGTTACTGGGTAAGGGAAAAGAGAGATCCAGTTACCCATTTTGCAAACCTCTCCCTAAGCTGATTCAGCTTGTCAGGACTCAGTTTACCCATCCAAACAATCTGGCTTCTCTTGAGGACTGCAAAACTCGGGTGTCAAGGGCAAGACAGTTGCTTTGCTGAAGGGAATGGGAACGTGAGCACTGGTTATTGTGGGGCCAAGGTTTTACCTCTTCTACACTGTAGAGCTCTTTTCTCACTGCTGCTCTTGTAGACACTTATTTCACACTGAGGCATGGATCCCTTGCATGGAGGCAGCACACGGTGGTGTTTTCATTAGGAGAACAGCTACTATCTACTACCTATAGAAAATATAACGTATTCAGCGATCCTAAGATTTGCAATATCTCTAGATTAATAGCATAGTATGGAGTTATGTAACTGCTGTCAGGACTTACAGGAGACTTCTGGCTTTGTGTTTGTCACTAGAGTTAACCAGGAAGTTGTGAAGAAAATAAAACTAGTATGAGGAGAGAATAAATTTCCATATGTTTCCAACTCATACATATATATATTCTTAAACTCTCAATATACACTCTGAAATGTTCAAAAGCAAAAAAAAATCCCCTGCACTTCTTGTTCATCCTGAAATTTTTTGTTTTAAATTTTTGTTAATAAAATTTTAGAAAAAAAATAGAAAAAAAGGAGTAGAAAATTTTGTTTTGAAATGTATTAGGTTAGCCAAAATGTACTTGGACATTTGTTGTCTGTTTTGTTTGTTTTTTGGGGGGGGCAGGTTTTCTGGAATCTCAAAAACCATCATGGAATGTGGAGTTATCATTTCCACAACTCAATTTACCATGAATGTTAACATATTGGAATTCACTGGGAATGCTCTTTTGAATATCTGAGTATCTGAATGTGCTGTGAACACACTGAAAATAGTATGAACTTTAAATGCATGCCTTAATTCTTATCATAGTAGTGCAGGAAAAGAATATTTATTTCCATGCTATTTTCTTCATGGGCTTTTTACTAACAAGTAAACACATCCACTGATCATTCTGTGGATGTGTATGTTTTAATAGGCATTTTAATAAAGTAATGTAGAATATGTTTACTGCCATTCATTAAGAGTTTGATATCAAAATGTCTTACAACCTGTCTAAATTCATAATAACTGCATACTTGTGAATATTTTAGTTTTGCCTACAACCACCTTGGAGGTTTATCACATTATGCATAGAAAAATATTGTGGGAAAGCACAATAAATATAATCTCAGCAGCTATTCCCTTCAAAGACTTTCAGTTTTATGCATCTTGAATTCTAAATAGGTTTATTGCCAATTATACATGATGATGAAGCAGTAACACGGAGTATATGCCATATTTAAGAGTCTCACACCAGCAGATGCTCTTGTAAATATATTTTGCTTCAAACCAAGAAATCAGTGTTGTGAAATCCCCCCAAAAGCTTACTGCTGCACTTTCTCAACTCAAAATTTGTAAGCATTCTTGCTCTTTGATGGCCGATTTCTTATAAACTCCGTCCAAAAGCAGCTGCAACACAAAGATGCTTGTTTACACCCAGTTTTGCCATATTGCAGTAGCACTGGAGGTGTGCATGAGGCTCAGGACCCACTATGAAAGCATCCCATATCCAACAAAAATTTACGGTCTTAGAAATCACAAACAATAGGGTGAGAGGGGACACTGGAAGTGTCATCCAGTGTAACCCATCCTTCCTTGTCTTTCTGACCAGTGCATGGGGGGAAGAGATTACCTGTTTTAGCGACCTTTTTTACACAGCAGATGACTGATACTGTATTTCTTCCCTTCTCAGCCTTAAGTAAACCCCAATTTTGCTATCTTCTCTCCAGTGATATGCCACTTTTTTGTTGTTGCTCTGAATGCTCTCCTGTCTCACCTCTGTTTTAAACTGCTTTCCTCAATAGTGAACGCTCTATTTCAAATGAAGCAGAGGAGAACCAAAGGACTGTTTCACTGGTTTCATTTAAATACACAGTGCAAATACAGATGGTAAAAGAAGGAAGTATTTTATACTTAAATTTACACATTTGGAAGTGAGACAGAGAGAAATTAAGGTTCTGTTCCCGCAGATGTAGGTGCTCTCAATTAGCTTCACTAACTGGGATAACCTACGGGAGTTTCAGTTTGGTTAGCTCCAGGCATGCACCAAAGTGTTGCTGCAGGCTTGAGATGTGAAAGACTTTCCCAGCCTCATGCTGAAGTAAAGCTGTGAACAGAATCCAGCGCTGCCTAGTCTGTACTCAGTACCTTAACCACAAAACCACAGTTCTTTTTCCTGTGGAAGAAGTTTTCAGGCCTTTCAGAAACAGAAAAATAATACCCACCTGTCCGTTACAGAAAGTTCAGCTTGGTTTATCATGACGATTTCACAGTTTGGTTTCACTGTTGTTCTCATAGCTGGCAAAACAAAAACTAGCACCCTAAGGTCTGTGATAATTTTGAATGTGTAGTTCCATTAACATCTCCCTTTGTTTGTGATTTGGCCCAAGGATTTCAATATCCACATTTACAAGTACTCCGATGGGTTAAATGATTTTGAGGATTTTGGCTGTTGGTAAAATTATTGCTTGACTCCTCACCACCTGTGATCGGCAACTGAGCAGCCACCTCAGCACAAGCCCTACATCTCTTTATTCATCCAGATTTCCTTAAGAAAGAAATCTCACTTCCTTTTACAAGACTTGAAAAAAATGAGTTTGGGCCTGTAATAGTATATGAATTTCTTTCTGTGCTACTAGGTGAAGCTTAGAGAAGTTTTGATTCTGAAAAACATACGTTGCCCTACCTAAACTATATTTAACTAAGTATAGACAGGAATGAGAGGAAATGTGCCAGAATCCAGAGTAACAACAATACTTTGTTCACATCTGAAATGTGAGAAAATTTTTACATGGAAATGTCAGCCCAAAGGTATGATTTTTTATTCACCCCACTATTCAATTCTTTTGACCCTACATTGCACCCTATGAACTTTACTTAAAAGGGTCTATCTCCATTTGTGTGTATCAGCAGGTCTAATATTAATATTCTTAACATCAAATAAACAATAATGAAAATTCATTGCACATCTGAGAATATGTTTCCCATTCAGGAAAATACATGGAAATGCCTTTAAGCCTATCCATATTAAGGACAGCATGTAAGCAAATAACTTTAATCTTGTACTAAGTATGTGCTTAAATAAATGAGGATGCCTTTCCAGCCTATATTTTTCACGTTGCTCATAAGCGCATCAGAACTTCTCTAAGCTTCACTTACTGGCATAGGAAGGATCTTATTGTTACAAGCCCAAAGTAGGAGGTCTAATAAAATTTCCTAATCTGATGAACCACATAAAAAGAACCAGAACAAATATAATTTTATATCTCTACTAGGGGGGAAAAACAGATGATGTGGCTTAAAAAGTTTGTTCCCCCATCTTTTATTAGGCTGTAACTTATACAAATTATATCAAGCACTGCAATAAAATGAAGCTGGATTTATTTGTAGGTGCAGATCTTCTTAAAAAGATGTAATTTTTTAAATCCTGTAGGAAATAGAAGCCGTACATAAAATTACACCAGATTTAGGAGAAAAGTAAATAAAACACAGATGATGCTATTATAGTGTTTTAAATATGTATTTATCATGTGTTGTCATTTCCCTTTCTGAAAGCATATTGTTTCAGGTATTTTAATAAATATAGCAGTTTGTGTACAGTCTAAGAGTAACAAACTGCGTAAGTGAAGCCGCTACCAAAATATCCTCATAATGAAGCAATATGAGATAACGCAGTATGCAGAAGAAGGAAAAAGAAAATTTTGGAAAGGATCCAAGCTTTCTGTTTCAGGCTTCAGACATCCTCTCACTGATGAACAGGTAGGAAGAAGTTTACCTTGTGGTAATCACTAGGTAAATCACATTAATCTTGCTAGAGTTTAGGTGTCCAGGTATGTAAAAATTAGGTGTCTAGTCATGGCTAATTATCTGTGTTCTTTCTGTAGTCGATAAAGAGCGATAGGCACCTCTGGAAGGTGATTCACTCTACCTATCGCAGGACATTTTTCTTGGGATGCAATGAGTCTGTCTCTCTGTGCCTATTTCTGTCTGTTGATTATAGAGGGAGTCTAGGTGGTTAGCTTAGATTAGATGCCTGGCTTGTAGATAACTAAATTTAGGTGAGATGCCTCTCCCCATAAATAATTACTATTATTGTTGATACTGGGGATAATTTCCACTGATATCAGGACGTGATGTTTATCTGTACATCCTGCATACACCACATGGTAATAATGCTTTCCAGAAACAGAAATTCATGCCTGAATTTGTACTTGCCCAGATCACCCTTCCAGTGGCTGTGAATAGCAAAGTAATTTGTGCCCCCCATCTTAACCTATTGTATACCAATGAAATGAGCAACTCCCACAATCCACCAGGAATAGATGCATTTCAGTGAGGAGGGAACTAACTGATTTATACATCTGCAAAACTGGCATCACCTAAGTTCTGCCCATTGTAAACAGGGAGGTAATAGTCTTCTGGATCATTAAAAAATCCAATTTCCCGCTAAACTTCTTAATAGCCTCAGATGAAAAAACGGATGAAAACAAATCTGGGTTCAGTTCTGTGGATGGATCACTCCCTGAACTGCTTTTTGTATGCTGTGTGGTAGAAGTGGAAGAGCCTACACAAAGAGGTCTCTCTTCACATCCCCAGTTCTTCAACAGAGAAGACTGTACGCTCTGAGGCACTACCACCTATGACATGCTCCAAGCCACATAACCTATACCCTCAATGTCAAGCTACCAAAAAAAAAATCTCTTAAAAGACAGAAGAAAGAAAAAGTGATACATTTTTCTCATTATTTTGAATTATGAATTTAAGGCATTATGAATTGAAAGAAAAGTGGTTCTAGAGGCAGACATGCTACGGGAAGAAGGAGGAGGCATGGGATGAATGCTGTCTAATACAGATGTGGGTGGTCCCCTGCAAAGGCAACAAATTCTGTAAGACAAGCAGTGAAGATTGGCCAGAAATAATTGATTTTAGGAACGTAACAGAGGTTTTGACACTAGGCTTTCCTTTATTCATTAAAGTTCATAAAGAATTCGATTCAATTCATTTTTTTTTCATTCAGTGGGACAATTTAGCAAAACTGGAACTGGTTCTGGGACATGGTTGGTACATACACATTTCACAACATAAAATGTGAAGGAAAAAAGGTTCGAAGTTTTCAATATCCTCTAAGATATTTCCAAGAAAGGGGGGAGATGCCTTTTCTGGTTTCTAGCTTTTAAATTTAGCTGTTGAATGCTTCAAGCAATGAAAAGTTAGTACCTTGTAAATTGTCCTGATTGGATAAGAAGCTCTTCTCAGCCATTTCAGCACGGAGAGTTCAAACCTTAGGGTTTCGTATTTAGTCTCGTGAATTGCAAGGTGAAAGAGAAGCCAAGAAGCCTCTGGATTGAGTAGGACAAATTTTCAAGAAATTTCTAAACTTACCTTTGGTCTCCACAGTCCAGAGCTGAAGTCCTTGCCCTGAGGAGGCACCTTTGTTCGAAGTGACAATTCAGTCTGGAGCTGTCTCCTGAGGTTGGTCATCTTACAGCCCGTCAGATAACTGGCTGGAATTGTCTACGAATGCAAGGCAAGTTATGAAGAAAAAGGTGATGAAATTAACTGGAGAAAAACAAAAAAACAAAAAAAAAAAAACAAAAAGGAAGAAATATACCCCCTATCTTTCTAATGCACAGCCCCTTTGGCTGGGAGAAGATCTTGCGTGCCTCTGAGCTTGCTTTTTCTTTTTTTTTTTTTTTTTTCCCCCAGTTATGTTGGTTAGTCTAACCAAAGCTGTACCCTCACTCTGAAGAGCTTATCTTTTGGCATAACACTCTGGACATGCTAGAGAAGTCTGTCTGAAAATAATTTGCTTTAGTAGTAGCTTCTAAGAAATGAATTGGTAAGATCTCAGCCCACTTTTTCCTGAATAATGTCCGGGTAACAATTCTGTAATAGATATTACTTTGGTCTCTGATGAATAATGAAGAACTGAGTAGCTCATGGATGGTTCTAGTCTGGGACATGATTCTTATAGAGCATATTTAAATATTCTGTTGAAGAGAGTTTGGGCGTGTGAGCAAACATCTTTCATTCATGATGAGATTAAGTTACAAAAAATTAAACAACATATTACTGCAAATTCTTTGGGGCAGGGATCATCTTTCTGCTCTGAGTTTAATGGCTTAGAGCAATAAACTTGTGGCTCTTAGCAACTGCTGAAACACAAAAGATAAATATGAGTGCTTAGAGCTTGATCATAGGCCTTTGCTCTACTTGGTAATTGTTTATCTGGGTGACTCCCATGTACTTCACTGTAACTGCAGGCCACATTGTCACCTAGGCACATATTGCAGAACTTGCCCATAAAACCAGACACTGCTAATTCTTATTGCTTTCTGTGGACCAAAAGAAAAAAAAAAATCAACCTACAGGGCTATTATTCTGGCCTTTCTTTGATCACTGACTTCACTTAATTTAAAATTAAAGAAAGATCAGAAAGAATAAATGCATATTAAATTAATAGCACCTATTCAAATGGCTTGCACATTGCAGATAACAAAGTAATGTTCACAAAAGAGATAGAGATACAGAATAGGATGGAAACGTGTTATCGTTTTCAGATGTCTGTATTCATGCTCATTTAATCATTACCATAATCTGTATAGAAAAATGGCCATGACAATCTGTATCTCACTATACACACATACACATGTATATTAGTTGGAAAGGAAACACAAGACCTTGTTCTATTCTCCCTTATCTAGGCATTAGATATACAGGATCATTTGTCCAGGATGTCGATGACCTAAATATCTTTATGCATAGGGTCTTCAGACTTCCGTCATCTTTTGTCCACAGGCACTGCTTAATTACCAGTTAGCAGGTTATTTGAGAGCTGAAACAAAGCAATGTGTTTTCCTGTTGTGGAGACCAGAGTTGACGGTTCATGCCATGGGGACCCTATAATTGTATGTCTGTGGCCTGACCATCATGATATTTGAATAAAAGGAAAAAATCTTGGGATTTGGTGCCCATATCAGTCTTATTTCTTGTTTCATGATTTATGGCATAAGCTATGGGATGAGTAACTCTTCGTGTTAGAAACAGAATCTAGTTTACCTTCTCTCTTTTAAGTGCTGTAACTACAGGGTTGCAGAGTATCGCTGAAGCCTTCTTTGTTAAGATGTTTTAATAGACCTGTGTAATCAGCACAAAGTCAGACTGATATCTTTTTTATGTTCTCTCTCCATGTGTCATTTTTGTGTGTGTTACTCCTGTCCCAGGAAACAAAAGCGAATAACACAAGAAGAAAAACAAGTTTTACCTGTGTCTGGTTTATTGTACTGTTCTCTCTTGGACATTCCACCTGTTTTGTGAAGAAATGTAGTACCTTGATCCACTCTGTAAATGGTCACCTCTCTTAGGTCTCTCCAATTTTCTCATCCATCTGGATATGAGCTCCAGCATCAGCTTTTATAGTAAAGGATTAAGCTCAGATGATGAATGAAAGTTATAGCATTGGCTGCAGCAGGGAAAAGAGCCTTCTAGCACATCTCCTTTGAGCATGAAGCCCCTGGAGATGACAGACACTTAGTGGCTTCACAGCACTGCAGTCTTTTCTTTTGTGACTCTTCTTACCCCAGACTGAGCTGATGGATACTCACAGACTGGGCTGGTGCAGAGCAAGCTGGGTCACAGCGTGGAAGAAAAGCTTTGCACAGGCTTGACAGCTAGTGGGGCCAGGGTGTGAACTTGATGTCAATGGTGTGACCAGCTCAGTGTGCAACCTGGTGCACCCAGGCACCCATATAGATCAAATTCACACTTTGGATTCAAAGTGACTCGAGCTCCTTTGACATTCCCAGATCAAATATATGCATTAACAAATTACTTTCACCCCTTTGAAGAAATATTTTGAGGTCTTGTGTTAGAGATACCAGTGGAGGCTTTGCTCTTGAAACAAGTGAGACAAGGGCTGGGTTGTCATTGTTTTGCCAGGAGAGATTTTGAAGGAAGGTGTTTCTCAAAGGTATATGGAGGTTCTGCACAGTTTTGTACTGTATAAACTCCCCCTTGATTAAGCTCTTTTCATTTTCAAATTACTTAATTACCATTCCTCTTCCTTTCAAATCAAAATGTGCAACAGCTTATCTCAGTTATATGAGAAGGCTAGTAAAGAAGGTGATATCACCAGGAAATTAAAAAATAAAATAAAGATAATGCCAGTCGGCCTTAAGAAGAGAATGAAAATTGACTCTCACTAATGCTACATATTAATTATACTCACCCTTATTTAATGTCCCCATTAGGTTATACAGAGCAGTGCTCAGTAATCTTAGTGTAAATGAGTCTTGTCCACTGTGTCAATTAAAGGTTCCCTTCTACACTCTGCTGTCTTAAAGAAGCAAACTTCATTTATACATTTTGTGATATTTCTGTTCCTTGATAAGAACTTCTCTTTCTCAAACAACATAAAAAATCATCTCTATAGTACTATTTGAGTTGGATTTCAGATCAGTCTAGAATATGCACATGCCAGAGTGGAAAACCAACAGGAAAATAAAGGGAGATTGAATCCAATTTCACTCATTTAAAACATTTTTTTTTAATAGATTTTTCACAAGCATATTGAGAAAGGAATTTTTTCCAAAGGCTGTTGGACATTTCTCAAAAATCTTGGGAGATTGTGACATTTTTACTTTCCTTTGTTTTCTTTTTTAGAACTTCTTGGAATGTTGGGTAGAACAAGGTTAATTTTTTGGCAAAAATATTTTTCAGTGAAAAAAGCAGTCAGTTGTGCCAAAACGTTTAATGGTGCCACCTACAGTTTGCCAGATTGTTCATTCAGTTAAAAAAAAAAATGTGTCTAGTATTACATTTCAATATTTTCTGTGGAAATGTTTCCAGATCCCTCTCTCTCTCTCTTTTTTTTTTTTCTGTTAATTTTCTGCATATTTGTTAAAGACAACACATATAAAAAACATTATCATGCTTGAAATAAATCTAAGATGTAACATATGAGAATGAGTGGAAAGTATTGTGCATTCCCAGATGATTTTTTAAAACATTTTCTTTTGAATTTTTTAAAATAAAATTTAATTTTGCTTTGACATCTCCCTCCTTCCCCAAAGAAAATTATCTGTTATCGTATTTTACATTTTGCAGAAATTAGTCCATTATGCAGGGAGCCCAAATGACAAAAAGCTCTATGCATAAACTTATAATAAAAAATATATACTCTGTAGAATGGCTGAGGATTTACCATTATTCTGACAAATAGTGATGTGGTAGAGATCGACCATGGGATGTGAACATAGCTTTTATCTACTTCAGTAAGATCAGTTCAACCTTATTCAGTTCAACAACTCAACCAGTATTGTCACTTGCTTGATAGAAAACTCTTTCTCAGAATTTCTTCTCTAGTGAAAATGCACTATAACGTTCAAAAAAAAGTTTTCAACTCTTCTGTTACATAATTGTCCAGGATTGAATATTTGCTGTAGAATAGATGGTTCAAAAAATAAATAGTTATGGGCTATAGGCACAATCCAGATATACTTGGTAGTTAGTGACTTTGATTTTCATTGCTAAGTGAGTCAAGTTTTTAAAATATGTATTTTACTGTTTCCTCCAGTATGTAGGACATATCCTTAATTACTAATTTCCACAACAACACTCTTTTTCCAAGGTGATTATGCACAGTTATGTTAAAAGAGTAGTAGAGATCAGAATATGGCCTGTTTCTTCCATGAACATCACTTATAAATATTTGTCACCTAAGCAGACTGCACTTTGTGAACATATTGAAAAGTTACAAGTCCAGTGCAAATCTATACCCTGTTCATGCTAGCCTTAAAAATCAATTGATTTGGCAAAGTTGCTCTGTATGTGACCTCCTAATATTGTAATTGCAAAGTCACAATGGATGTAATTGCTCTATAAAACTTCCACATACCATGGGCTATATAATCATTGAGAATAAGATTGACAAGGTATACTTTGTATGTTTTTTTTTTTTTTTCTTTGGGACAGCAAGGCTCCATTTAGGGTGTGTTATGGCAGGAGTACTTGGTATTTTTTCTTCCCGGAATGATGAAGTGCAAACAGTTTTCTCATTCAGTCCTGAAGTTTACAGGTGTGCCACCATGTTATCCATATCACTCTACAGCATTCTTCGCAGCTATCATCATGCCTGTAAAATAAACTAGGCTCTTGCTCATGCTGGAGTTTATACACTGTGAAAAAATTTACTGTCACCTCTTGATTTATGAGCTTGCTTTACAAAGTTCTGGGCTTAGCGGTGGGTGACATGGCTCCTCTTGAGTAGTTTCAGCTCTTTTCTGAACCATGATCATATGATACTAAGGATGTCTTTCAAGGAGATCCTGGACGAGTAAGTCCAAGGATTGGTGATTAGGACAGAACCACTTCTCAGAGGTTAAGTGAGTAATGAACCTCAAATGGCTCAGGGATTCAGGCCTTCAAGTTTCAGGAGTGTTTTGAAACATTCAAAGCCCACCTCAACACCTTGCCAGAACTACCTCTATGTGAGCAATTGTTCTTTCTTAAAGTATCTTTCTGTTTCCAGCTGCAGGAAGAAAGGGCAAGTTTTTTTCAGCAGGTTACTGAAAACGTGAGTTTAGGTGCACAAGAATTGTTTTGCCCTGATTTTGCTTCAAATACTTCCTATATTATTTTATTCTTGTTGTGAATAGCTTTATTTCTTGTTAAAACTGAAACACAGATGTGCTTCTTTTGAAAAATATGGGAGACAAAATCTGGCTTAAAAAGGACATGCAGCAAATAGCAAACAGTGTTTGGAGAAGCTTCTGTTAACCTTTTGAACAATCCAATCTGTCATAGTCAAAGCTGTATCTCTGATGACGCACAGAAATCAATTCTTTTAACTCAAGAATTCTTGAATTTCCTCATGATGCAGATAATGTTTTCATATGGGGAGAATCTCACAAATATTTTAAATATCCAGAGTTAGTCTCTGTACTTGTTTTAACCACTTCAGGCTCTCGGAGTGGAAAGGAAGAGGCACTCTCAGAGACGAAATTATCTGGCCCATCTCAGATGCTTATTTTTCAGAGTTGAATCATTCCCTTCTTACTTCTTTCTCCTTCTGTTGAGATTAGAGGAACCTCAAAGTGATCATCTCAGACTTAGGTGCCTAACTTTTTCTAACTTTTTCATGTTTATGCCTGCACACCCCTTTGACATCACATGGTTTCCCTATAGTTACAAGAGTTGCATTTAGGGAAGAGTGATTTTGTGTGTTTGCATATTGTATTTTCTCATGACCTGGTCAGGAGGAAGGAGGAAAAAGGACTAATTAGCCAGCTGTCACTGTACTACCAGTGACGACCAGAGTACTAGGGGTATTTCTATTTCTTCAAAATTTTCTGAACAGCTTCACACTAACCATGTTTTATTCACTTGTTTTAAAGAGAATATCATGAAAGGCTGATGACTGTGCTAGCATGGGACAGGTCATCTTCTGGTGGAGGACAGGATTAGTGTAGGAATTAAGCTGATTAACACAAGGTAATGCGCTTCTAAAGGGAACCTGTTCAGTCTCACAGACTCAGTTTACCTACCTAATGTTTGTGTACAAGTGATCTTCTCACCTCTCCAAGAGACAGCTTTCAGCCTGATTTGTAGCCTGATAATGAGCTCTTCTTGGCACTTGACTGCAAGACTGGTTGCAACAGCACATAGCGGGATCCTGCACTGGGAAAATCCGCATTAAAGGACACGCCCCAGGTGAAGAAAGATGGATATCCTTTCCTCCTGTACCACAGGCCCAGGTGCACCGCATGGCTGCTTAGCACATGGTCAGACAAGCCTCTGTAATGTGATGTGTTGTGTTAGCTATGCATTTCTGTCATCTTGACACATGGGTTCTTGCAGAGCAGTTGAGGAAGACGAGAGGAAAAGGTTAAGTGAACTGGACTTCTTTAGAAGAGAAAGATAGGTAGACATTTTCCACTGCCTAAAGGAGGATTATGGAAAGATGGAGCCAGACCCTTGTCAGCGATGTACAACAAAAGGACAAGAGACAATACTCATGTTGCAAGAAGTGTCATTTCAACATAAGGACTAAAATCTTTATCATAGAAGTGTTTAAGCACTGGAACAGTTAGCCTGGAGAAGCTGTGGGATTTCCATTCTTTGAAATTTTCAAAAACTGAATAGGGCAAGGCTCGGAGAAACCTAGAAAGCAGGAGATTGAACTGGAGATCTCTTAAGGTCACTTCCTACTCGACTAATGTTGAGATTCCGTGATTTGAGGTTGAGAAGTGTGACAGATATAACAGCATCCATGTAATATAATGCCTTGTTCCTAGACCTCTGACTTGGGGAACAAAACCAATGTCCAGCACTGCCAGAAAGAGGAAGAATATATGGGCAGATCCAAATAGTTGTGGAGGGATGTCCACATCTCTTACTGTAGGATCAAAAACTGGAGCTAGTGGCTGGGTCATGAAACTCTCCTTGATCACTGCTTGATCCACACATGAGCCAGCAGTGTTGAAAGATTTACAAATGTGACCTTTTAAGACCGATTTTATAAGGATATGAAGACTTTGGGAGCCTTCAAGATGTATACATGAGATGCCCACACTAACTTATGAAACCTTTAGCAAATTTCATCTCATTGGACAAATTTTGAGAAAGAGTTAAACTCTCAAAGGAAATGAGTTCCTAGATATTTTTTATTTATTTGTTTTGCTTTGTTTTGCTCTGAAGATAGGTATCTGAACAAATAGAAGAAAACTAAATAATGCAGCTATTTGAGGAGTTCTGCAAATGAGGATCCACTTTTTATCTGTCTGTGTATCTATGCATCTATCTGTTGCATACTTGCACACTCCCTTTATTATGAATATGCTCACGCACAGCACATAACCAGAATAGCACTTTATGCATTTCACTTGATTCCCTTCTCTGGTGGCATTCCAAATTTAAGGATTAGGATCTTAAATACATATATAGGAAAATGTGAGCTAATAATTATGTTAAAAGTTACAGAGAAGATAAAATGTGTTCTCTGTCTATCAGACAGTTATATCTTCTAGCTCTGGTGTGCATAGTTTCATTTCTCTTCTGAGATCTTGGTTTATTTCTAATTCTTTTATGCTAACCGATGTGGAAACATTAGAAACAAGGGCAATATTAATATATTAAAAATATATTAATAATACTATAACTTCAATGAAACAAGCTGTGTGGTAAAGAATGCTGTAACTATTTGGTCGGTGTCTGGTGTTAATTATATAAAACTATAGTCACAACTCAGAACTTAAACTCTATGATGAAAATAATGATGCCGTTGAGAAGGAATTTAAGAATGAGATACAACCTAGATTCTGCAACATACATGTTTAAAATAAACCAGAAATGTTTCTTAGGATTAAGAGAGTTGCATTAAAATGACCTCAGATGAGGTTCTGAACTCTAAAATACCTCCAATAAGCAATGTGAGGGTGTTTGTAGAGACTTTTTTTTTTTTTTAAGCGTTAGTAATTAATCATTTTTGCAGCTTATCATGAGGAGTAAAGTCTCAGTCATATGCACTTTAAAATCAGGACTAAACACCATTGTGAAAAATAACCTCAAACTTCAGAATAATTCAGGGGTCTCATTAAACTTATCACCATAGTCAGCACCAGGCAGGAATTCAGCTGAAGTGATGATAGTAGTCCTTGTGGGTGTTAATGTCTTCAGGTGAAATCCTCACCCTGGGCTGGCCTCTAACTACCCTCTTGAGTAACTTGTGCCATTAAGGAGTCTGAGAAGTGTCAGCACAGCTATGTTCATGGAGTAGAGGGGAAGATTTCCTCTTTACAGCCATGGTGGAAGACAGACATGATGTCTATAAAAGGCTTTTTTTTTCAAGAAAGAGTAAGACTGGGGGGATGGAAAGGGACAGTCAAGGCAGGAGGGAAAGTTCAGAGCTTCAGTAGGAGCCATATGAAGAGCTATTCAACTGCCCAAGTCTAGTTTCACCAGGAAGACAGAAGCAACCATTGGGAGGGTGGGAAGTCTTCTTAACCTTAGTGGAGTAACACATTTCCCATGTTTTTTGCTGGCATTAGGCCCTTGACAACTTTCCTGCCTTGTTGTCTGAGTCACAGCAGGTCAGGCTCTGCCCAGAATGATTCCAGTCAGTTTTGTCCTGATTGACCAAATGTCAGTGATTTCCTCTTTTTGTGTGTGTTTGTTTTAGTAACCTCTATTCATGGAGGAAGTCTGGATCTGATAGCTTTCCTGTTTCATTTCCTACCTGTGTTTAATAAGTGATCATCTTTCCTTGTTCTCAAGCAGTGAGTCTCCATGTTGTTTCCCTTATGAAATGACTTTTGCCATCCTTTTGAATTCCCAGTAGAGGCACTGAATGCTGAGGGAAAGAGACGTTTCTGGTAGGTATGAAACTCAGCTATGTTTGAAATCAGTCATAGTTAAAAAAGAAAAAGTACAAAAAACATGTGAAAAAGATCAGGAAACTGGTTTAGGTCAATCCTTGAATGAATAGAACACATTTTGATAACACTTATGTTCCCCTTGCTGACATGCCTTGCATTTTCTCCTTGTGTTAAGTATTGGAATGGAAAAAGAATTACAAATTAGACAAGATTTGTATTGTTTTCTTAGAAAAACAATGAAGACGCAGTATTTAGAAACAACAGTTTCATGTTTGGGTTCAAGATTATATTTGGGTGATATTTTAGGTTCAGGCACAATTTTAATTAAATTCCTCTATTGGTTCTTAGTCACTCTTTTTAGAGGGGCTGGGACAATCTAAAGCTTATTTATTTATTTATTTATTTATAACTGTCTTTTGAAACTTCAAAATAACCTGAAATAGAAATAAAAAAAAAAAAATAGAAAAGTATTTTTGTTGCTGTTGTTTATTTTATTTTATTTTATTATTTTTTTTTTGTCCAACTGGAGAGTAGAGAGATAGTTATAATATACTTCTGAGTATAATACTCAGAAGATTAGGGGAAGGCAGACAGTGCGTTTGTAGACGATGAATCCAATTTCATCTTCACCTCAATGTAAGTGTAATGATTTTAGAAGCCTTACCCCTCTTTTGCATTGCTACACGTGAGATGAAAATCGGGTTCTCAATGCACTTAGGTATATTTGTAACAATGAATCATGATGGAAACTATGAAATTTTTGTTGAACAGGTGGACAACTTTTTGTGGAGCTCCCTCTGTGTACACTTAATAGAATCATGGTTTTCTCATGCAGGTTTTTAATATAATGTTACTTCTAAATGTTAGTCTAACATAAGATTTTGAATGCTAAATTCATATTTGTAGTCACTAACATAAATAATAAATCATATGACACTTTAACTACATTTTTAGCAACAATTGTGGTAGAATATTGTGTGAGGAAAAGCTGAAGAATCCCATGCAAAGAGATATTACAGTACTCTTCTATTATTTCTCCCAGTATACATTTTCTTACACACACAAAAAAAAGAAAAAATCACATTTCAGGCACTGTAGTAAATCAAGTTATTATTAATAATAATCTAAAATAATCCTAAAAGGAACTTAGAAAAATTTCCTTAGAATCTGCTAAGATGTTTTTGAGCTAAGGATATCAGAAAGAGATTTTTTTCCATGTATTCATTCCTGTTGTACAGATTTAGAGGGACCATTTTATATTCAGAGCTGGAATAGCCATTGATTTCCTTCTGGCATGCATGTGAAGTTCCTTTTATCACCAATGGGAGTCATATATTCACATTAAGTTAAGAACAGGCCTTGATTCATAGCCGTTTTTTCCTCAAATATGACTTTAATATCAGAAATATACCAGATGCTTTTTCTTTTCTTTTTAAAAATATATTTCATTGGAAATCCTGCACAGACTTAATTAATGTTCTTTAGAGGTGCTTGAGAACCTGTCCAGGGACCTTTTTCATTATATTTTTCATAACAAGATACATCCTTTTTTTGGCTAGCTAGACTCTTTTTTAGCAGGTAACCTTTCCATTTTGTCAGTTCTTCTCTTGGATGCCACAAATCTTGCCCTAGCAATACTTCATCCCAAATTTGCATCTGATCATTTAAGATTTAGTCAAAAAGCTACAGAAAACAATGGAAAAGTTTCCACTTACCCCAGTAGACTATGGATCAGCCCTACAACAGAGCTCACATCAAAATTCAAAGAAATTTTGTATTAGTACGGATGTTCCGTCTTTTCTGAGAATGAAGCAAACGGAAACCCTACATCTAGATATTTGTTTATTTTTGTCTCTCTTGTTGATTTTGTTAGTTGTTGAGTCAGTGTTTCCATTTCTACAGTTTCCCCACACTTCATTAAATTCACAGTCAAACTTGGCCATGCTTTTTGAAGCTGTTTGTTTCTTATATTCCTGATACCAACCATGTCGGGAATGTTAGGCTACAACTAGCAAAATACTAAAAAATTAGCATAATTTACTATAGGATTTGACCTAGACCAGTAAGATCACCATTAAGTTCTGGAGAATAATTTATTTACTGACAGTTTATAGCATCACACTCTTTTTATTGCACTATTTTCTCTTTTGTTCCGATACCATCTTGATTGTTTTGTTTTCTGGTTTAAACCTCCGCAGTTCCCCAGTGTGATAATTAGACATGCTCAGTAATATACTGCAGATGTCAAAGGAAATCTTATCTTTATCATATGCTTATATGGGGCACAGACAATAATCTGGAGTTTGGGGATGTGAATTATAGTGGAGGAGGAATTACTTTTTTGCTGTCCCTATTTAAGTACAGTACTATTTGCATTACAACAATATCCAAAGACCCCAGTCCCTGATAACTGTCCACTAAAGCAGAATTCTGCTTTACTGCACACAGTCCAAAAAGTTCAGAGTTTAATCAGAAAATGCAACAAAATTTACCAAGGAAAGTGGAGATGGCAAAGTTTGGAGAGTCTGCTCCAAGTTCACAAGAGAGTAGAGTCAGGAATACAGCCCCGTTCCTCGAAGTGCTGGTCCGGGGCTTTGCCAGTGGCTGATCATGCTGCCACCAACAGAAAGGAAGATGTTCAGTCCATATTTGAACTCATAAGGTGCCACAACACTGGCTTGAAAAGAAACCTCAGCAAAGCTAGGATATCAGCACAGATCTCTAGATATCTCCCCTTTGTTTTCATAAAGAAATATATATATGTATATATGTATTTCCAGCTAAAGTGATAAATGTGGATTTTTTTTCTTTTTTTTCTTTTTTCTTTTCTTTTTTTTTTTTTTTTAATTTCACTACTTTTACTGACATACTTTCTGATTCTGCTTCACTGATTTTAACTGGTTCTATCCACATTTTCATTTCCATTATTGCTCTTTAGAGAAGGAGGCTGGTAGGTTACAAATGTGGAAACATTCTGTACACTAACTACATAATATATGAATAAACTACAGTTTCTTTAGAAACACTAAATGAATCATCTAGAAAGACATACAAGAGAGTTCCTACTTTCATAACCTGTATTTTTTATAAACTCATAAGTGTTTCAGTCAGTGGACAACGATTTCAGAACTGAATTGCAACATTTTGCTGAATCATTTTACCTCTATTTTTTCCCTCTTAATTACAAAAATAAAAGTTTGTGGTGATTATTATCCTTATAAAAGAACCCCTTTCCCTCCTGTCTTCTTCTCTTCCTCAGTATTACTTCTTATTTCTTTTTTCCTCTAGGGATTTTTCCAGTCTATCAATATGTTTTCCACAAAAGTATATGGCAAGTGGAAAAATGCATTAGAGCTATTACTTTACTCCATGACTTAAATTCCCAAACACTGAACTTTTAAGAGTTTCATGTCCTTTGGGTTATGCAAAGCTTGGTCTATATCAGAATACAGTGAAGACAAGCTAATAGCACTGTGTTTACCTACTTCTATATATCCGATTAATCACCCAAAGAGCCCAGAGGATAGCCAGCTATAAACATTACTAAAAGCTACTGGTTGGCACCATTTGTTTTGGTTGGGGGGCACCAAAGGAGATGGAGATTTGCTTTTGTTATTCGTTAAAACATACCAGAATTAGCTCAACTCCTTCCAATCACTGATGATTTATGAGGCTGTATTAAATAAATTCTTATATAGGTGAGCTCTTTTCACATGGAGCTCTTCAGTATCATGGGAGCAAGTGGTCAGAAAGTTTTTTAGGCTACAGTTTTACCCACATGTTTTCAGAATGTGATAGGATGTGTCTAGAATGTGAATATATTGGAGCTGACAATTTTATATGTAGATAGACACACATACAGACATACACAGGAAAATGTCATTTCCCATGTGTACAAGCACACACTCAATCATTCAGAAATCTTCTTTGCATTGATTTTAAGAAAATCTGTGCTGTGTGCAGCTCCACTGAACTCTCAGTGTGGTCTCATGGCCTCTGCTCATGTAAGAGGGTGCATGCCTACGTGTTCAAGCCTGGTGAAGGTAATGGCACATCCTGTGTGAATATGACAATCAAGATCTAATAAAAATAAATGAAATTGAGGTCTATAGTTTTAGGACCTGAAAAACCATTTCAAGCTCTGTTCCACTGAGTCCAATAGTTTGCCCAATGCAGTTGAACCCCTTCTGAAGTGAATGAGCATCCTGTGTTTGTGAGGGAGATATGATTACAAATGTACCTTAGTCCTTTGCTTGCCTGCATAGACTCTCCATACTTGATCAGTAATGGGTTTTGGGGAACCCTGGGACATCAGTTCAGATGTTTCTATAATAAGAGTGAGATCATGAATCCAGTGAAGGGAACAACAAAACCACCACAGGGAAGTCTTATATTCCACCCAGCATAACTTGATTTTTTATTTCCTTTCAAAAACATGTAAAAGAACTTTCTTTCCATTCCCAATAGCCCTGACCAGGTAAAGCATTATTTCTATCATCAGTGGGCTGGAAACTTTGGGAAGTTTTTCACTAATGAATTACAGACTGTGCAGCATCTATATATGAGTCCCTTGAAAGCTAATTATATATATATATAGGCATACACATACAAACACTGTTTCTCTATATGTTCAAGAAGTTGGACTCACTAAGGTAGTGTTTGAAAACATCAACTGGAATTTCCATTTTGATCCTGGCCAGGATTTAGCCACCTGTGCATGCATAAGCACAGAGACCACCTATGAAGCTCACACAGTGAGATTTATAATGGGGATAACTCATATTTTTAGTGAAATCATGATATGTGGCATTTTTGTTGGAAACAGGTGCATTTATTCTACCTTTAATCAAGTGACTACCCTTATATTCATCCAAAAATGCCACTGAGGACCAAAATGCTTTTTACAAAAAACAAATAAATGATTTCCAAGAAAAAAGAGACAAGAGGGCAGAGCTTCCTCCATGGCTGGTCACACTCCTTGTCCTCTCAGCTGATGCTGGTGATAAATTTGCTGATAAAATCAGGAGGGACTTTCACGGGGGAACTTTACTTTTAAAGTATCTATGTAAGACTCAAACCTCCTTACATTGCAGATCTGCTGATCCCTGTTGTCTAACTGTGGTTACATGTGCTGACTCCAGTTTCAAAAATAATTTCTTAATCACTTTTGGCTCATCTTGGTTTTTCACATTGCAAAGCGAGTGCAGCTGTGGAAGGATGGACCAGATTCCATTCTCCCTCACACCTCATCAACATCAATGCTAATTAAGTTCTATGTTTGGGGCCGAGTTACACCCTGAGACACAAACGATCTCCAGACTGGGGCAAGAGCTTTTGCCCTTTATTTGTGTGAGTGCCTGGCATGATGTGAGTCCTGGACCATGTCTGAGGTTCCTGGGAATTACAGCAGTAGGGCTAATAAATAGCAATATTATATGAGTTAAGAAAATTAAGGTAATTCCTTCATGCACAACAGTGGGGCTGGGGTCAGCAGGCCAAATATGTGTCTATATGGTACAGTGTTCTGCACTCCTGGTCTTCTGAATGTCCAAGCTGGAGAACAATGTGCAGCACACGGCAATTTTTCCTGTCCTCACACAGAGAAAAGCAGAGGACACAGGGGAATGGCTCCTGTTCACCTGTCATCCTGGGAGCAAGGAATCACTGTCAGGTCTCACAGAACACTTTGTGTCTGCTGAGCCTCTTTGCTAACAAGCTAATTCTTCCCTTTAACATACTCTGCTGCCTCTGCTACTCTGCAAGGCTTCCTTCTTTGGCAAAACAAATGAGCTGCTCCATTAAATACTTCAGACCTGCGATACCTTTCAGGGTTTTGTTTAGTTGAAGCAGACAAGTCCTCCTCCCAGTACAAACCTGTCTCTTCCTCTCTCTCTGTCTTTCCCTGCAGTGTTACTTGAGTCCCCAATTTGAAATGCTGTAATAGCATGGCATAACTATTTAGTTGAACACAATCACACAATTGTGTGACAAGACAAATGTAATGTAGAGCACGGGGGAAATTTGATCCTAAACTCAGGGCATCCATTCTGCACCAGAACAGTTGAGAGCTATGTAGTTTTTGAAAGCCAGTCTCCTCTTGACAATTAACTTCAATTAATGGTACAGTGCACTAAGCAGAAAATAAAAACTATGCCATTAAATCCTTCGGTGCAGGCTGGAAGGGTTCCAGTTTGGCTCTGAACTACCCTAAAGAGCCTGTGTTCGTATTACATAGTTATAACTTTACAAGCCTAAAAGAATATGAATCAACAGGCATTTATGCTGTCCCCTGCACTTGACAAAGCTTATGTCTGGAGTTTTAATCCTGATGTAGCCAGGATACATTGAGGCTATTTTGCACTGAAAATATAAACCTGTCTGCAAATATTCTCTGCCACTTTAAAACCAAATAGCTACTATAGAGGTATTCCTTTCATTAATATGTATTTCACAGAAATATATTGACATAATAAAACAGCAGTTGTCTTTTGAAAAGTCTTTCCTATGAGCTTTACATTACAGTCAATGAGCTTGAAACCGGGCCGTGAAACCTGTTTTGAAACGCAAGGTGTTTGGGTAAGCTCTGCAAATGAGAGAGTAAACAGCCAGGATTACTGAGCATAAAGCATCTCAGGATGCAGCAGCCCACCTATCCCAGTCCCATACCACAGTGGAAGGAGGGATGGGGACCCTGGGAGCAGTTGTCACCTCCCAGCTGGGCACCGTCCCTGACCTACCTCAGGTGGCTTTCAGCCATGTGATGATTTTGATGTACAGAAGGGTCAAGAGGATTGACTGTCCAGGCTAGAGGTCAGCCAGAAATTATGATGAAAGTGTTGAGAGGTGAGACACCATTCTCTGAAAAATGTCAAGCCTTTTAATTGTAATTGTCCCTTTTGGTTTTAGAACTTGTGTCTCTTTGAACTAAAATATTTTCCAACCTGGAAGTTGAATAGGCTAATGTTTTTCTGTCAAAAATGTTCTGATGTGAAAACATGCTTACAATTAGGTGGTACCTTGAAAAGGAAACACCTTCTTCCCTCAAAAAAAAAAAAAAAAAAAAAAAAAAAAACAAAAAATTTTTTTTTTAAAAAAAAAAAAAGCTAAGTATTTTTTTCTTAACAAAATATTCTTCAGCTTTCAACCAGAATGTTTGGCTTTCAAAAACAGACCCACTTTTGGTTTGGTTCACATTTGTTAGCTTTTAATTAAACTTTCCATTATATCAAACAAATGTCAACATTTTCCACTGGTGTGTTTAGAGCAACTGTAAATATCCTTAATACATTGAGCACCCAAGTGGTGCCAATCAGGCTTGCACTCAGCCTGATTACGGAGGTACACCTTGACTCTCAGAGATGTCCATCCCATACGTGGCACCTTCCATTGCTCCCGTCTTCATTGGCACATAATTTGGAGCAGATTTTGGGCTGCACGTTTTTGCACTCATAGCAGCAGTAAATATCTGGGGAAAGGAAAAGGGACAAGATGTGAGCCTTTCTGAGACATTACTGAGTCTCAGCAGCTTGATATACCTCCCTGCAAAGAAAAGACTAAGGGAAAATGCCTCTAAAGTATCTGGGAGTGATTTGGATTCTGGGGGGGACACCACATCCTCACCAAGCCATGGTTTAACATCCAGAGAGTACAGGACCATGACCGCAGTCCAACTCAGTGATTGCTGTTGTCCCTCTGAAAAGCATGTCTGAGGTGTCCCCAGGGAAATTAAGCACATTTTGCTTCAGCATTTTTCATGGGGGAGCACAGAGTCCTTCAGATTCTAACAGTGACCAGTGTGAAATTTTCATAACAAGTTATTGTGACATTCATCTTTTCCAATTTAATTACTAATAACCTTCTGATGCATCCTTTCACTTTGCCCTTACTTAACTGAGACAACTTTTGAGCTTTCCCTGATTCTTTTTACTCACCTGTACAAAAGGTACAATAACTTCTCCTTATGTTCTTCCTGTCTGCAAAACTCAGCTAATATTTTTGGCAATTCTGAAGAGGGACTAGTATACTTATTATCTCCGTGGTGCATTGCAAGCTTTACCAACATTCCCTCATAATTTTGAGATATTTGTGTAACAGTGAAATCTAAATATACTCTTGTATGACAGTAGTTTTATTGTATAATGTGATAGAGTTTAACTGTCTTGTAAAAGTTGATGTTCCCCTAAAAGTTGAAATAACTGTACTTCAGGTTAACCATCAATCACTAACACAACTTCATTTGGCCCCAAAACATCCATGCTGTTTAGAGCTTTGCTTCCGAATCATGCGATTTTCAGACCCAAAAAGAGAAAGATGTGCTCAATGCACAAGATGTCAAACTGAGATTAAACCCACTAAGTTCTACAAAGCCTGCTGCAAAAATGATAACTATCTTTGTCAAAATCCCAAGCAAAAACATGTACGTCAAGTGAGATCGTCGATAAAATATGAATATCAGGGTAAGACTAAGTTGTGGGTTAGTTTCAAAGAATTTTTTTCCTCTGAGATGCAAAAATTATCTAAAATCTTACAACCCATTTCTGAACACTGCATTTATAAATTCTGATGACATGTGTAGTTTCCTTCTATGGCAACACATAACTACAAAAGAGCTGTTTATTTAATAGTATCTTTGAGTTTCTGTGGTTCACTGAGAGATTTGGGGTACTTATTTTTAATTCTAATTTGTCTGCCATTCATTACATGCATACCCACAAACCTATAGCTTTCTGGCTCTGGACTTACTATTGTGAACGATGCAAAGCCAAGAGATGAGGTATTTGATTTCCACAGAGACATCACATGCCATAGCATAATTAAAAGGTTTTTGTCTAAATGATGTGATGGGGATTGCTCTGCTTTGGAGATTTTTCTGCTTTGGAGGACTGTTCTGAGGTGCACCTAACACTATTGTGTCATGGTGTCCTCATGTTAATTCCAGTCCAAATGCTTCAATGTTCCCTACTGTAAATATCTATCTGTGATGTGGTAAGGTTTAATGTAAGCATTTCTTATAGGCTTATTTGTTTGGCATTGCTTGTAAACTTGGAGTTGTACAACACAAAACACAGAAACAAGCACCAGTTTTTGCTTTGTGGATAATACAATTGAAGTCATTGAACCTTAATCTTTATTTATGGGAATAGATTGTACTCCTACATCTCAAAGTGTGGGGAAAAAAAAAAAAAAAAAGACACTGACAGCTAACTGATTTTACCTGGGCATAACATGGGCTGGAGAATTGACCCTGTAAACTGCATCAAAGTGAAATTTGGTTTTAAACCCTTTCAAATCTTGATTCATAGACTTTGGGCAAGAGAGACTCTACAGTGTTATGAGATTAACTACACTAAGTTGTGATATTCCAACCTGAGGTGAATGGCACACTATATTGAGGGTTAAAGAAGCCAGGCCAGCTTCGACCTTTAGGCATTTGATCTTATTTAGTAACTACAAAAAGTACAGACATGAGGATGGTCCTACAAAGGTCATGGAATTCTGCTGTTGAGTGAAAAGAGAGGTGAACGCACTGAGATGCTTTCCATGTGCTGAGAAAAGGTGGAATAACTTAACACCCGCAAACCTTTCCTGGATATGGTCAAATGTGTCTCTGCAGAGCCGTATTTTGACACCAACTGTTCCTGTGCCAAAATAGACTCCTTCCAGGTTCTCAAAATCCTGCAGAACTCCCCTCCCCATCCCTATCAGTGGCTTTCCAGTGCAAGGGCTTCCTTATCCTTCCTCCTGCCATTCCCCAAGTCCTTCAATCTTCTGGATTCAGTGGGATCCTTCTCTTGGCTTCCTGGGGTTCCTGGTCACTCTGACTTGGTCTCCTCTATGTCTGGGTAAACAGCGGCAGTAATTAATGAAGTTATAGTATGTCTGCTACTCAGGCAAATAGGGACACTTACATTCCCTCACCTCTAAGTTTTGCCGTGATTTGGGTTTTCACTATAGCTTCAGGTTCCCACTTTGGATCAATACATAGCTTTTCACCAAATCTGTTTTTGGACTGCCTAACCATTGTGAGTATCCCATTTTTGGTTCCTTGAAGAAGCTTAGACTTCATTTAGATTGATATATATTTGAACAGTACAGGATTTTTTGCCTGAGTAAAACCCAAGATGAATAAGAATTCCATGATTTGTCTTATGTGACAGAAAGTAAGGACAGTTCTAGTTCAGCTATTTTCATGATTCACCTATGAACTGTACAAGTGTTAACACATCCTATTATTATGATTTCCCCACTCCCACTTGCTTGTTTGCTTCACCCACCTGTTGCATCTTGCCTTTTAGATTGCAAGCACTTTGGGGTAGGTATGTTGTTTACTCTGTGTATGTTGTACAATGTCTAAGTATGACCCAGTTTAGGCTCCTAGGTTCTTCCGTAATAAAAAATAAAAGTAATGAACAGCAGAGATAAGCAGAGTCAATAGTTAGATACTGATTAGTTTTAGGATAGGAACCTTTAAAGTGTATCTTTTTTTTTAATAATGATATAATTAATGTGTGATAATGATCTTAGAGTAAAATCTGATTGGAAAGTAGACATCTGTTTTTTTTTTTTTTTNTTTTTTTTTTTTCTGCAAAGTAGTTAAATGAGGTCAGCATTTTAAGCTTTCTCCCCACCCTTCCCTGCAGCCGAGGGTTCACCTCACCTATGTTAACATGAGATAAAATTACAATGTCTGGTCTCACCAGTGTCTTGTAGTGGGAAAATTAACATGTACTAGCTATTCATGGGTGAAAATGCCTGAGTGTTTCAAGGAGGGAAAGCCCATGTGTGAGAAGCTATCAGTTGTTTCCTTGGTCTGACATTCCTTGGTATTCACCACACAAGTTGACTTTCAAGATGAACTCTTTTGTGGTTGTCTTTCTTGTTT
Organism: Anseranas semipalmata; assembly: GCA_013399115.1. Lineage (NCBI taxonomy): Eukaryota > Metazoa > Chordata > Aves > Anseriformes > Anseranatidae > Anseranas > Anseranas semipalmata. The sequence goes on along the minus strand of VXAA01004089.1, from coordinate 347,200 downwards.
ATTATGAGGAATTTGTAACCTATTCCAAGGGTGCCACCAAAGACATATCTGCTGAGAGGCAAAGATCTTAGCGTGAGCTGGATTCAAGCCCTTGCCCAAGAAGAGATGGGCTCATCTGTTGTGATGGTTCCCTCCAGCATGCATCTGTTTGAACAAGAGTGTTGTTCCCTGTTTGGCAATAGTGTATTTAGCAGGCACAGTCATCAATCAAAGCATTATCATTAATAATCAAAGTGAGACATTGAAAGAATGGGAAATTAATCACAAGTGGCAGGTGAAGCACCTCAGTGCAAGATGAGCTTTTCTGCATACTGAAAAGGATTTTTTTTCTGCTAGCCTTTACAAAGGAAAAACTGGGTTTAATCCTGCATTACATCATATACCCTTTCCCCCTGCTGTGTAAAGGGAATGGTGTATGATCACCATTTGCTAAAGGGTGGTATACTTCAGAGTGGTATAAAGTATCCTCATCCAGTCCAACAACAGTGAAACAGGGCCATTATTTCTTTAGGCATTAGGAATTTTAGTTTCTACTGCCTGGCAACATGATTTGGATAATTTCAGGACTCAATGTGGCTGAAAAACTTACTGTGATTATCATCTTTCTCCTCCCTGCATGGGCCCCTCAACAGGTACCAAAAGAACAACACTGATTAAAAAGACAAAGCAATAACTTTGATTTAGGCTGATTAATAAGGTAATAAAAATGACTGAAAACTAAACAATTCAAATCAAAGTCCTGCTCAATATATCAACAGGTTGAACTTACGTCACTGATTATAGCCACTTTTTGTTATTCATTCTTTCATTATGACAGTTATGACCCAAATATCATGCTGAACTAATTGAAGCTTGCCTTTACATTAGAAAAATCTACAAGTGAGAGATAGTGTGTGCCTTTCAATAGCTGCTGTGCTAATACTTTTTTTTTTTTAAACCAAAGCCTGTTTTACTTGTGTAATTGAGTGACATAAATTCATTCAGAATGAAAATAAATCAATGTATACCCACATTAAGTCACAGAATGTACATTTAACCAAGAAACATCCAGTATAGTTCTCAGAGCACGAATACATAAGCAATGGCAAATCTGTTACTGGCAGAATACTGGCACAGTTTTAGGAATCCTTATTCCTCCAGCTTTTATATCAGGGGGGCATTGGGCACTGGCTGGTGTTGTAGGATGCTTAGAAGGGTGGCAACTACAGTCATAAAGGCATGAAAGAAGTGATGGTAGCTAGCAAAGGACTTTACTACAACACCAGCTGTGAAGATTGGACAATATACACTTGATGCACTTGATATAGGACTCCCTTTCCACAGTAAAAGCTATTTCAGTACCAAACCAAATACTGCCTGGGGACTGAAGTGGAATGGCTTTATATTCTTTCTGAGACTCACTGTCCCTTGGAAAAGAATCCTGATCTAGCTTATTTGCCACTATATAGGACTCCTCTGTTTTTGCTGACATATTCTCAGGTGACAGTAGTGATCTGAAACATAGGAACATGACACCAGCAGTCAGGGGCAGATCAAAACGAACCTTTCCCAGAATCTTTTTTTTTTGTTGTTTTTTTTTTTTTAACAGTGAACAATAGAATATATGGAGGAAAAGAGAATAATTCTTCCTTTGATAATCAGTGACTTAGATCACCTTTAGCTGAAACTATCTGGACAATAATACATGATAGCTTTGATAGATTATTCTATTAATTTGATTAATTTCTTCTCTAACCCATTCATTCCTTTGGCCTTCACAACATCCTATGGCAATAAGTTCTACAGCAGCATGAAAAGGAATTATCTTTCGCTCTTGTTAAAGAAATACGCAATTCATAAATATATAGATCATGATCCTCTTCAGCAGATTCTTTTCCAAGGCAGAGTCCTACTTCATATTGTATTTCATTAAATTTTCCAACTTCAGCTGACCATAGCATCATTATGCAACTGTAGGGTAAGGATGCTCGAACCACAAAGACCTACCTTCTTGCCACTTCTAGGCAACATCACATCTAAGGACAGCCAGAGAGAAGTTTAACTTGTTAGAGCAATTAACATCCAGCCTAACAAACATGGAAGCACTGGTAGCAATGAGACCATATTATGCCAAGCCTTCAGGCTTATTGTCCTATGACAAGAGCATTAAAATGACTTTTTATGTCTTCCTGGATTACAAAAAACAATGTCTCTCTGAGCAGCTCCTCCATACTCCAGAGCAGAAGCTGAAGGAATCTTCAGGAGGATTCTTTGGGATTGCATTTTGCAAGATATGGGACAAAACTTTAGAGATCACAGTTACAAGCTGATATGGTTACAGTCAATAATGATAACCATAACTAGTAACTCACCCAGGCAGATCTTGTTTTGCACTGCGGGATGTTGAATTGTTTTAAAACACAGTTTTGCTTCAGTGACACGGAATTTGGGGTTCATGAAGATACTCAAAATTGAGGCACATCCCTTAACTGTGGTAAGATTACCTTTGGGGTTGGTGAGACTGGGAAAAGTGTCTGTTGAAATACAAAATGACTTTATGTTGATACGGAATATCCTGCTGAAAAAGAAAAATCAAAGACTAATGGTAAGGGAAATGTACTGTCATTTTCTGTTAAGAAGCTCATCTTTTGCCTCCTTTTAGAACCATTAAAAATTACTTCAGGCACAATTTAATAATCTACATCAGTATCCCAGGAGTTGAGATAGCAAATGATATTACAGCAAAAATGTCTTAAATAAAATAAACCTCAGTAAACCCAGAAATGTTGCTTTTTCATCAGATTCCTGAATAATTCAAGAGCTGTAACATCCTTTTTTTAATTTTACTTAAATGGGTATATTCTGCCTCCTAAATGACAAGTGTAGTTTAGCATTAGACATATGCAGTGAAGCAGAATTGGGTTAAGATTAGGTGTTATGTAAGAGATTGTGTAATATAACTCTTTCACATGTGATTGTGCAATTGTCAGTATTAATTGTAAGCAATTATCCATGTTCTTTGGATACTGTTGTTCCCATCCTACCTCCCTGATTCTGTGGGTCACATTCCAAAATTTCCATATGGAAGAGAGAGGTAGGGAGCATGGGGTGGCAGTGGTGGAGGGAACTCCTGCTGTGTTTCACATCCGAGAGAGCCACAGCCACCCCAGGGTCAAATCATGCTGTTGCCCAGTGGAAGTAGGTTGGGTGACACTGCCTTACCAGCCCTCCTTAACTTCCTCCCATATCCAAGAAGTTAGCTACTCAGAAACTTCTGTCCTGTGCGCAGACTGTTCCTCAATCACAGCATTATCCTGGCATGGGTTGTTGCACATGAACCACATGTGACTCAACACACGGATTGATCGTCCTTGCCCACCACTTCATGCACACCGTGACTTGGGGAGCAGGAGGAGTTACTTGCAGCCCTGTGGACTAAATGCATGACAATGAGATAGGATGATTCCAACAGAGACTGAATGCACTTAGAGGAAGGATCTGAGATGATCTGAAACCTTTTGCACACTCTTTTTGCCTTCAACTTTTAGCACTATAACTCTAGCTATGTACTCCATTGATCTTTGAAACTTTTGACTAAGTGGTATAGCACCCTTACTGGTTAGATATTAAATAAAGCATATTTGCAGGCCAGCACACATTTATTTTTTAGCACCCCTGCTGAAGGCCATAAGATACGTTGGATAACAGAGGATAAAGGCTAGGAAGCATGGAGGGAGAGTTACACCGACATTACCTTTGACAAAACTTTGTTTTCAGGTCTTTTAAAGGTGGTCAGGGTACCAACATGGGGGAAACTATTCCATTGTAGTCTTCCTTACTTGCCACTCAAAATGGATGGGATTCACCTGACCAAGTGTAGGTTTTGACAATGAATGCATCTGTCTGTGCAAGTCATTCCAGTTTGTCTTTATAGTCAGGGGAAATCTAGCTGATATAGCCCGTGAAACCCAGAGCACTGTTTATCACATTCTCAAATATTCTTCTCAATTAAGTCAGATGAATTACGTCTAGAAGTGCCTATTTGTCTCCCCTGAATATATGGACAGCTGAAGAAGAAAAGTTCTGTTGCAGTTTTCAAAAAAGCACATACATGCCCGAAATTTGCTGAAATGAATCACATTGTAGTTTTCTGTTCCTCAGTGTCTCGTATGAAAAAGGAGATACCATACAGAAACTTACCACTGTAAGGTTCACCACTTGAAAAGTACTAGATTCTTTTTCCTACAAAAACTCAGTTTATACTCTAGCCTATATACTTTACAAGTGAAATATGAAGTAAAATCATGTGCTACTAGGCAAACAAAACACCTTTCTAAACTTATTGACACAAACTTTCCTCCCAGTTGATGTTATCTCTTTTTAAATTGTATTAGATCATATCTTACCAGGAGAGCAGGCTGGTTAGGTATAGAACTGAGTCTGATGACACACCAGTTTTACTGCACTTAGCTCCAAAATTTTGAGTAGATATTCTGCTATTTGAATAGAGACATCACCACGTAACTAGAGCTAGATGTACATTCATGTCTTCATTCTTTCTCTAGAGAAATCATGAACCCTACCTGTAATAGCAAGAGTTTCCAGTTTGGAAGCACAGGAGCAAATAAAGAAAAAGAAGTGGAAATCATTAATTTGAAACCTGTAAATATAAAATTGCTGTTATAGAGACAAGTGGTGTCAAAAACACTCTCCTTCTGTCCTACATAATTCCTCACTACAAGTCCTACAAATCTTGCATTGACAAATACCTTCATGTGCACTTACATTGCTCTCCAAAACATGCAAAACATGCCTTTAGCATCCTAGTGAAAAATGCCACTCTGAGGGGTTGTGCCATAGCTGTTGCATTGTTTCAAGCCCTTTAAACTAAAATAGAGGACAATAGTAATTAAAGTTGTATCTTAAGTCAGGTGATGCCACATCGAGCACAATAAAGACCTGAGTTGAGTTTGGGTGTGGCTGGTTACCAATGAGGGGACAAACCCTAAGCAGTGGAAAAGTGAAAGTGACGTCTTTGTGTTCAGAAGTCCAAAAGTTTTTATTCTTCTCAAACTGTCTCCTCTGCAAGTTGAAAGAAGAAGAAAAGAGAAAAAAAAGAAAAGAGAGAGAGAGAGAGAAGAAAAAAAGAAGGAAAGGAAAGGAAAGGAAAGGAAAGGAAAGGAAAGGAAAGGAAAGGAAAGGAAAGGAAAGGAAAGGAAAGGAAAGGAAAGGAAAGGAAAGGAAAGGAAAGGAAAGGAAAGGAAAGGAAAGGAAAGGAAAGGAAAGGAAAGGAAAGGAAAGGAAAGGAAAGGAAAGGAAAGGAAAGGAAAGGAAAGGAAAGGAAAGGAAAGGAAAGGAAAGGAAAGGAAAGGAAAGGAAAGGAAAGGAAAGGAAAGGAAAGGAAAGGAAAGGAAAGGAAAGGAAAGGAAAGGAAAGGAAAGGAAAGGAAAGGAAAGGAAAGGAAAGGAAAGGAAAGGAAAGGAAAGGAAAGGAAAGGAAAGGAAAGGAAAGGAAAGGAAAGGAAAGGAAAGGAAAGGAAAGGAAAGGAAAGGAAAGGAAAGGAAAGGAAAGGAAAGGAAAGGAAAGGAAAGGAAAGGAAAGGAAAGGAAAGGAAAGGAAAGGAAAGGAAAGGAAAGGAAAGGAAAGGAAAGGAAAGGAAAGGAAAGGAAAGGAAAGGAAAGGAAAGGAAAGGAAAGGAAAGGAAAGGAAAGGAAAGGAAAGGAAAGGAAAGGAAAGGAAAGGAAAGGAAAGGAAAGGAAAGGAAAGGAAAGGAAAGGAAAGGAAAGGAAAGGAAAGGAAAGGAAGTCTGATTTGAGATATCATACAGCTCCTCTGATTTGTGTGTCACTTTCAGAGCATCCAGAAGGACCCATTCCCAGGACCAGTGTACTGAAAATTGTGCAAAATGTTAGGAGAATCAGGTTTTATAGCCATACTGATACTCAGGTTATCAATGTGTTGGGCTATTGATGTGCACTGTAACTCCAGGAACATAAAGCATGCCAAAGTAATATTACATGTGAAACATAAATCTATCGCATATCTCTTTGCATCAAGAACATTAATTAATGGTGTGATGAGAATGCCATTTTCAGCTTACAGTGCAAGCTGTGAGAAACTGCCAGTGATTCTTCTGGCTTTAATAACTGCATTTATTTCAAGGAAGGAAAAATGAATTTAGTTATTAAATTGAAGATTCTACCTTATCATTATGAGATTGAGCTGCAGGTAGAACTTACAGTATTTATTTTAGAGCACTGAAAGTCTGGATGCCTCTTTCAGTATTGGTATTTTGTTTTAGTGTATTTTAGAATACTATGCAAATCAAATTCAGTTTGCTGCAGAGTGGGGAACGAGGCACTGCAGGTTCTCTGAGAGATAGTATGGGAATAACCATGCAATTCTCCCCATATCCCAGAGTGTACGGAGACTACAGGATTCTGTAATACAATGTGACCAGGAGATATTGTCTGCTAGAAGTAGAGAACAGGACTGTGTGTACTTAAATCTTATGAAAATGTGTCCTTACAATTTACCCAGCAATTCCAAATGTGACATACAATAATTAAAAAATCCAGGGTCATTTATTAGCTGGCAAAACCCTGGTTACATACTTTTTTTTAGAACAGCACCTTTAATGAGTTCGCAACGTTGCAACCCAATTTCATCATGCGCTGGCTTGTCTCATTGAAGAAAAATCCCATTGATGTCTTGTTGATCTTTGAAAGCTAGAGATAAGAAATTCTGTGTCAATGTCAATAATGGTACAATGAAATGAACTGTATATGTACACTGACAGCATTTGTATCTATAAGGGGAGCTGCTTAGGAATTTTCTCAATGGGAATGGGAAGTTTTACTGTGAAGAAAGTGCTAACTCATTGTACCTGCTTTTTCTTTATTTTTCTTTCTTTCTTCTTCTTCTTCTTCTTCTTCTCTCTCTCTTTTTTTTTTTTTTCTTGGAGACATGATTTCTGTTTAAAGAATGATTAGATTCCAAGGGAGGATAGGGTAGGGCGAGGAAGATATCAGTCATATCATCATTCACAACAATAAACTGGGAAGAAGCTTGTTTGAGACCCTGCTCTAAATCACAAGGGATGTAGTTTTCTAAAACCAGCATAGGTACACAAACATAAACCTTTTAATTACTGTTTAGAAAAGAGACAGACACTGAAGACTTTTGTTGTGGAATAAAACACACACACAAAAAATCCCTGTAGTTTTCACATACTATTAGGAAAAGGGTCTTTCTATAAGTATGCTCTCCTGTGAGAACATGCAGGTAAAAGTATCCTACAGGATACATATCTACAGGGGAGCAATGCCAAGTCTCATGAAGGAAGGGAGCCAAAGAACCTGGTTGTTTCATTGACTTTATTTATGTATTTGGAAAAAAAAAAAATGCAAACAAAAAAACAAACACGTGATTGTAGCCGTGCCGAAGATACCATGCAAGTCACATAAACACTGGCAGGCTTTTTAACACGCTCACCCAACCTTTTCTTCCTGTGATCTGGGTACTTCCCTTCCAGCCATGCAGGTCACAACGTCTGGCAAGGCTGTGCCAGCGCAGTGATGTATTTGTGTCATTGCTTCAGTAACTGGACATTTGGATTGGAGGCACAGTCTTGTCAAATCAGCAGATGTTGGATAAAGACCCTGCTCTGTTCTCTGAAAATTCCTAAAAATAATAAAAATCTGTTTTCTATGTCCTTAAAATCCATGCAGGGATATACCTGGGACTTATGGCTTATACTGCTATTCCTTTATTTATAAATAAATAAATAAATAAATGTAACAACTGTTTTAAATCTTTTCAGAACATTTCTTTGTACTGTACTGGAGGAAATTGTCAAAGTCTTTTTCTTTTGTTTGAGAAGTTACATATTCACATGAGCCTGTAAAAGTTGTTTCCTTATTGCATATTAAGAAAATATTCCCATTTCCAAGGAAGAACAACTAATAGAGGCATTTGAAGAAAAAATAGTTTCTGCTGTTGGTGGCTTTTAAAACTGGTGGAGATTTTAAAATCCTGATATTATAGGTATAACTATTTTTGAAGGCCAATATCTAACTAATTAGATCTCTGAAAAACTAATTAATTAATGTTCTTGAAACTCTACAGCAAATTGAAGTTTTATCTGTGGCATAAAGTTGAAAATTTGTTTTTTAAAAAATTATTAACAATTAACAAAGCTTGTTAATTATTTCAGTACAGAAGAGCTGTCACAACATTTAATGATTTATATAAAGCAGTCAATATTTTTAAATAAAAAATATTGTCTTAGACTATCCAAGTTGATTCTTATTCCATGTACTTTTATTTGAAAATAGTGTAACTGCTATTTCACCTGAGCTAATTGTGCCTTACAGTGTTAAAAATATTAAAAGGATCAGGGCTAAGAATGCTGATATATCTTCTGAAATCTGAGTTTTATAGTGCAAGCAGGGCAGCTAATAACATTTGTACTGCATTTCTTGAAAACAAGCACAGCCTGCATAAAAATAAAAATAAAATAAATCTAGTTAAATGGCTGAATTTGGCTTTCTGTTCCCAGGGACTGATGGCTTATACTGCTGTTGCTTTTTTAGGTGCAAGTTACCCTAGCACAGAGAGAAAGGAGAAACTATCCAATTTCTTGCATTTCAGCAATGCAATGTGTCCAGTCATCAACTAGAATCAATTTGTTCATCCTAGGTAATAATAATAGTGAAAAATAGGATTGCAGGGGGTAGGGGATATTTTAATGGTGCACCAAAATTTTCATATGCAAGTTTTGAATATAGAAAACTCTGTTTGCCCTGTTGTTGTCTACAAATAGTAATAATAATAAAAAAATGTAATTATATTGATTGATTTCTTTTTTAGTTTTCCTCATCAGCAATTCAGTCTCATTAGATTCAGGAGGTGTCAAATGTTTTAGAGGAATTTATTTATTTAAAATGAATTATGCAGTTTTTTATTTTAATTTATTATTATTATTATTATTGTTGTTGTTGTTGTTGTTGTTATTTGCTTTTACTATCTCATCATCTGCTCCTGATTGTGATACAATTCCCTTTTAGCAATGCTTATTTTAAACATTTTTGTTAAGGTTTTCATTCTGGGAGGATTTGCTTTATCAGTGCTTTTTAAAACGTGCTCGACAGTCTTTTTTTCTAGATGCAGGTAAAAAAAACTACTGTTGAATGTTATACTAAAACCCAGCAAAAAACAGAAGCCCCACCTTACTGAACATAAAACGGCAATGACATATTTAAGGAAACATTTGTCAGGGGAAGCAGAATGAAATACCTTCCTTATAGAATGTCATTTTGCTCATACAAGGGCCAATCTGTTTCATTTGTTGATGTTCACATTAGGATCCATTTGATTTAACCATATCTTTGCTTCGGAGGAAAAAACGTAATGCATTATTAATGCCTCATAGTATATGAGAAATGAGTATATGAGTCAATATTGCTCCAGTGCTGTGCATTATTAAGAATAAGTTAAAGTAGGTCAGCACAGCACATGAAGCTAAATAGACTAATAATGCATTCTATGGGTAGACATTCATCTACCAAGGAGTCATGCGTTATGTGCTGGCACCAACAGAAGATAAGCATTTTGATTTGTGGATTTTCAAGATCGCATTTATACTGAAAAAAAAAAAAAAAGGAAAGAAAAAAAACGAAAAGAAAGAAAGAAAGAAACAGCTTTTTCAGTTCCTCCAAAATTTACCCACACTTTTATTAAAGAGGCATAGCTGAGTCTACTTTTGTTCAAAATCTACAGTTTTTGCAGGGGAGTTTTTTGGTTTGATTTTTCAAGAACAAAATCTACTTAGGGTGTATATAAAGGAGATAAGAAGATAAATAAAGCCCATAATTAAATGCTCCCCTCAAGTGCTTACAAGTTAATCACAGAAATTTTATATTAGTTCATGAGTGTTGGGACAAACAACAGACTAGAAACCAAATAGAAACTAATCAATCTGTTCTTTCTCCATATTAAGAGACATGCCAAAAACAAGCTAAAGAGCACCAAACAAGGGAGAGTTATAAAATGAATATTGCTTGGCTAGCTGGTATTTTAAGCACTGATCTGTGCTTTTTTTTTTTTTTTTTTTTTTTTTTTTAATATATATAATTGTCATCAGCACCCATTCAGGGAAATTCCTCTTCAGAAAGTATTGGAAAATAATAATATGGCATTCCATTGTTATTAAGTCTCAAAGTCCACAGATCACATCTGTTTAGGTTACAAGTTAAAACTAGGTTATCATGCACAGGTTTTTGTTTTCTTTCTTGGGTATCATTCATCATCAATAGGAGAGATATTATAATTGAAAATTATCCTACAGTTCCGTTCCTGATCTCTGAGCCAAAAGCTGAGTTGTCTCCCCAGAGCTAACAGTACTAAAATGCAGTTAAAATGATCGTGTGACTCAAATACACAAAGAGAAAGGTTTATTAAGTAAGGAGGTGCCAGCCTTTGATGGACTTATAGTTTAAGCAGTGTGCTTCACTCTCTGCTGGCTCCATTATAAAACCAAAGGGGAATATCTCCTCTTTTGTTTGTTTTTAAAAGATAGCTTTAGAGAGGTTTAAGTTAAATTTAAACAGCGTGTTGGTTCCATGTTTTCCCAAGCACTGAATAATCCATGGGACTATACTTGTTTCCATAGCCCAGACGTTGGGGGTGTTTTAGGGAATAAGTGACCACCTTGCAGTTCCCAACCAACATGCAGTCAAGCGTGGTTCTCAGCTGGTTCTCCCCCTTTCTATGTCTGGTGGAAAGATGATACCCATCCCCACCAGGCCCTGGGGAGCAACGTGCTGAGAGCTCCTGCTCATATTAACACGGGGTGTTTCACTTTGTTGCTTGCTACAGGCTTCCTCCTCTCCCATGTTGAGTCACTAGGAGTTGCGGAACTGCCGGCATCTCCTGCTAGCTGCACCCACCAACCCACCACTGCAGCTCAACCACAAATGAGATCAGCCTTTGTCATAGATGAGGAAAAAAATAAAATCAATAAAATTTAAGTATTGAGTTCATACATGAAAACTGTAGAATTAATGTATTTAGCATATATCTTTAGTTTCTAACCTGTAAATAACTTCTCCCAATGGCTGCCCACCATCTAGTTTTGTTGTGTCAGAGGCCTGAATGGTATGATGTCAGAATATCATACCATGATTGTTTTCTGTCCCTAAAATCAAGTCAATAAAGAGGAACTTGCCAAAAGAATTGGGCACTCCCTGATAGAGCAAAACAGGGGATGAACTCGGTGCACTTCTTAACAGAACATACGCTTGCATAAGTATTTAATGATTCATGTATATTGCTTAAAGATGAGCTGCAAACAAGAGAAAAACAAATCATGTGAGATTTTCTCCTACTTTCCTTGTTTTTGTATATGAGTAAACAGTGAAAAGTATTGTTAAGTTCATTATTTTATTTTTTTTTTTCCTTACTTTTTATACCTACCAATAAAACAGATGGCTGGTAGATAATTAAAAGAAATAATAACAATCAAACTTAATACAGTAAAAAATAACTATTTAAAATTCATAGATTTTAAAATTTCTTTTTTTTTTTTTTTTTTCCACTGCCAACTAAATACTTGGACACAGAACATCTCTGTTATATATTTTTAACAAATCCCATGTTTGATTTTTCAATCGAAGCGCTACAAATCCTCTCCAGAAAAGATATGCTGAAGTTCTTCAACTTCCAGGAACAAAAGAAAAGGAAAAAAAAAGGTAGCAGAGCTAATGTTTTTAGTATTTCTTAAGTTGAAAATATAAGCAGAAAGTCTTATATTAAGATAATCTAAAGTCAGTCAAATTAAATTGTGACTGAGCATTCCTTTCTATTAAAAAAAAAAAAGCATAAAGAGCAAAATTTGCATTCTAAAAACACTCCACAGTAAGTTAACCTAATTATGTTCAACAACAACAACAAAGAACCCTAAGCACTGTAAATCTGCTCTGAAATACCAGTTTGCTTGTATGTATTATTTTACAAGACATCTCTATTATTTTATCATGTAAGTAAACTGAAAAACTACTTCAGCATGTTTGTTTTTTCTTCATATAGAAAGAAGAATTGTCCCTTTTGAGTATGTCTTGAGAACACATCATTCTAAAACAGCTTGGAGAATATGAGAGATTGCTTATCTTGCTATATTTAATAGGACAATCTTAAACTGTAAGCTCTGCTTTTGCAATAAGAAAAACAGATCTCCTGCCATCATGTGGAATGTAGCAGTATCTCCTTTGTGAAATGATCTCTTGATATTTGAATACCACGATAGTAAATGCATCGTGACAGTGACATTATTTCGTGTCTCATTTGAAAACTGAACCAGCATTACAAAGCATGACCATTTTAGGGGAGTACTGTCTTAGCTCATCCTCCAAGAACCATCCTCTGTGATTGTGATGGGGGAGTTCTGCTTATGAAGCACTGGTAAAATAGTTCCACTCCTGATGTCAGGAATATTAAGTTACATGGAGATTTTGAGACCTCTCCCCACAGGATTGTGTCTGTATTATGTATATCATTGATTTCGATAAAGTTATACCAGGAGGAGGTTTGTTTTATACTGCTTTCTTATTCTAGCTATCAGACTATTTGAAAACATGCCAGGCCTGATACTTATCTGTTGGTGTCACTTATACCGTTTTAAATCTGCAGAGCAGAACGAAGCCAAGTTTGTCTATAGAATATCTTGACCAAATTCCAGAGCCTTTATGCGTACAAAATACACATCTATATGAATTTTGCTGCCAGAACTACTGTGTCTTTAAAGGAAATGGACACCTTCTTGCCACCCAATTAAAGGCTGATAGACATCGTAATCTTAAGGGAATGCAGGTCTTCAGTGTGGAGAGATTGATCTTGATGGGACAAAAAATAAAATAATAATAATAAAAAATTCTAGCACATCTCTAGTTATAAGGCCAATGCCAGAATCACAGGATGGCTGAGTTTAAAGAAAGCTTCTGGAGATCACAGAATCACAGAGTAGTTGAGGTTGGAAGGGACCTCTGGAGGTCATCTGGCCCACACCCCCGGTCAAGTAGGGACACCCAGAGCAGGTTGCCCAGGACCATGTCCAGGTGGCTTTTGAAGATCTTCAAGGAGGGAGACTCCACAACCTCTCTGGGAAACTTATTCCAGTGCTCCATCACCTACACAGCACAGAAGTGCTTCCTGATATTTAGACAGAACCTCCTGTGTTCCAGTTTGTGCCCATTGCCTCTTGTCCTGGCACTGGGCACCACTGAAAAGAGCCTGGCTCCATCTTCTTTGGATCCTCCCTTTGGATATTTATAGACAATGATAAGATCCTTTTCTCCAGGCTGAACAGTGCCAGCTCCCTCAGCCTCTCTTGATAGGAGAGATGCTCCAGTCCCTTGACCATCTTGGTGGCCCTCTTTTGCACTCTTAAAATTCCAGCTCAGGACAGGATCAGCTAGGGCATATTGCTCAGGGCCATGTCCAGTCAGGTTTTGAAAATCTCCAAGGAGAAAGACTTCACAAGCTTTGGATACTTTTTGACCTTGATCTGTTTTGCCCTTGGGTGACCTTAACCTTGATTTTCCCTCTTTCTGATGGTGTTTGTCTTTATCTAAGCCCCTAGAGATACAGAATAGAAGGGGTAAATCTCCCTCCTTTTGCTTTGCTTACTGCTGTACTCTGCCCGGTGCTTTATCCAAATTAATTTTAAGCTTCTTTGTGTGATATTTTTCAGTACTTGGATATTCTTCTTCCCATTATTTAGCATTTTATTCTTTCCCATTGCCCTTTGTGGTACTTTCTCCTTTACATCCCACTCAAGTCAGTTCTCCTGTTTTTCCTGGTAGTACCTCCCTTATCTTTCTTGTTTACCAGCTAATTATTTTCTGATCTGACCCATAAGGGCCATCTTTACTCAAAGTGAAGGTGATATATGAATTCTTCTGGAAATAGAAATTGTTGATAAAATGGGAATACTACCTTTCAGCTATCCATGAAATTTCACATTATGGCCTTCATGAAAGCTGCCACTTAGGAAAGTAACTCTTAGAAAATCAACATATGGCAACTTATTTGCTTCTAGATCAAGCTGCACAGCTGGATGTTGGGAAGTAGAAGACATCCTCATTCTTGCATCTCTCATTGTACAGAGCTGACCTCTGCAGCCTCTCCGCTTTACAACTGGACTTCATGGCAGGATCACTGTGTACAGATTTCATCAGACGAGGTGATTTTCACTACATGTCTTAAAATGATCAAACCATGGGTTGCCTCATCTCTACTGGAACACTGTGCCACTGAGGGATTCTCTCAATATTTGTTGTACATCCTTCACTTGTGTATCGGTTCTTCATTGTTTTTGTTATTTTGTGTTTTTGAATGTGTTAATGGGCTGGTAGACTTGATATAACAGGCGGTACCACTAACTGCTTCAGAAGTTAGTAATCATTATGGGCTCTGGGTGTGACCTTATGTCTTTTTGACTGTTTAAGAAGGCATTTTTGATTTTGTTTAGGCTGAGAAAGCCTAAGGAAATTTGACCTTTACAAATATAGCATCCACTGCATTTGGACACTAGAGCTTTATTGGTGTCTTCACCTGGGCTTTGAAAAGATTGGTGGCTTGGTCTGCAAGAGGAATAAAGATCACTTAAAAAATTAAGTTTTCGCTAGAACAGAAAGGTAAGTGTTTTGTAGGTCTTATTCAGCACACCTCAATGAAGAACCTTCATCTTTTCACTCTCCTTCCAGGAAGACAAATAGTCTACTTGAGGTAGATGTCCTCTTCTGCTGAGAGCTGAGGACAGCAAAAAGAAATGTTAAGTGCTTTCACGCATTGCAGGATCCTTCCCAGCTCAGCAGAGGAAGGATATGAGGAGAAGGTGAATTTGTGAAACTTTTGACCATGCCAAAGCTTTGTGTTTGGAGTCTGTTTCTGATTCTTTTTGCTGGCTACTTTAACCATTACAGGAGGCAACTTTTCCCACCCCAATATCAAACCATGGAATGGATCATATTTAACAGAAGGGGTGACAAGTCCTTGCATAAAAATAGCCTGCAGCTTGCAGGATATTCTCCTGGCAAGCATTCAGGACATAGGAAAATTATTCCCTCAAATTGACTTGCTCCTATAATATATAGCTCCTATAATGTAGCTCTGTTGCTTCTTGAGGCCTTTTACCACCAGACTTCTACAGAAATAGAATATCTTACTAGGTGTCTGACTAAGGTAATCACAAACCTCAACAGAGCTAACTCATTTAACATTTCCATGAAATTTATACAGAGCTTAGATGCCATTTTCTTGGAGAAAGTTTTTAAAAGGGTTTAGGTAAACACTAAGGATGCATTTCCCAGGAAAAACTCTCGTGAGCGCATGCAGGTAGATGAAGTTAAACAGATTCAACATTTTCTTACTAACTAGCAAGACATCTAATATGTGTAGATACTATGGACCTAAGCAGTCTTGAAAAATAGACAAATTGCATTGCTGCTTGGTACAGTGACTTTCAGTTGTCTAAGACCCAGTTAAGGTGAGATCCTCCTCTTGACTATAGTTAAAGAAACCAAACTCACATTACAGACTAATAAAGGAAATTATCATTTTCTTTAGAAATTACAATCCCTTTTTGACTAAGTTCTGAGGTGACATCATAGAAATTATGATATATAAGGGGAAAGTTAAGTTTTACAGTAATTTTCCTCTCTTTCTTCAGAAAGAGGTTTAGTTTCTCACCATATTGACTGACATACCAGTGCTGCTATGTTTTAATATAAAAATTTTAAACATTTCTAGGAAAATGTTGTTTGAAAATATTGTCAATCTTTTAACAGAGCTCATTCTTGAAATTATTTACCTTATCTTCTTTTTTTCTTCCCATAGGCAAATGCAGTTGGCCAGGTTGTACAGGTTGAATATGAAATCTTTTATAAGTCATTCAGTTTTGTCTAAGGAATGTTGGAAAAAAGATGTAATGCATTGTATTTTTCTAATAATGGTATTCTCAGGGGTTAAACACTGAACTGAGGAAAAAGCTGCATTCAAGCATAAAAGAACTTCTCTAGCATTACGTAGTCAATATATCTTGCACTTAACAGACACCCTTTGCCCCCATGGGTTTCTGACTGTTACTGGCTCTAATTTTGCTGTGGTCCAAACTGTAGTTTGGAGAATAAAGGGATTAAGGAAACAGAAAAGTTTTCCAGAGGAATGTTTATTTGTCATACATCGTATTGAATACCTTTCAATGACAATTTAACATTGGACCAATTTTCTTGGCCATAGCGTAATATTTGCGGCTTTTGTGGCCCCTGTAAACCATTTGTGAATTCGTCATTTGTTCAATGGTAACAATGATTTTGTAGGTGTCATCTAGGCAGAGTTTTAGCTATGGGGCTTTAGCTTTCTTCTGTTTAAGTGAGCTGTTTCTTAGTCCGTGGGATTGCTGTGAAGTCTAAATCAGTTGTTATCCTTGGCTTAGACTCCAGGCTGAGAGGTGTCCTTGAAGAAGTCTTTTTTTGTTTAAATGTTATTAGCTCTAAATATTACGGTAATTCTTAGGTCAGATCATGAACTCTTTACTCAGGAAAGATTTAAACTGACTTAACTTCTGTAGTTATGACTGACGATCAAAAATACAATATTATTTGGATTTGTTATTTACAGTGAGAAATACAGTGTGTATTTGGTTGTGTTTTTTTTTAACAGAACCTTGTGAATTCTTATCTATTTTCACATGTACACTTATTTATTTCAAACTGTTTATACAAGATAACTAAAATGACTAAGAAAGAAAAAAATCTTCCATGTGTTTAAATATACCAATGTGATGCATTGGCTTTTTACAAGTGCAAACAATACAATGAATATGTAGACTTCCTATTACAAGTTCAAGTGGAAAAGTAACACAAGACCAAATTAATCAGGTCTAAAATTCTTTCTGCAATCTCTTGCCAGACAAATGCGGTTCCTTGTGGCTGATGTCAATGGTATTCTAAAGTTTTAAAATCAATAAACAGGCTGTAAAATTGCATCTGTAATCAGGATAAGGAACACAAACATTTACAGAGCAACATGCAAACATAACAAAACACTGCAGCCAGCTAAAATTGAATGAGACACCCTGTTCAGATGCTATTATTTTTAAATGCATGTTTAATTTAGAATCTCAGCTGAGATAAAATGCAGACAGAGCCATGCTAAATTGGTAATACCAACTGCCTGAAGATATTCCCAGATTAACCCACCTATCCACAACCCATCTATAGCAAAAAATAAATTAAAACTAAACGACACAATTCAGGCTTTTCGTCTTTTTTTCTCCCCCCACCCCCACTTTGGTATTGTACATCATTGTTGAAACATTCAGAGATAAAGCTTAGCATTGCAGTGAGCTGGAAATTATTTAAACAAGCTACAGAACCAGCACCAGGAAGTTTCCAGGTGAACATGTGTCTTAAAAGGTCTCTATGTGTTGCAGCAAGTCCCTGCGAATGAAATGTTTTGGAGTGCTCTAACAGGTGTTTCGGGAACACATTGTTATTTAACCTAGAGCTGCTGCTTCTCTGTAATCTGGCCAGTTTGCCCACGTATCGTGTAATGTATGACTGATCTTTCCAGACCTTGGGGGAATATCCCACAGCAGTGTGAGCTTAAAAAAAAAAAAAAAAAAGTGATACAGGGAAAAAAAAAAAACTAGAATAGGAAGGAGTGGGAGGAATGAGGTGGGTGATGCGGTTCTTTGGGATAAAGCAGTAAGGATAAAGGAAGAACTACACCTCTGGGAAAATGTGCTGCCTCTCTAAGTGGTGGGGAAAGAGTGACACTGGACACACAGGGGTTTTCTAAGGGGAGATTCACCTTTCATTGTTGATATTTTGGGGATAAACCTGTAGCATTCAGCTCTTTAGAGGGAATACTGAGTTGGACCAAAAAAGCAATTTAAAAAGAAAGATTGTGTCAGTCTATGACTTGCTGTAAATTCTTACATTTTCAAGGGAATTTTTGTTTGTGGTTTGTGTTTTGCATTAAAGTCTCAGCTCCTGGAAGCATGTGATTATGGAAGAATCGCAGACTTCAGTGTAATAGAAAGAAGAATGATTCCCTAAAATGAATGATGGGTTTGGTTTTTCAAGGCCTTGCTCTTCCATGGACTTCCTAAGTGATCCTTCAACAAGTTGTTTTTCCTTTCTGTGCTTCAGTTCCCAATCTGTGATATGGGAATGAGTGTATTTGATTTCCTCATAAGAGTGATGTGAAGACAAATACACTCAAAAACATGCAGTGCTCCAGTAATCTATTGCATACTTGACTACCATTATATATATATATATATATTAGTACAGGACAAATGAAATGTAGCTTGATGATGTGCCTGTACCTGAAAACCCCTAAGGGTGCAATAATCAAAAGCCAAATGAAGGAAATAATTTGATGTCAATCTCACACATTCTTGGAACTGGATTCTGGTATTTTATTTGTTTGGTTGGTTGACATTAATGGCTGACAAGGTTGCCATCAAGAAGTGTATATAAGTTATGTCTGAACTTTAGATGGAAGTATAGTGTTGGGATACCTATGTTAGCTTTAAGCAGGCTAGCAATCTAAACACTTTAGCATGGAGCTTTGAGCAAGGTATTGCCTAGGTGAAAAATTGAGAAAAAAACATTCTTTTAGTAGGAAAAACACTAAAGAAAATATGGTTTCTCAATACCACACTATTTGTAAGGAACATCTTTGGTACAGGTGGCTTCCAAACTTGTTTTGCATATTTCAGTAACATGGCGATAACTATGAACAATAGACAGTGTCAGATAAATGGAGGGAAAAGTGGGCCAATGGGGTGATAGACAAAGAGAAAAGAATGACGAGAGATTCATCTTATTTACACTGAAGCATTCATTTAGACTTCTTATGTGTTCTTCTATTGTCATCACAGCATTTTCTATAAGGAGAGAGATACCCACACTTCCAGAGAGTGATTCAGATGTTTAAAATGCCTAAAAAGCTTGGTCTAACTTCACTGTTAGCCCTACTGTGACCAGATGGCCTCCAAAAGTCCCTTTTAACCTATTTTTTTCTGTGATCCCATGATTCTTCAAACTCCTGTCTGGGTGTAGCAACTCTCTCTGCTCATTGTCTAGAAAGCTGAGGAGAAATGTGTTCTTGCAGATGCTTCTGGTAAATTAATGGAACCTGGGCCAAGAAAAAGGAATGTTTTCAAAATGAGTAAGAAAGTAAGGTTGTTGATTACACACAGGTGGAGTCTTTGGATGAGCATTGTCACTCTAGAATACAAGTCATTTATCCACCCTAAAAGTACATAGGATGGAATGTTCTTAGTGTAGAATGTCTTCTAGAATCTTAAATTAATCTCATTCATGAACACTTTGAGAAGGTGTCTGAACTCTCCTGTATGCTTTTTGGAAGAATGTCCACTGCATCTCACAGGAGTTGCTTCAGTGCAGATACCAATTATAAGCCAGGACATGTCAGTGCTCATCCATCTTTTAGACAAGATGAAATCAGATTATTTGCTAGTTATATCAAAAAAGCGAAAGAAGAGGCATGCTTACTTTTTGGAAAAAAATCTTTTTCTATGGAACAGAAATACAAAAATATTTATTTTTGAAAATGTCATTTAAAATTGAGATTTGAGAATTTCTTACTAGGTAAGAATTAAAGTTTCCTGCAAGGTCTTTATCTCATTTAATGCAACTAGTGACTAATAAAACTTATCTTGTTTAGTAATAGATGAACTAATTATCCCTATACATGTTTAATCCTTTTTAAAACCTGCTAAGCTCTTGGACTTGGGGCTATCATGTGGCAATCAGTTCCACAGGTCAATTATCCATTGTGAAAAAGTGTCTTCCCTTTTATCATCTCTGAACATCTTGCCATTCAGATCCATAAGATGTTCATTATTCTTGTAATATGAAACAGGGTAACTGGGAACGACCAATTTCACGATCTCTATTACATCCCTCGTGTTTGTTTATCATCTTTATTTCCTAATCATGTTTCATTATAAGCATGTTTTCTGTGCCTCAAACACTTTCACTACCCATTGCCAAGCCCTTGTTTTGCTCTGTTTTGAAGGTGACAATAAGTTAGCTCAGAATTCTACCATTTTTCTCACTGTTTTTTGATAACTCTCTAAATTGCAATGCTGAATTTGTCACTGTCATGACCAGTCTTATAAATATTGTAGAGGTTATAATTAAAATGTTTTACTCACTGTCCTAAGTTGCTTAGCCCATATGCAGCAATCTTTATTAATAAATCACCATGTATCTACAGTTACGTCACTGGGGAATTATTATTTCCTTTTTTTTAATTAAAAGGAAATAATTCAGGCAGCAACGTATTAGGCACTAGAGCTGCAGAAAGACTAGAGTACTACAATATTCACTGCTGCATTGTCCAACTTTGTCTGCTGACTGTCATATGAAGCTTTAAAGGGATCCTACAATCTCCCTAGGTAATGTATACATACCCTAAAATAAGTTTCACAAACCCAGTGCATCACGCTGAGCTTATCTGTTAGATATGGGATTATAACCCAAGTTTACCCATTCTGCCTCTGTCTAGGGTTATTATCTCTTTCATAAGCACAATGAATATTTAATTAAAGTAGAACAGATTTACTGGAAAAGGTTATGAGACCCACAATCTCCAGGACTATCTTTTGGTGGTTAGGGTATTCTCCTGGGAGGTAGAGAAATAGAGATGTGGTTTCAAATCCCCTCGGGAAGAAGAGAAACTTGCACCTGGGACTGCCCCGTTCCAGGTGAAGCCATGAGACTTTTGAATAAAAAGGAGTCAGCAAAAGGGTTATAAATCTCATTTTTCTTGGATGTGTTTCTTTGTGCTCTGCGAATGTTTCTGGCTTAGGTCCTGCAGGCCAGATAGGCAGGGAAACCACCTAGTTTGCAAATCACATCCACGGTGGAATGAGATAGGTGTGGAGCACCTTGGCAATACTAGACTGCCACAGAAATGTAAGGGATTTTACTGGAAGAATGGTGGTAATTCTGCTTATCTGGGGATATAATGTGAGGTGAGGTTTGTGGACAGGCAATGTCTGTATTTAGACCAACTGATATAATTGGGAAAAAACAGATAAGTGTTTTAAGTAAACAATCCCCCCAAATTTTTTCAGGTTTGCAGTAAACCCAGGAACATATAATGCAAATGACAAATTAAGAATGATTATTCTGAGTTTAATAACTTTTGTTAAGTAAACTAGTATAGAAGGAAGGTAGAAACTGATTGAAACCTAAGTGTCTACAAACTTAGGGAAAATTAAGCAATTTTGAGGGTCTAAAATATGGCCTTTGGCTTTTGCAAAGTTTTTCAATGTCTGTGTTTTTGAATTTTTAACACTGTTTTTCAGCAAAAATGTTACAGGAAGTCAATAACTACACCAGGCTCTGGGTGCTTGCAGGCTAAGAACATTAATCAGTGCTGTTCAGAGTTCCCATCCTCCATGAGGGAAGCATGAGGGACAGCACAGAGGAGGATGGCAGTTAGAAGCAGATGGTGAGTAAACTGTTAAGAGTCCAAATTCATTAGCATTGCTTTGATAGATTAATGGTGCCCTGAAATCCTGCCAGGCAGGCTGTTGCCAAAGGTGCCATCTGCGTGGAAAAGCATACACATCAAGAAATTCAGCAGGAAAAAAAAAAAAAAAAGAACAAACTAGCACCATCAGTCACACCCCAAGATATTTCCACCCACCATGTGCTGATGGATAACCAAAAAGTCAATAGTAATCATAATAATGCTGAAATACATTAAAAAAGAAAAATGATACTTGAATGCCATGCTCTGTATTTCTGGGCAGTGGGTCTTCTCAGAGTTAACGCAATCATATTTTCTATTATTATTGTTATTATTATCGCTGTCAGCAACATCAGCAACATTTTATTTATTATTTTACCACTACATGCAAGGTGGGCACACCTGGAAGTCCAATAGTTGTATGTGTGCGTTTAACTGGTAAGTAGTAGACCCTGTCCCAGAGAGTTTAGCGGAGGATTTTCAAATCCTGTTCTAGTTTGTATTTAGCTTCAACTGAAGTTACTGTTGCTTTGTTCCAGTTGAAGTCAATAACTGATTAAAAATCAGTTTGTTAACCCTGAACTATTTTGGTATGGTTCACAATCAGTACTTAGGATATATAGAAAGGGAAAAAAGTCTGGTGGGGAGAGATGGCCAAGGCTTCATCTGAAAGGAGTTTGAACCTTCCCTGACAGATCCTTTGCATTTGTTGTATAAGGAGCTTTTTCCTAGCTCCCTTCATCTGTCTTAAAGGACTGAAAGTCTTGGTGCTGCACTGGATTACAAACACGAGTGGGATTAATTCTGTGGTGGGCAAGTAGGAGATGGCAAATAAAAGAGCTAAAGCTTTCTTAGTTCTGACTTCCTCCCTGTTCACTCCATCTGCAAATAAATCTGTTCCTAAACATGATTCATTTCTGTATAACAAGATGCAACAATGAGATTATTGCAGGAACCTCATCAGGCTTTCAGGGTTACAATGCATTACCTCTGATAACAAGAATCAAAGATCCAGCCACTTCCCAATGCAGCCAATTTATACAACATTCATCTGCAGCATGATCAAAAAGTCTGTGGGCTACATGAGTCTTACCTAGGGCCTTTAAAGCTGCCCAGCCTTGTAGTGTAGAAAAAAGGACCAAACAGGCTAACACACCACATGGAAAAGATGGAGAAGACAGAGTGACAGGAAAGATGCAGCGAGCCTTGCAGACAGAAGGGACATTCAGTTGCCTAAACAGAGGTATCTAATGCTATTTGAGGTGACCTAGGGTATTCAAGGTGGATGGCAGATGAATGGCAGATGCATGAAAGGATCTGTGGGAGGCAGTCACCTGAAATGTCAGCCAGGGTGGGATCAGGTGGGATGCCCTTGCATATCTCAAGACATTTTTTATGTAAGCAACAGAAACAAGTCCAGGTGAAGAATATCTTGACTCCAGGCTCAAATATCTAAGCTAGGTATCTCTATTCAGGTGTGTTTGTCAAATGGTGTCTAAACTCTTTTTTTTTTTTTTTTTTCCAGTACGAGAGTGATTCAACTTAGCAAATGTAAGCACGCAATCCAGCTGCCTAACCATGGGTTTCTACTGGCATTCACGATGCCATAGGCTATCCCTTCTGCCTTGCATCTTTCTCTCATGAAGGGCAGGGGTCTACTCTAAGTCCTGGTCAAATATATTTGGCCTACAAACATCTCAGGTATGCCATGGTGTCTCAAATGACTCTAAATGCCTGTGTGGGCAACTGACTCGAGTCTGTGTTCACATAATTATATCCCTAAATTTAGGTGTCTGAATCTGGAGCTGAATCACATCTAATAAAATGTTGTGCTGAATGAGCCTTTGACAGAGGGCTGTAGATTTTTCAGGAGAAAAAAAGCTTAAAATTAGAGGTATACTACTGTGTGGGTGAATGAACACTGGCACAGGTTGCCCAGAGAGGTTGTGGAGTCTCTCCTTAGAAGTATTCAAAAGCTACCTGGACATGGTCCTGGGCAACCTGCTCTGGGCGTCCCTGCTTGAGCAGGGGGTTGGACCAGATGGACCCAGAGGTTCCTTCCAACTTCAACCATTTGTGATTCTGTGATTCTGTTAGTTCAGTTCAGGCAGGCAGGTAATATGCAACGGGAAATATTGCCCCGATCTCCTAACTTTGAGTCCAAAGAGTTTAATAATGTATGCCAACTGTGTATATTAGGGAGTTCATCAGAAACCCAGCCTACATTCCAATAGCATCTAAGCAAAATTTCAATCAGTGGTGGCAACAGACAGAAGAAGTAGATGAAAAGGCAGATATCAGAAGAGAAGGGTAGTAATATTGATGGCATATAATTATCTGCAATGTTAGCAAAGGCTGGGCAGGTGGGGCAGTCTCCATTACAAATGTTGGCTGTGTTTAACATGTTGGTGAAGTTTCAGTCACTTGCACAATGTTGACGGTGACTTGAAGTCAGTTTAGACCAAGCTAAGTTGCATTCAAGGCTTAGCTCTCAATTCTCCACCTTGCTTAAGAATGTTCTCAGATCTCACCAGCCTCAGACCTAGTTAAATCAGTGCATTAATCAAAATTAGTTGGCATGATGATACATAGAGTTTTTCATGAGTTGTGGTCAAAATCCCAGCAGATATAGTCAGACTTACACGAAATTTCCCAGGAAAGAAAATACACAGAATGTCCAAAGTTCATGTTAATGTTAATTCATGGCACATTGATTTTCCAAGGAAGCAATAAATCTTTTGGATTTAATATTTATTCTGACCTAACCTTAAGCGTCATGGAAAGGAATTGAATAGAATTAACTATCCTGCCTTACAGTATTCTTTCAGCAGTGTTTTTACCTTTATGATAAATTAGCAATGTCTGGATTTTTTTTCATTTATTTTTAATATGAACTAGTCTAGACTAAGTCTAGCTTTGCAATTTACATACTACATTGTTTGTCTATAGGAAACCAATTTAATTATTTTTGTATTTTTACCTGTTAAGTTTCTTTTTACTGTTAGAATATCATTTCTGCATGTATTCAGTTTGCTAACAGACTCCTTGAATCTTATTGATATTGTGAAATCACATAGAAAAATATAAATTCATCAAACAAAAGAAGCAAAGGAGAACTGTGAACAAGAGTATGATATTCTCTATAATAGGTTATTAAATATGTCTTGGCTTACTGTAGTAACAGTAGTCACAGTAAAGGATCTCAGTCCTCCTGAGTCTAAAACTGGTGTTGCCTGGGGTGGGGACAAGGAGGACTTGGACTAACAGGTGTGTAGGACTTTGAAATATTGTGTGAAGTCCTGCTTGTATCTGTTCTCATGTCACTTTTTTCACTGTCGTCAGCATTGTTCCAGGGAGATTTCAGCTGCATAGAGAGCCACTGTTTGTGGTCTGTCTTATTAAAAGAACCTGAAAACACTGCTGGTTTATATTAACATATTATGCAGTAAACTGTGGTTAAGCGTGAATAGCTAATCCCTGGGGGATACCCACAGGGAGACTTGGGGAGGAGAGAGGAATGGTAGAAACCACCATATCCTTCCTAAAGTCGGACATGGACATTTTTGACTACAGCTGTGAAACACCAGAAATGCTTTCAGTCCTTCAGAAAGAGGTAGTTGCTTGGATGTGATATTCCCAGATCTTCTGGATCCTGGTAAAAGAGGAAGACACATCAGATGAGCGTCAGAGAAATAAAATTCTCTACATCGCTACTGAGGCCTACTCTGCTTTAGATCTACACTGAAAAGATTGCCAACATACTAAGGCATATCAGATTATATGATATGATGTACTTCAGGTACCATGTGCATTATACTGCTTTACGTTTCAATAAGTATTCATGGTCTCCCAGGATATCACATATCCAGTATTTTTAGTCTCCAGTATAGGTTCTTTTATACCCTCTGAATTAAGGATACAATTTTTTTTATTATTATTTATTTCCTCCTGGTTTTGATGAGAATAGTTCCTGTACCTTCAGCACTCATTTATTTTCAATTTCTGAAGCCCAGGCTAAGGAGTGTCCACACCCAAATAACAGTGACTAAGACTCTGAAATAACATGAGGCATCTTTAACTTATTCTCCAAACGTGTAGTAATGAGTGAGGTGCTGCCTGAAGAAACTGGGTGAGACAATTTCCCAACTAATGAATTAATAAATGTTGCAATGTTTGTTAGTGCCAGCCAAAAATCTCATCTTGGCATGCTAGAACGTGATCAGAGCTCTCCTTCTCAGACACCTTAATTTTGCTAGACAAGATGTTCCTGTTGTACTCAACTAATATTTAAAAGGAGGACTTGGTATCTGAAATGTGTTTTAAAATAAATTATTGGGAGGAAGTTCACGGAGCAATAACTGGAATAAGATACCAGGATTAAACTGTAGGACTGTGTGATATAATTCAGATACCTGCCTGTTTCAAAGGAGGGAAAGACTTCATGTAAGTCCCGCTCCAGCTGACATCAGTAACTACTTAACCACATAACCATTTACCCTCACCAGGTGCAACATCAGAAGCCACCATGTCAGTTTATTAGAAATGATTTCTTTAGCCTCCTATAAGACAGAATAATATATTGCTCACTTATACCACACTTGCCTGATCTAATTTTAAGTATCTTAAGGTTAGGTATCTAGTCTAGACTAGCTATCCAAAGTGCCTCTATTGGCAAGAGAGGGAGAGGGAGAAAGAGAGGCACTTTCCTGGCTGTCTAGATGGTGACTTCATTTGGGCTGAATTGTCTTGGAGGTGCCATGTGTCTCAAAGGACAAGAAAGGAACTGTAACTGAGTATTGTCTATAGGTGACCAAAGGCCATCATAATAACTAGAAATTCAGCTGGTGTACTTTGAATTATGGGAACCTCATGAAATTGTTATGAAGCATCATCTGTTAAAGCCTGAGACAGATGCAGTTTGGTGGTGAGAATGCCCCGTTCCCTTAAATGAAACATGAACAAGCAGGGGAATGAGCCCTTCCAGGGAGATCTGGGAAACATTGTGATTTGAAGAAATCCCACTTATTAGTTCAAGAAAATTCATCATTTTATAAAAGCCTGCATATTGCAGAGACTGTGTGGGGCAGGCTGAGTTCTTAGTTTGCACCAGAGGATGGTTCAGGGCAGGATCCCTCAAGATGCTCAAAAACATCTCCACTGCCTGAGAGGGTCTGGCCTCTCTAGGTGATTGGTGGCATCTGTAAATACCTCCTCCCACCACATGAGTCTAAAGGGTCCAAATTTTCCAACCCAAAAAGTGAATCAGGAGCTTTTGAGTTTCTAGTCAGGCTCTTGAAATCCAAGCCTGGGAGCTTGCCTTTTTGACTTGCCATCTCCTCAGTGGGAGCTAGGTACTTAAGCCTCTTTAAAAATCTATCCCTCTTGACCTGAGCCACCAAAGCACTAAACTACATACATATATTTTTTTTTGTAGGGGACCAACAGTCAGCTTTTCCATGCTATTTGCGTTTCATGTGAAGCATATGCTTAAGGGCCTTCCTGGCTTGGAGTCTGCAAAACATTAGGCTCCCAAAGCCAAATTTTCAACACTAGTCCATCATATAGGAGGGAGGGAGTCTCCAGCTCTGGTGACCAACCTTATCCCACCATATCTGGTGTTAGAGGCCTGCTCACTTGCAAAGCAAAGCACACAGTATACAGGAACTGGGTCCTTGACTTGCCTGATATTTCATCTTCTTTATCTTTTAGAAAGAGATATTGGTCCTTACTTCTCAACCTCAGATGCTTATTGTGAAGATTAGTTAATGTTTTTACAACACAGTGAAGATGTAAAGTGCTACTATATAAAAGTATTATTAAGTGCCTGCAGGGTCCTGCTGTCTAATGTGGCTGAATGGGAGAGGCTCTGAACCATGGATATTAGGTAATTTTAAAAAGTTCTTTTCAAATTGCATTATTTTTAACTCTTTTTTTTTTTTTTTTTTTTTGTTACTAATATCCTCTCAACATGGTTTTGAAATATTTACTCTGTTCATTGTCTTTTTCTATTTTCTCTAATACTCACTTCTAAATAAACACACATGGCCTAGGGTTTTATCTGCATACTGAGTTGTAGTGGCTTAAATAAAGGTGTGATTTTACACCAATTTCATTTATCCTAATCCTTTTATTTCAATTTTAAATTAAGCTCATTTCAGTTAGGCATAAGCAGATTCAGAACAAGTTTATGATAAATTGAGATAAGCCACTCTAAAACTGAAATTAGTGTGTCCACATAGGGATTTGCTCTGGTTTAACCAAGGGTATGAATGCGCACACAAGTTATCATGTTATAAGCTAGAAAATGAATTTACAGCTTGAAATGATTAAGCAGTACCTGCCGGTGCACTTACCCCCCAGCACCTTCTCTCCAAAAACCTTCTATTTTCAATGAGAGATAATCTACCTCCAATTACTACATAACAGAACACAGGGTGAAAAAGTTCACGTAGGAAGCACTGTGAAGCAGTCAGGATTTGATAAATGTCCAATGTGAACTGAAGAAAGAGGGCAGACTTTTGGGCAAGGGCTATCCCTTAGCTTGGACTGTGGTCCTCTACCTCCCAGAAATGACAGAGAGGACGGAGCAGGGGCTTACCATCCAGCCTGATGGAGCGTGTCTAGCTGCTAACAAACTGCAAATTCACCCTTCTTGTTCAATCTTATTTATGTGCTTGTATGCTGCTTTGGCTGACTTAAATCCATGCAAATGTGTGCATAGACACACTCTGAATTGCTGCTGTCCCAATGAGTCACTATTACCCTAATCAGAATGGTGGCATTCAACACTGCTTTTGTCTAAACACATGTGATTGCACAACTAGCAGATTGATGTGCCGTTGATGGAAACTCAAATGTATGCAGGGGTGTTAACAGAAAGGGACAGAATGGAGCTTGTTCTGTTACAAGAATAAGAAAAAATAAAGAAGGAAAGGAAAAATTAAAGAAAAAGAAAAGTTAGAAGAACAATTAAAGAAAGAAAAAATCCTTTTGTTCCTTGTGCCAATATTATCAACTGAAACACTGGATAAAAGTCAAACAAAGCATACTGAAATATCATTTGAATCTCTAATATTGGATAATATTGGTTCAAAATATCTGATATAGAACACTTCTAAGGAATAAAAATCAGATGGCAAATGAAAGAAATATATATTTTTCAATCATGTACATTTTCACTTCCCTTAAGTGAGTGGAATTTTTAGTTATTTGGTTGTTGTCAAGTACTGATAAATTTGATTAATAAAATAAATAATAGTATTAAGTGTTTTCCTTTTCTCTTAAATTTTTATTCCATTCAAAATATACTGAAGATTTTTTAAAATCAAAAACTAAGTTCAGGCTCCCAAACCCGTATTTAGAAACTTAAGTGAGAACCTTATTTAGCAAAGATCACAAGCACATGTTTAAATTGATCCTGGTTCAGGAATGTGCTTAAGTATATGCTTTAATCTGATTAAATATGTGTTTAATGTTAAACACATGTTGAAATGCTTTGCTGAATTGTTGCCTGATTTTCAAAAGTGTTAAGTACCTTGAACATCTCATTAAGGTCAAGAAAAGCTGCATGCGTTCATGCTCTTACCTATCAAGGCATTTACTTACAAGTTTAAATCCAAATTTAGGAGCCTAGCCATTTTTTTTAGTAAAAATTTGGACTCAGTATTGCTGAAGATAAACACAGAAACATCTGGATTCATACCTTATCTGAACTATCTACCCCTAATGAGTTTTCAAAGTTGGACTGAAGGACTGAAAACTTCAGCACAGCTTTGGTGTGTTTGGTTTTGTTTTGTTTTTGTTTTTAAAATGTATTTTTTAGTGCTCTCTGTTTCCATTTGGAAATTCTCTACTCTTTCCAGTCCCAGCTAGCACCAAGAAGTGAAGAGGTGTATGAATAGAAGTATTACTATTAACGTTATTTATGAAGTGCTGACAGCGTGCTTAGTTTGGTACAAGACACAAGTGAAGGCAGACCCTTCTTTGCAGATCTTACTCACAGGTAGCCTGGATTAATTTCAAGTTCCAAATGGCTTTTGAAGATGGTTTCTGTTTTATCAATAGCTGTCCTTTTGCTGGTAAAAACAAAGAGATAGTTTAGGATTAGAAAGATTTTTTCTTCCCTAATCTAAGATTATAACAAATTTAAGGCCAACCATGTTCTGGATTCTAAAACGTTAATACAAGTCTTCTCAATCCTATTGTTTTCTTTTTTTTTTTTTTCATTGTTTTTAAGAAGAAACAGTAGTTTTAAAACTGCTTCTCACTGCACAAATATATATTTGCAGGCTTTTTACATTTTTTTTTCCTTTCATAAGGAACTTTCCTTTCCAATAATCTTCACCCCCATAATATGATTTACATCAATAGCAGTTTTCTTATTGACTCAGAGAAGCTTTAGATCTAACCTAAAAGCTTTTCTGCAGCTGAGCCTTGCTAAGGGTAGTAAGTCTAAGCCTGTTCCCACCTGCTTGTTTTCACTTTTTTCATCCAGTCCCCTCCCTTGCAGCACTAAGAAGGTATTTCTCACTTCTCACCCTCAACACACAGACAAAATGTGCCAGCAGGACAGCTGCTGCCTGATCAGGTTTTGTTAACATGCTCTGGAGGAGAAACTTCTTCTTGCTTTTAAGCTAACCTGGGACCATGTGATATAGCAGCACCACGGCCACACTGCAACTTGTGTATGACACCAAGCTATACCCAAGCAATCAAGCACTGATATAATTATAGTATATGTGACATTAACCTGCTCCTAACCTGTCTCAACCTGTGCAACAAGGCTTGTCCCATCCCCACTCAATGTTTATCCCTGCCACGGTCTCACATCCTCCACATTTTTCCTGTCTGTTACTGTGTTACCTCCCTTTTGGATCAGGAGCCAAAGTGGGAGATGCTCCCTCTTCCTTTTGACAGGGGCAAGTTCTCCTCTTAGGTTAATGCTGGAATAAAAAAGAGTTTTCTCTGAGGATGGAGGGGGTGTAAGTTTTCAGAAATGAAGAGCTGGGGTTGAAAGATGTGTAGGAGGACCTTCACTCCATCATGGAGTGGCAAAGAAATTCCGGAAGGAAGACGTGAGTCCTAATGACCTGTTGTGCTAAAGACTCCAAAGTGGAATGATTTCTTCCAGGGACAAGTCTTTACCCTTCCCAAAAGTCCACATCAGCTAGGAAACACAAACTTACCCTAAGTTCTTCCCCGCTATTCCTCCCTACCCCCAAAATACAAGGACTTCTTGTACAAAATTCTTAACCATGTTGTGATATTTTTTCGTATCTTAATTATTTAAAATTCAAACAGCATTTCCCAAAACTATTGTGTGGTCTTGACAATTCAGATAGTAAATTTTCAGGGTGCATGAAGGTGGTACAAACACTTGGGAGCAGGCTGGCATTGGACATTTTTCTACTGTGCTCCAGTGCAGGCAGAATATGATATCTGGATGTAGTCCTTCAAGAGAGTTCCTAAATCCTTCATTTTGGTGTCATGTAACTTTAACTACCTAAAATACTTCTTGTCTAGTTGTCTAGGCTCCTTCTGCAGATAATGGAGAGAATTCATAAAGTGATTCATCACAAAATTATGAGATGAGCAACTCATTTAATGCACGATATACATCTCCATACTACAGAGGAAATTTAGACAACTATCTTATATTAAAAAGTACATTTTTAGATTGGTAACATGAGATGAAGCCATCTTAAAATGTTTATCAAGAATGCTTAACTTTCAGATCAGCAGAGTTGCTTTGGTACCCTAACTCCACCTCAGCTGATTCACAAGCTTGTTTCTTTATCGGGACTTGTTTTGTGTGTTCCAGATTAATGATAATCATGATAATTCTTTAGGGAGATTAAGTAATCCTCAGAGTCACCATGTGTAATAGGTAAATATAGATATCACTGTTTTACAGACGAGGAAATAGACAGCGAGAGTTTAGGTGACGTGTTCTATCTAATTTAATCTTGTTTGAGCTAATCTAATCTATGTTTTATACATAAATCACCCTATCATTGTGATATGTAGGCAATAGACAATCAAGCCAGTGCTGGAGCTGGTACTCAGGAATTCCTAGCTCCCAGGCCTATCTTTGTGCAGTAAAACCATTGCCTTAAGAAATAAGACATAGCAGCAAATGATCTTAAAGGTTTCCGTGAAGCATTTCTAGATCATGTATTTTAATACAATTGAAGTTCTGATAAAACAACATTTCTCTTTCTTTCTCCAAATGGATTGGGATATTTGTTGCTGCACAGAAGAGGAAATAGATGAGAGACGTATGTGGTAAATAACATTTATGTTATTCCTTTGGGGCATTACCTGGGAGAAGAAGGGATATAAACCTTCTTCAGAACAGAGTGATACAACTTCAATATTCACTCCTTTCCCTAGGAGCATTCCCTATTAAAACGGATATTAAAATTACTAAATAAAAACTATGTGTGAATTGTTTTACTACTTTGATTTTTATTTTATTTTATTTTTATTTTTTTCTAAACAAGAAGTTTTAGTCAGGAAGTACTTACTCCTAAAAACTGAAATCCAGTTGTGAGATGGGCCTGTATGGGCAATACCCTTATTGTGAAACAGAAGTTCAGATCTATAATTCACTTTTGACTTATATGAGTGAAAGAATGAGGTCCACTCTGAACGAGTTGTGGCTTGCTGGGGCAAGGAAGATGTAGATTCAATTCCCTTTCCCAACTCAGATAAAGTGCAGATACGAACCACTCTGGAATGAATGTTTAACCTTGAGAGTATTTGTTATCTCTGGGCAAAATCTGTAGTCTTTGGGTTTTTTAAGTGGCTGGTTAAGGTTGGTGTTTTTTTGTGGAATAGGAAAAGGTTTTGGAATCTTACAAAGAACGTGGAGGAGGAAATAGTAGTTTTACTCAATTTCTTCAGCTTCTAACACAGATCTGATAGAGTTACATTGGAAGCGAGCACATTATAGTACATTTGAGGGACTGGTTTCTGGGGGTTTCCCAGATGATAGAGTGTATTTGCAGAGTGAGATGGAGCTTTCAGTCTGTTCCATGAGAAAGTGATATCCTCCCTTAAATGAATGATTTCTTCCCTGTTCAGTTTTTACTGCGGGTACAGTCAGTGCGGCCGTCTGTGATTAGCTCTATCTCGGAAGTACGGGGCAATCACTTCTCCACAGAAACATGTTCTACCTCTTTCAAAGCCTCTGGTTAAATTTTTATCTAAGTCATCAGATTTAGCAATTTGTAACTGATCTAATCTCTCTGCAAAATCCTTGCTCACCGAAACTGTATCCAACAGCTCTTCACTGTAAACCTTGTTGTTCATATAAAAATAGAACCGCAAATTATGTCGGTGTCTTCCCTTAATTCTCTCTCTCTTTTTTTTTTTTTTACTTCTTATGACCTATCGCCCTTTCTTTTAACCTAAATCAAACAGATTTGCAGATTTGCTTAACAATAGCACTTTATGAATCATATCACCAATTGCCAGCTATCATACTGTGAAACAGCTAATAATGTATAATTAACTTTATAGGCAAGTAATGAATCACATCATCATTGCTGACTGTCTACCACCTTATTAAAAGGAAAGATTTAGGCAATCACAGCTACTTTTTTATTTTCTTCCCTACTTTCCCCAAAGTACTGTAAAAAAAAAAAAAGAAAAGAAATTCCAACTGTGTACATCAGCTATTATTTCCATGAAACAACATGACACTTCAAAATGTTATCTGTAATAATTTACTTAGGAAAAACATAAGACAAATAGGTGAATAGGTTAAGACTTTTGGTAACTTATGTTTACTGTCAGCATGTGCATTCAAACAGGCCGTTTTTGAGATAAAAAATATCTGTGAGCAGAAGGAATAAAAAAAATCAGTTAAAAAGGCACACTAAGGTAGCCTAGAATTTGGAAAATTTTTAGAAAGACACTCACCTCCAGGTTCCTGTTGGACAGTGTGCACTAGCTGTTCCCTAAGAAGCTAACTACGGTGGTTCCTCATATCTCAGGTTTAGGTCCTAGTTTTTTTCCCAAGTTAGGCAAGGGATTTGAACTGCCTGTTTCATATCTTCTGCACCAAATTCTCATTTTGAAAATTTTTCTCTTTTTTTTTCCTTCTCTCCTTTTTTCACTTTTGTCCAATAATTCTATCCAGATCTCAGCATAGACATAGTGATTTTTCAGCTCATGTTTCACTGAAAATTATAATGTTTTTGTGGAAAGCTCGTCCTCCTCTTCTTCCCATAGAGGAGAAATGGTTCAATCTTTGTCCCACCAGGATGAATGTCACCAGAAGCCCTGTCAAAGCTTTTAATGTCCTCGTAATAATTGAACTAGGAGAATCATATTAATACAGCCTTATATAATACACATAATAGGTCAGACTAAGAGTGCTTGCCAAGCAGTTTCATTGACCTATTAGCCCCATTCAAATTGATCAGAGGAAGAACATTGGAAGAGCAACTTCTAAAGCTAATGAAAAAGCCACACAACAGCCATCCTCACTGACCCTAAGGGGAACCCAAAAACTCACCTCATTAAGACTGTTTACACAGAAGATGAATAAATATTTACTTGTAACATTTTCATATAACATTTTCACTATTTTGCATGGTGTCTTTTCTCACAACATGGAATCTTCAAAATACGTATCTTTCCAACATTCCTTGCATTTGACAATATACTTATCTTGCAGGTAGGTAGATGGAGAATAAACCCCTTCTCAATAGAGGTCTGTATCAGACAAAGGTATTGAAAAGTAGTCTTCTGCTTCTCTGCCAAACATTTTAGATACTAAGCTATCTCTCCCTCTATAAACTTCTTATTGTTAATTTTTTTTTTTCAAATATTTTAAAACAAATGACAATCTCTTTAACAGGTATATTTTCAGCTCCTTCAACAGATTAATTTACATTTTTTTTTTAATTGAAGAATAAAAACTAAGAAATATTCAGTTTTCTAATATTTTAGCCCTTTCCTTTTGCCCCAATTCATTTCTTTCTTCTGAGCAATTTTGTACTGTCTTTTAATTTTCCGTTTTGCTAATGGGAAAACAAACAAACAAACAGAAACTCTGGATGAGATTCATCTCTGATGCTGAGCTAGTCACTGCAGTCTGCCTTTTCACTAGTGGAAGCACCTGCAGAAGGAAGATCCTCTGATTTAGCTGCTACGTCTTCCAAAGATGCCTATAGCTGTCTTTTGAATACACAGGATGCCTATGGCAACTGGTTAATACTTAAATACCTAAGTGTAAATACATGAAGTTAAGTTATAGCCATACCACCCAGGAATGAAAACTTGAAATACATTTGATATTCCCTTTTCCTTTGATACTCTTTCTTTTATTTATTTATTTTTTTCCTTTTGCAAGCTGAAGTACAAAATGAGGAAAGAACATGAAAAATCACTGGCAATCAGCTCATTAGAGGAATGCTGGAAAGAAATACTTATGAAGATTGCCATCATTAGCTTTATTTTTTTTAAATACTGGTAACAAGACCAAACTAAAGCAGAGACTGTCACAACAGCAGTTGGTTCAGTATATCACAAAGGTGGTGTATATGACTGATTACTGCACAGTAACTGGCAGTTAAATTCAATCAGAAGGAGGGAGAACTGAGCTCATTTCTTCCCTGAATTTAAGAAGATTTGTACATTTAAGACTTATTTCCCACAAGTTTGAAATGACACTGAAGAAGAAGAAAAATGTAAAGAAAATGGAAAATGGTAACCTGATTTCATCTTGTAGCCATTCGGCTGCCTAGCTAGGAAGGAGCAGGTCTGGATTATGACCTCTCTTCCCAGGCTTGTTTATATATTTTGCATTAGGCAGTCACTGAATAAAACAAATGTGGGAGCCGTGCCATGGTTTGTCCACACCCATCTAGTTGCAGAATTGGGACCTCAGTCTTTCTCACAGATATGTTTTGTTGACCCTTTCATGCAAAAAAAAGGTAGAATTTTCTCCTATGGGGCCAGTATTTTTTCCAATAGTATTTAAAGCAACTTAAATAAGCTTTTTATATTGATTGTAAATTATTTTCCCCATCAATAGTATTTTGGATGTTTTTTTTTTTTTTTTTTTTTTTGATATTGTTCCCATTTTCTGGGCTTCTTGTCAGATACATTTTTTCCTCTTGAACTACTGAATAATTTATTGCTTTAGGTATTATAATATCCAAAAAGCAAACTAATTCTAGTGACTTTTAGCTTTAAGAAAAACCTTCCACAATCTACCAAATTATATTTTAATATATCTCATTGAATTTAAATAGAATTTCTGGTATTGGTTAATATACTATTGAGTTGCCTGCTGGAAAAAAAAAATGAAGCTGGTATAAGTGTCAATTTTAAAGTAATAATTATAGTTTTATGCAGTAAAGTATTTATTATATTATCAAATTAATACACTTTTTGGCATGTCAGGGTCTGTGGGTAATTACAGTTTAGTATTGTGGTAATAATTTGTATGATTTATGTTACCTATGGAGCAGTACTGAAAGCCAAAAAGCTGTCTGGCATAATTACTGTTAAGAAGGAAGATCAGCAGATATCCCTAGCCAAAAGAACACAGCCCTGAGGGTGATAGACTCAAACAAGCAGAAGTCACCTCAGGTATTTGCTTTGCAGCATGCCTTTTCTCACCTGAGAGATGGCCCACCCAAGCTACATTAACAAGAATTGCTTGCTTTTGTGTTATTGTTTTCCATCAACCCTGTAGTTCTCATTTGAAAAGTGAGATATAAGAAATTGTGGTGTGTGTGTGTGTCAGGAGGTATGTGTGCGGCCCCTTTGCAAGGCCTAATTCTTCTGAAATGGGAAGAAAAATCTGAGAAGAAAAGGGTTTGCCATGCAATGAAGGTGACTGAATGATTTCAGATCCTCTTCTTTCCATTGATCTGGACACTTTTTTTTTTTTTTTTTTT
>VXAA01004089.1:229008-276936 GCA_013399115.1 Anseranas semipalmata | reverse complement strand
CCTCCCAAAATCTTTTTCTTTAAAAAAATTTTTCTTTTTTTTTTTTTTTTTTATATATCTTGGTTTTCTGTTTGTTGCTTCCCTTCTTGAAACGTTGGCTTCGTAATGAAGATCAGATTTAAAATGACTTGGCTTCCTTTTCTAATTCCAGTCCATATTAAACTTTGATTAGAATATGCATTATTCTTTACAGATAATTTGAGTTTACATTTATCCAGGCTTAATCCCATGCTGATATTCTCTGTTTCTGATTCTAATTTCTCAGAGTCAGTGTCATCAATGTCTGTAACTCCTCCCTCTTCAATATCGGCTTCATTAACTTTTTCACATATGGGAAAAGGGAAGAAAAATCTATGTTACCTGATTCCATATCCTTTCTAATCACGGATAGCAAATTCTACAGATCCAGGATAGAAGGGGGCAAAGATAAGTGATCTGCTCAGGATATTAAGGCAAGAATAAAGGGTTGAAATACAGAGGGGTTCAGTTCCCCTTCAGGCACGAAGATCATGCTCTTGTCCAGTGAGTATATACATTAATTCATTATGATTTATTTATATATGTCAGTATATCAGTGTGGGTATATCTATTTACATATCTGGTGGAAAATACATATCAGTAGTTTGCAATCATGCAGATCATGTATTTCAGGATTGGATTATATTTTGAGATTATAATAAACCAAAGACCACACAAAGAATAAGTAAGATTATTCCATTTGTAGGACTACCTGCTTTCAGTTTGCCACTTTGCTGAAAACTTTTTTGATGTAATTTCTCCATACATTAGGTTCCCTCTTGCAATTTTGTCATAACAACACTTGTTGTCTAACACCGCTTGTCTTTCAGGGATGATAAAAGAATAAAGTTGTGAATATGTTCAGATTTGGAGGCAGGGAAGCCATATCTTACAGAACACATAACTGGAAACCCTGAAAATCTCTCTATGGGTGCACTTTTTTTTTTTTTTTTTTTTTTTTTTTCTGGAAATATTAGGAATTGCATTAGAATATGTGTGTGCACGGATGTCAGGAGTAATTCCTAGGGATTACCTTCTCCAGCTACTTCCAGCTTGTCTTCTGTGTATGGACAACAACAAACATTCCTCTACTGCCAGGATTTTTGAGAAATGATTTTTTGTTTGTTTGTTTGTTTTGAGTATATCATTTTTAAAGTATATTATCCTTGTTGAGCAAAAGATGCTCCATGCTCTTCCACTGTAGGTCCAACAGGTGAATCTTGTTTTCTTAGTAAAATAATACAATTCAAAGGCAGCCTGTGGCAGAACAAGATCTGGTAGTGTCTATATCATCATTCTGTCTATAGACAGAAGCATCCTTTATGGCATTTATCTAGAAGAAATATACATTTGTCTGACCTTTGCTCACCTTACTCTGACAAATGTGTTGGCCCTGTCAACAGGATAAAATGAACAAGTTTTGGACCCTTATCCTACTCTGTAAGGGTATTATTACCTTGCCTTAACCACATCTACAAGAGTCTCTGCTCTGCTGTTCTCTACTGCTGAAACTAGTTCTCTTTTTTGGTTTTTCTCTTGGTCTCTTGATTCATTTGTCATCATATTTTCTGACCTATGAGACAATAAATTTCATCCTATCACCTAGCCCCAAAAGATCTAACTGGATGCTATTTTGTGCCCTGAACAAGTATTTTGATGTGTGTTCTCTTTGTAGTTTCAGAGGAAGGAGGAAGAATGGGGGGTGGAAAGGAGGTTGGGAGCTTTTATAATTATAAGAGCTTTTCTTAGGGCTTTAGCTAACTATTAAGTAAATATGTTTCTTATTTTAACCTCTGGAGTGCCCCAGGCCTCACAGGGATATTTCACATACATGGATTTTTGCAGTAGGATGTAGGTCATGCTATTGCACTGATTAGCATGGACTCTGCCTTTCAAGATATGCCTCTGGGTGGAATGTTCTTCCAAGGAGTAACTGGATTAGTCACTAGGTCAAAGACTAAATGCCCAGTCTTTGTGGCCTAGAAATTCAATACCTTGTCCCAGGCTGAAGACACTGAGACTGCATATGATCTTTTTCTGAGACCTTGCCCAACATCTACCTGTCCTATGTTAAAACAACAAGAAAATGACTTCTAGCATATGTCTTAGGACACTGGTCTTAGGAAAGGTTGTTATAGGACAAGGTGGTCGACTAAGTATTTTCTTAGTGTTCAATGCATTTTATGAGATACTTTATAAGCTAAGAAATCTCAAATCCATTAAGAACTGTGAGACAGATAAAAAATTGAATTTCAGTTCCAGCCTGATGTCTTAATCCATTTCTGACTAAACGTTTTACACTGCATTTAGTGTTAGGGACATCTACAAATGAGCACACACATGCACACATTGCACTAAGCTTCTTTTTTTCTTTTCCTACTTTCACAGTTAAGGGTATTCTTCTCACTTCCCTCACCCCTTTTAATGTCTTTTAAGAGAAAGACACAGTCAGCAAAAACCAGCATTCTGTGGCTAATGTGAATCAAGAAGGATGTGTCATGTATAATGAGACATGAATAGCTAAGGAGATTGCACAGCCTATATCATAGGCACATGAAATCGGATGGTGAATCCTGCTTTATATAGGTCAGCCTCTTGCTAAAACATATGATCATATCCTTATTTCCAGCCTCAATATAGTAATGGACAATTTATATCATCCTTACTCATGAAACATTTTGGCTTAGATTGTCTCTCTTTTGCATTCAACTCCCAAATGTATTTGTAGACCACTGTACCTATCCCTAGACTCACAGCCTCTTCCAGGTTTCCTTTCCTATTTAAACTAAACTTTCTTGAAAATGCATAATTAACCTTGTTCATGTCAATCTAGACAAAAGCTGAGGTGTGCTTGTAAATGGCACTGGTCTTCCTTGTCTCTGTGAGAAACAACTGACTTGACACACTTAAATCGGTAATTGCCTTTTTCATTGCCAAATCATTTTGTTGGTTCATTTTCATTCTAGTTGGGAAAGATTTCATTTCCCTTTGACATCCAAAAATTAGACCTCTGGTGTAAGTGGATCATATAGGCTCCCTATCAATTTAATAGAGAGGAAAAGGCACCTCAAACACAGGTTTCATTTTGTATCTTTTAAGATGGGCTTAAATACCTCTACGACTCTCTCACTTAACTTCAACACCAAATATGACTTAAGCTAGAATGGAAGAACTCAGTTTTTCTTGGTCAACTAGATCACCCACGTCTCTCTCAGTACCATTTTGTAGGAAAAAATTGTTCATGGGTACTCATAGATGAAACAGAAACACAGCAATATTGTGGTAAGAACTCGGAGAGGTGAGAAAAACACTGTCATCTAGTTCATACTGATATTGCCAAAGACTCAATGAGCTATTGTCAAAGACTTTTACTTTCCTGTGTTATGCAGTGAACTGGTTACCTTCATCTCAGTAGGCCAACCTCTGAGGTCTGTGTGGAGTTTTGTACAGAGCTTGAGATCAGTAAAAATAGCCAACTGGGCACATCATAGTGTTGTTATTACCCTCTGAGGATACAGATCCCTACCTGCAACTGAGGCATTGACTATAGATGCTTTCACAACAAGGATGTGTCTGGAGTTGGATTATTAGCCCAAACCGTACCTCTTTGTGTGGGATATTTTTTTGTAGCATTGATGGTCCTTAGTCCCCCTATAGCATCTTCCCAGAGTGGCTCTCAGTGTGTCCACGGAAATACTGTCGATGTGATTTAGCAATTGTCTTTCAGTTTTTGTTGGATAGTACTCAGTGTTAAAATGAACCAACTGCCCACTTGCCACAGAGGCATTTTAGGAAATCACAGAATCACAGAATGGTTGAGGTAGGAAGGGACCTCTGGAGGTCATCTGGTCCAACTCCCTGCTCAATCAGGGACACCTATAGCAGGTTGCCCAGGACCATGTCCAAATGGCTTTGGAAGATCTCCAAGGAGGGAGACTCCACAACTTCTCTGGGAAACCTGTGCCACTGCTCCATTACCTGCACAGTAAAGTGCTTCCTGATGTTCAGACAGAACCTCTTGTGTTCCAGTCTGTGCTCATGGCCTCTTGTCCTGTCACTGATATCAGGTTTGGCTGG
Organism: Anseranas semipalmata; assembly: GCA_013399115.1. Classification (NCBI taxonomy): domain Eukaryota; kingdom Metazoa; phylum Chordata; class Aves; order Anseriformes; family Anseranatidae; genus Anseranas; species Anseranas semipalmata. Next base: position 272,841 of record VXAA01004089.1, on the reverse strand, counting down.
AAAAGAGTTAATTTTCTTTGTAGAGGCTCGTATGATGCAACATTTTGGATTTTTGATGGAAATAGTGGTGATAACACACCAATGGTTTAGTTGTTGCAGAGCAGTACTCACACAGAGCCAAGGACTTTTCTGCTTCTCGTGCTGCCCTGCCAGCGAGGAGGCTGGGGGTGCACAAGGAGCTGGGAGGGGACACAGCCAGGACAGGTGACCCAGACTGACCAAAGGGATATCCCATACCATATGGCGTCATGCTCAGCAATCAAAGCTGGGTAAAGAAGGAGGAAGGGGGGGAAGTTTGGAGTGATGGCGTTTGTTTTCCCAAGAAACCATTAAGCATGATGATCCCTGCATTCCTGGAAGTGGATGAACACCTGCCTGCTGATGGGAAACAGTGAAGAAATTCCTTGTTTTGCTTTGCTTGCACACACGGCTTTTGCTTTACCTCAGCTGTCTCTGAGCACCACTGAAAAGAGCCTGGCTCTGTCTTCTTTGTGCCATCCCTTCAGGTGTTTATAGACATTGATGAGATCCCCCTGAGCCTCCTCTTCTCCAGGCTGAACAGACCCAGCTCCTTCAGCCTCTTCTCATAGGAGAGGTGCTTCTGTCCCTTCATCATCTTGGTGGCCCTCTGTTGGACTCTCCAGTATGTCCATGTCTCTCTGTACTGGGATCAGTCATCTGTTCTGAAAGAGGAGAGAGCTTATAACTGGGGTCTACTAAGATTTTTCTCCTTTTTTTTTTTTTTTTTTCAATTTTCTTTTTTTCCCTCTCTCCTCAGGTATTTCTAAATGTTTTGAGCATGGCATCTGGGTTTCCACTGTGGCAGCTGATTGTCTAGACAACACTTTAAGTCTGAGCTATTAACAGCTGGCACAGACCAGCCTGCTGGAAGGGAGAAAAAAAGTGGATGAACTGTAAGGATACATCAGTTTTAAGGATGCTTCAAAGTCATCCCTACCAAGAATGGACAGTGAAGAATACATTCCTTGTACTACCTGCTGTTTATTTATCACATAACTTAATCCAGTGTTTCCCATTAATATGAAATTAATGGTGTTACAATCATAAATAAAATACAGTTCAATCCTACATGGCAAATGAAATTGTTGCATCTATAGTACCTGAATTACTATCAGCTTTTTGATTTTATTACTACCTTTTATGCGCATAAGAAGTCAGTCTGAAAAATAGGATTTGAGAACTTGACCTTTTATACTAATGCAGTGTTCAAGTCTTAAACATTCATATTAACACAGCATGTTCCTTAGGTCTAAAAATAACACACCTTTTTCCAGATAGGTACTATCCCCCTCCTATTTCTTAGAATTTATTTTTCCCCCTACTCTTACCACAAAGCCACCCACCTGTTTTTTTACTGTAGACCTGCCTGCAAGTGCTGATGCCAAACACAATTGATTTTCTCACTCCTTTATGTAAGAACATGCATTTTCATTCCCACATAATCTGAATTTGCTGTGTACACACATTATTATGAATCATTTATATGGAAATAAATCCGGGCAAATAATGTTACCTTAACCTTTCTTTAAACAAAAAACAAAATTGAGGAGGAGTGTGTATAATGGAGGCGTGGGGGTTGACATAATTTAAGTTTTTTCCAAAGGGTGAGGAAACTCTCAAAAATATTAAATTAAATTTCCTTTGCTCTTCAGGTTTTCATTATTTTTGATCAAACCCAAAGTCAGTTGTGATTGTTATTGATTTTAGATTTCTTGACTTCATTTTTTTCTTAGCTTCCAACTCTTGCAACAAGAAAAAAAAATAAAATAGAAAGAAACAAAAAAGAAATTGAAGACTTTTTTTCTTTTTTTTTTTTAATAGATAGCTCTGTTTTTAATTTTTGCTTTACTCTTTCTTCCTTCTTTCTTCTTCATTCTCTCTCTCTCTTTCTGTAGTTCTGTCATATGAATTTCACTTTTTCCCCATGGTTCTATATAATATGAGATATATAGTCCTCTTGTACTTTGTTACTAGCACTGGATAGATCCTTCAAACATTTGATTTCATTACAACTGTATAGAATGCAACTACTTTTTCCAATAAATTTTCTTTCTTTGACACAATTTTAAATTTGAACTAAAATTAGTCTTTAACAGTTGAAATGGAGAGTAATTTAATAGATATTCAGTTCGACTTCTTGATAGGAAAGTGTAGTCTTAAAATATACAGACCAAGATTGTACATCTATTTTTGATAAGGTCATAAACAGCCTATGTTTTGGTTTGATTTTTGAATTCTAAAGCTAATACATATTGGTCATTGCAGCTATTTCATGAGTTCACTTGCTGCTGAAACTGTACATTATTTTCATGTAAAAGTACACTTTTACACAGAGGTGAAGAAACATTTCCCTGTCCCCGACATGAACAATACGTTGGCTTCATATTCCATGGTGTAACAAACACATTGTGCTTATCGTTTATGTCTTTATTTATTTTTAGCACAGCAACCAAAACTGGTACCCATTGTCATTAGAGGGAGGCCACAATCACACATCCTGAGTCATAACTCAACACTTCTCACCTTCAAAGCAGTTTGTGAACAATCTGAGCGACAGTCTTGAGAAGTAAAGCAGCATAATAATTCCAGAGTTAAAATGGCTTAACTGAGGAAAAGAGATTTGAATGCTGTCGCACAAGCACAGGCATTTCCAAAGACATGTCATCCTGTCTATTTTGGACAGTTTTCTCAGGCTGTGAGGAATTGTGCTGTGGAGGTGCCTGTCTCTTGCCAATAGGGATCACGGATGGGTAACTTAGGCTGCTTTCAGGCTGCTAAAGTTCAGAGGGATGAACACAGGCCCCAGTGACTCATTAGCAGAGATAGGATTATGTTGCTGTTAATATGATCCATGATAGATTCTAGAAGTTGCTTTAAATAAGAATGAGTAATGTTAAAACATGATGATTGCGTTTCGGAACAAACTAGTGCTCAAGTGGAAGGGAGAAGCTGTCCAAAGAGGGAGCTTAGTTTATGCAAACATGTGAAAAGAGAATGAATTTATTCTTTTACTATGTTAGTCTCAGGTGGGGTGGAGAGAAGAAAGCTTCATCCTTTCCTTGGAAAAATAATAAGCGCTAAATTATCACGAAACTTTCCCTTTCATGGGTGTGCTTGAATGAGTTCAACTTTCATTCACTGTTCAGGCTTTGAAGGCTTGGGATTCTGAATGATTTTGAAACTATCTGGGACACGTTCAGCAGTTGTGATCTGAACTGAGCAATACATGTGAAGTGGCAGCTTGTGAGCCACCCCCAGATGTTACACAGCATGGAAGTGACTCAGACCTTCAGAAATGTCTTCATTTGCCAAAGCAGTGGCTATGAAGAACTCTGCTTGCTAAAGTCTGAAAAACTCTGTTTTGCTTTGTACATGAAGTCTGGATAAAAAACGAAAAGTTCTGGGAACCCTGTTTTTCACTTAAATACTCTATTTCTTCTGTTATTCTACAAGCCACACCCTGCTAAAACCCATTGGGATGTAACCTATAAAGGCATAAGGGCTTGGTCATGCTCCAATTCATAATCAGTGGAGTAACTCCATTGGGTATAATGAATCTGTATTAATGTCTAAGGAATTCAGCGTTGTCTGGATGAAACTCATTAGTGTCCTAGGGAAGAATTAGGAATAATATTTTTAATTGCTAGTAAATTAGTATAATTCTTTTTTGGATTGACAGAATTCTTTCCGTTTCTCTCTATGAGAAAATGTGTTGTGTGTGATTTTAAAACAGTGGGAACACAGAAGTTTGCTATGAAAAATTAAACCATGTCTCTGTCATAAAGCAATATTCCACGTTCGTATATAAAAAGATACTAAACATTTTGATAATAATACACTTGATTACTTGAGAAAAGGTGCATGAGGAATTTGAAGAAATAAATAAATAAAATAGTCATGTAAGTAAGTTGATGTGAGGGTACCTGAAAATCCGTCAACAGCAGAAAGTTCTTCTAAGCAGATGGAAAAAAAAGATTATTTTTGTTCCTCTGCAGTGTGGGCTGTTTTGTCTTTCCCATAATTTTTTTTTTTTTTTTTCAGACAATATTCATTAACAACATTGAAAACAACAAGAATAAAGAGATGGTATCTCATTTACAAAGTGAGTGTAGTGTTTGTACCTGCAACATGATGTTCAGAACATCATGTTTGTTTTTTGTTGTTGTTGTTGTTGGGGTTAAAAAAAGGATTTAACCTGAAGACTTCCATATACTATGAAGATGCCATAACCATCAAAGTATATCATCTGCTGTCACAGTTCCTGTCCTGTATAACCAGCCCCAGTTTATCCACGTGTTTAGTAAAACCTCCACTTTTGAGTTCATTTGGGCACCTTTTTCCCCCTTCCTCCGGATTTTTAAAAGATGATAGATAAAATGGAACAATTTTATCACAAGCAGATAAAAAATCACCTTGGACTTCACAGGCTCTCCAAAAATCTGTGGTTCAGATCCTTGTCCTGATTCAGCAGAACTTGAACTCAGATTCTTCACACCACAAGTCAACGAGGTGCAGGAGGCTGGAGAACAAAGTCTTCACTGACATCCTGTGTGAAACTCTTTCATATAACCATTACTGTATTAAAAATATACTGTGTACTTCCAGGTACATAGGGCTTCATCATTGTGAGGGAATATAAAACTGTTTGATTAGTTTTTTCATGGTTTATCTGAACACTAGTGGCCATGGTGAAGGTACCAATTGGTTTATTAAAGATACTGCAACCAGGCAACAAGGAGGAAGTTTTGACATGCAAGGACACAGGGAGAAAGGGAAAGGTTTGTTCTTGAACTGTTTTATTTTATTTTTCTTGCCCAGCAGAACTCAATTTTCTCACTTGGTTCTAGTGTGTATAATAATGAAACTTGACATTAGAAGTTGAAAGTATGCACTCAAAGGAGAGGTGGGTGCAGGTCCACCTTAAGGCTCTGGTCAAACTGGGGTCTTCTCACAGGGTTGGTTTCTGCCTACATGAACAAAGCAGTAACACAACAGTACCTCACCTAGGATGAGACCACAATTCAGCCTGGCAAATAAATCTGACCAGAAAGATTTGACCTCAAAAGTATATTTCTATGCTTTTTCCTGATTATTTCACTCCCATTCACAATGGGAGTTGTATGACACTCCCATTATTTAATACTCACTGAATTTCCTATATAAACTATGATAGCGTCTCTGGAGTTATATCTGTTCTTTGATGAACCTGAACTGTAACTAAATCTTTGAAAAAAAAAAAAAAGTAAGATATATCATAGGATCAGGGACATGTGACAGTGCAAATGCACTGGGGCTCTGAGAAAAGTTCTGTTGATGTTGTTGTTTTATAAGGAAACCTGCTGCCATTAGTCTAAATCAGATCCACTCCCTTGCAGATTGCAAGTACGGAATCTGAAATTTGTTAACAACAACTGTTGCTGGGATGTTGTTTTCCTTTTTATTTTTAATTTTATAAGAAATGGGAGCTTTAGGTCATAAACTGTTGTTTTTAACAATTGTGTCAGAAAGCTTTATATATGAAAGTATAGGTAGGTCTGCTCTGAAGCTTAAATTTGGAGGAGAAACAGCTTCCACTGGTATTTTGTATAGCTCATTGGGAGCGATGCCTGACCCTACAGCATCACAGGGACCAATGTTTTTGTAAAGAGCTGAAGACACATGCTGGGCTTGACTGCATACACTCACCTCCACTGCCAACTACACTTGCTTCCAAAACCCAAACTTGAATGACTCAACAGACATACTAGCTGAAGAATAGAATGTTTTGAATCTGTATTGCACTTGCAGAAAATATTAAACATACATCCTGTGAACTTATTTACAATCTTAGCTTGTGTGTGTGTGTGTGTGTATTTGTGTAGTAGGGCATCCTATCAGAATTCAGAACTAATCCTGAGGAGCTGAGGCTTTACTTAATCTTGATGTGGGAACTGATTAACCCCAGGGGAAGATTCATAGGATCATAGAGTCACAAAATCATAGAATCGTAGAATGGCTTGGGTTGGAAAGGACCTTAAAGAGCACCTGGTTCCAACCCCCCTGCCATAGGCATGGATGCCACCCACTAAATCAGGTTGCCGAGGACCTTGCCCAACCTGGTCTTGAACACCTCCAGGGATGGGGCATCCACAGCTTCTCTGGGCAACCTGTTCCAGTGCCTCACCACCCTCACAGTGAAGAATTTCTTCTTAACATCTAGTCTAAATCTATCCTCTTTTAGTTTTAAACCATTGCCTCTTGTCCTATCATTATCTACGTGAGTAAAGAGTCCCTCTCCATCCTTTTTATAAGCACACTTTACATATTGAAAGGCCACAATGAGGTCTCCCTGAAGCCTTCTCTTCTTCAGGCTGAACATCCCCAGCTCTCTCAGCCTTTCTTCATAGGAGAGGTGCTCCAGTCCGCTGATCATCTTTGTGGCCTTCCTCTGGACCTGTTGTAACAGGTCCACATCTTTCTTGTGCTGGGGGACCCAGACCTGGATGCAGTACTCCAGGTGGAGCCTCACAAGGGCAGAGCAGAGGGGGACAATCACCTCCCTCAACTTGCTGGCCATACCTCTGTTGCTGCAACCCAGGATGCAGTTGGCCTTCTGGGTTGCAAGAGCACACTGCTGCCTCATGTTGAGCTTTTCACCCAGCAGAACCCCCAAATCCCTTTCTGCAGGTCTGCTCTCAATGAGTTCTTCTCCCAGTCTGTACGTATGCCTGGTATTGCACCCAGGTGCAGCACCCTGCACTTGGACTTGTTGAACCTCATTCGGTTCACATGGGCCCACTTCTCAATCTTATCCAGGTCTCTTTGAATGGCATCCCTTCCTTCTGTTGTATCTACTGCACCACTCAGCTTGGTGTCATCTGCAAACTTGCTGAGGGTGCACTCAATCCCATCATCTATGTCATTGATGAAGATATTAGGGTCCTTTTCAACCCAGGCCATTCTATGATTCTATGATTCTATGATATTGAAAAACACTGGTCCCAAGACAGACCCCCGAGGGACACCGCTCATCACCGGCCTCCACCTGGACATAGGTTGTGTTTCCTTCTGACATAACAGATCTGTCTCTTGTCAGGAGTAGGAATGTGAGCCTAGGTGGTCCTCAGTCCTCAGCCAGTCCTGGAAAATGATGCTCTTCTTAAGATCGTGTTTTCTTCCTCTCCAGGATATTGTGGATTCTTTGTTTCAATAGATTTCAGTGGTCACCTACCATTTACCTATGTCACCCAAGAGACAAATGAGGCACTGAAGGTTTGTCCCTTCCCCTATGAAGAGGAGACATGATACTGTTTCTTTGCTTTTAATGAGAAGAATTTCTCTGGACACATCTACCAAGGTACTAGGAGCCAAGTGCAGAAGCCCCCAGGAATTTCAAGGGAGGAAAAAGTATGCATATTTGTAACCTGCTGTCTTTTGAGAAGTTGATATTACAGAGCCAAAGATATGTTCCACTTCTGTCTCAGACTACTTTTTTTTTTTTTTTTCAGAATTCTAATAAAAAATAGAACTAATTTTTATTAGAATTCTGAAAAAAAAAAAAAAAAACACCTCTTTAATTAAATACAAGCTCCATGAGAGCCTGCTGTGCTTTCTGGTCATGAAGAATCAGAGTTTTCCAACTTGAAGCCTAATACAAAGCATCCCAGTGACTTCCTTCTTATTTTCTAGGGGAGCTTGGAGAGGCAGAATGGTTATAAAACAAAACAGAGAAAAACCCTTCCAGTCATTGTTCAGATTAAATGACTTTTCAAATCAGTAGCCAGAAGTTAATTACAGTTTTTCTTTTTTTTTTTTTTTAACATATTGTTATTTGCATAGAAATGCTCCTCACCTAAGTTTACTTGCTCTGTTTTTTCTCCTTAGTTTTCACAATTGGATTCAAAGCTTTCAGGCAAGATCAGAGTCACTGCCTCCAAAAGTGATTTACAGAAGCAGCTAATCTTGTGGAACTGTTGTAAAGTGGTTGAGGTTTGAAACCCTGTCTTAATCAGTTATTACCCCAGTGACTGATGACATCAGTAGGTTAATAAGGTACAAAACTATGGGATTCTAGGACCACTATCTGGGATCTGCACAAGCATAGAGGAACTTGGATAAATTTGGACTTTATCACTTCTGGAGAAACAATTCAAAAAATCCTCAAAGCAACAAAGAAGCAGAACCATTAGTTCTGAGGGCTAAAAAGGGAGAGCAACCTGAGGCTGGATGCTGTCCCTACTCCGTCTTCAAAGGCACCTACCTGCACAACTTCCAAGAACTGGCATTCCACATCTAGTGTAATATTCCCAAGTATAAAAACAGGGTTTTGCCTTCATATGTCTGCATCGGTTCTTTTTTTTTATTTTTATTTTTTTTTTCAAAAATTTAAATCAGTTTTTAAATTAGAATTATTTCCTTACTTATTTTTTATTTGGAGTTCAACTTTTTTCAACAACACGTATTGTGTTAAACATAAAATATGTTTTTGGTATTGAGAAAGACATCTAAAATTGTTTGGAAGATTTTCATTGAATAATTTTTACATTGTCTGTAAAAACCAAGAACAAAGTAGAATATGAATCTTTCAAAAAAAAATTAGAGTAAAAACACATTAAAATGAACTATTTTTGTTATCAGAATCCTCTTTTTACTTTCCTTTAATTTTCCATGAAATGATATTAAGTCATGGAAAGATCTGCAAAAGAGTACCATGCCTTTGTCTCGTTGACACCTTGGAAGGACCTGCAGTTTGCATATGCAGCAGCCAGAGGAGGGAGATTTTACTGTTATATAAATGATTCTGATATTCCTCAACAAACCCAAAGCAAAGTAGTTCCTCTATTACTGTTTCCTCCTTCCTTTCAAGTCATTCCTTTAGGGCCTTCTGCATGAATCTAGTACCCTGACATTCTGTCTAGCAATAATCCTCCAGACCATCTCATTGCAGTATCTTTGCCTATTTATTTATTTTTATTTATTTATTTTCAAAAGATCAAGTTAAAATCTATGCAAATATGTTCATATTCTGAACCTAATGTATATTACACATCTTTATTTCTGAGTGATTTCTTACAGGCTTTTGCTCTGCACATAGTGCTCAGACACTGTGATTATTAGAAGAAAGTGAATAATACATATTGTTGAAGTGAACTTTGTAGTTTTCTTGTGAGCAACAATCAAATTCATGAAGCAATTGACATGGAGCATCATCATGATGATCAATATTTGTTTGGACTGATGATTCCAGTTTTGGGTTCAAAGCAATATGTTTAAGTATTGTCATTTTAAGAGCTGGAAAACAACTCCTTACTTGCTATTTCTGTGCCCTCAGAGGTACATTTAGTTGTCATTTATTTATTTCAGAAACTGAAAAAATGCCAGGGAACCCAGGTAATGGTTGAGTGTTTTCTTTAGTCAGGCAAAATGCAAAGGATATGTTTTTCCTGCATGAGTTGAAACCTTAAATCTGTAACACAAAGGTCATTATCAAATTACTTGGTGATAATTCTATTATTTATGAAAAATTCTAGTAATTGAATTTCAGAAATATTCAAACCCTATTTAATGCATGTAGATTATTAGTGTTCTAACCACATAAAATTGGTAATGATGAATACTTCCTTCTTTGTGACAGAACGATGACTTTGCATCTGTTTGTCACATATCAAGCCATCATAAAGAGGTTTATTAGGGACCAAAGCATGTCTGGTACTCTTAAAGTTGAAAACAAAATAGAAAAAAAAATAAAAAAATAAAAATAAAAAAGAAAACAATGAATAAAAATAAAAAAAAAAGAAGGAAAAAAAGAAAAAATCAAAATAAAGCTCCAAATTATTTATTTAATATCAAAAATTAAAAGAAAACAGTCTTAGAAAATGGCATCTTTATCAAATATATACATTAGAATATGGTAGATAACTAAATATTTACATCTCCACCATGAAATTTTCAAGTCCTGGAAAATGAAATGCATTGTCTTCCGGAATATTTACTACCAAAGATGGGTATTTACTACCAAAGATGACACTTTTGGAATCGTTCTTTGCCCTAGGTTACTCAATGACATCAAGCTGAAGGGAATTAACAGCTTAGAAGTGTGTTTATTCATCTGGGGTTTCTCTCACTGATACTGTTGTGTAGGGAGGAACAAAACCAGTCACCTGCTGTGATGGCTCTGGCTTCTGCAGTTATACAGATGTTTGTGGTTGCCCAAGAGCATACAGCCTGGGAAGACTGAAACCTCTCTTTTATTATTTTATTTTATTTTATTTTATTTTATTTTATTTTATTTTATTTTATTTTATTTTATTTATCACACCAATAAATATACTCCAGTGGAAGAAAGATGTGGAAATTGAGACATTGTAATTAACTCTGTGTATGTTATCCTTTGGGTTTAGAACCTTAGACATACAAGAGCAAAGGAACAACTTTTTATCTCTTCTTCAGATGACTTTGGAGGTTTGGTCATGGAAGGTGCTGACTAATCTGGCAACGGCCCAGCAGAGCACTTATGGGTATGCTCTAAGTCAAAATAGTATCAGAACTAGACAGCTTAACATCTTGTGAGATCAAAACCTAAGTCCCAGGACTAGAAGCCATAAAACACTCAGGTTGCCCATTCGTTAGTGGGAAGCAAGACACAAGTACTCTACTAGGAATCATTTCACTGCCAAGTTAACATGGGTGATTGACATCAGGACTTGAGCAACAGAATTACCCCTACAGTGACTTATATAGTTTTGGGATTTCTGCACTTGTGCTAATATTGGGTACACATTGGCAGGTACTGGGCTGACACATTTTCATCTTGTGTATCACAAGAGAATTGATTTGTCCTTTGCAAGGAACTGTAGAAACAGTGTTGAAGTGTTACCAGTTCTCAAGTGATAGCATACGTCTTGACTACACAGAAACCAGATACAAGGTTGGGTTAAAATGAAGAGTTTGTTTTACCATAAACATAACGCTAGCAACTCCAAACATAGGTTATCTTGTGTTGTGATTTTTGTTTGTTTGTTTTATTAAGCCACGCTAACTGCAGTAAAAATGATGAACATGGACATGTCAGTGAAGTTCATTTACCTGAGATTGCCCACTTCTCATGCTTCTTTACAGCAGGAAGCTATGAGGTGTGTTCCCTCCAGTCTTTGAAAAGGGAGACCACTATTTCCCAGGTCTTTGCATGGCATCTAAATAAATTGCATATATGGTTGTATCAACATTTCACATTACTGTGAGTCAAATCACTTTAATGTAAGATTAGCTCCTGACTCTTAGTATACTAAACCTTTAATAGACTTACAATTTTGAAATTGAAAAGATCAAAGCAATCATAAGCAGTGTGTATAATACGTAGTTTAGAAAGACTGGAATGTTTCTAGCATATATTTTTCTTTATTTGTTAATCTGTAGGGAAGGAGCAACATGCTATAATAGCAGAAAGGGAAACAGGATTCAACTGCACAATATGGCATTCATAAGTCAGTTCCAGCCTATTCCCTCCCCTTTCTTTTCATACGCTCATAACTTTATCAAATTAAATTTAAGGGGCTGAAACTCTCCATGCTTACAGGTTCAACTCTAAGGTAGATGTTTGTTGTTGTTTGTTGTTTTGTGTGTGTGTGCATGTGTTCTTTTTTACTTTAAAATGATTGAGTGTGAATTATTCAGGAGTGAACTCAACACATTTTCCTTGAATGTTTCAATTAAAAAAAAAAAACAAACAAGACAAATAAAAAATGACTAATGATCAAAACTTTAAACACAGACCTGTAAACATTCCTTACTCCATTTATATTAAGGAGTGGTCCTATTTCTTTTGAAGGCTTCAAATGTCTGTAGCTGTGTTTAGAAAGTGGAGTATGTGCTCAGCTGTTTTAAAAATTGGAGCATTCTTTTTCTTTCCTTTAGCAACACAATAATTAAGCAGAATGTTCAGGAAAATGCTTTAAGAATAACAAAAAACATGGGTCTTTTTAATAGGTGGTTTTATTAAAATGTGAACAAATATATATATATATTATTATTATTATTTTGTCCAGTGCTTCTTTTATTTATTTAATCTTCCTTTAATCTATATCTTGCTGAACTAAAGCAGCTGGAAGGTTGGAACTGCTAAAATAATTTTCCTTAAGTCTCAATGGGATCCATAAAAGAAATCCAGTTTGAAGGAAACCATATGATTAGGTCTAATGTCATACATGCCTGAACTCAGCATTGGCATCCAGTTTAGGAAGAATTTAACTGCTGTGTCCTAAACATTTCAATATTTCCCATAGTCTGAGATAGATTAAGATGACAGTAGTTTGAATAGGAAGCATGACAAGAATTCGCAAAAGGTGTTGCTGTTCATATTATTCTTGTTTTTGTATCAGCTGATAAACAATAACAAGCAGTAGAAAGGGAAACTGGATTTTGTGATTAAGATAATTCTGAAAATTCAAGCTGAAATGCTAGAATTCCTAGCTTGCTTGATATTTCAACATTTATTTATTTATTTAGGATATATACAGAATTACAAATCATCTTTATTTATGTTTAGTAAATCAGTATGAAACTACTGCCTTCTATGATTTTGTGCAAAACTGGAAGGAGAGGAATATATCTATTTTTCACTGGAGGCGCATATGATCATCAAAATTCTTAACATCAGCAATTTTCAGAAGCCTTAGGTCTGATAACAGCAGCTCATTACAATGCATTCTTTTGATGTTTGACAAATATGAAAGAAATTCCTGTATACCTTAAAGTATGTCAATGTTTATGATTTACAGAGTAACAGATTTCAATCTTAACTCCCATTTTTGAAAGCCACAACTTATATTCATAATATTTACCTATTTTTATCAGTTTCGACCAGTTAATTAGCATACTGGCATAGTCCAAAGTTTTATCTTTTTTTTTTTTTTTCTAACATATAGCCAAGTGAGTTTCAAGAACCAGCCTACAAATTCTGATTGATTTGGCACAATGACAGATTCTGATTTTTTTTTCTCCGTGTCACAGAATCTGTTTTTCATGACTTCTCAAGCAGTGTCTGATTAATTGGCCTGGTGGTACATGGGGCAGAATCCAGTATTTTTCTTTTACATTTCCTAAAATGTGTTTGACAACTCACTGTGCACACTCCAGTACCCTGGCACTGCTCTCTGGCAGAGCCCAGTGTGTTGCTTCTCAACCATTGCTAGTGACTTGTGCTCAGCTCTATTCTGCCATGAACATTTCTAACCAATATGTAACTCCCCTGCTTGTTAAGGCCTCTGCAAAATGGTTTCCTATTAACCATTTTGTTTTTCACTTGTTTGCCTAGCATTATATGCACCCTGGAAATGCAAAGGCAACCCAGTAGATTATCAGCATTTAACACAAGGCTACCACATACTGCTGCACTTGTGGTCAACAGTAATGAGGGTAGTGATTTTGACAGAAAAGCTAGAATTGCTGAAATGACATTACCATGTGACAGTGTGTCATGACTTAAAAGAACACAGAATTTAAAGAGATGGAAAAGACCTATTTTATCAATTTATCTTTATCATTATTATTACTATTTGCCAGAATTTACAGTCAATACACAGGAAAAATAGTGGATGGCAAACTTCATGCTAACTTAGATTCAAGCCTCATAAGCCTGTGGTTTAAAAAGTCTCTCCTTTATTTATCAGCATCTGTACGTCCAATGAAAACAAAATTGTTCTTTTTTTTTTGTCCTCCTCCTGATTCTTTGAGACTCTTCCTAGCTCTTTAAATTAGCCAGTGAAGTTGATATGTCCAAGATAAAAAGAATCTACCAGACTCTTTAATTGTCGTTTTTAATGAGCAATGGAAAAAGTGTCTTAGAGCCTTTCAAAATGGAAGACCCTTTTTAAAATGGTGCGTATATATATATATTGCATATGTTGTTAATCCAGTATGGATGTGACTCCCAAGCCTGGCACAATCCAGAAAATCTCTGCCTAAACTATTGTCTAAGGATGTCACAAAAATATACGACTTCTCTTTAATAACCTTGCTATTGCCCATGATTTTTCCCTTCAGTTGAAGAGAAAAGTGCCTTTCACACACAGCGCCTTTCAGAATTTGACCCATGTTTAATGGAAAAACAAAATTTCACAAGATCTTCATCTTCTGTCAATTTTATTAAAATTAACCCAAAGGTTTATGGAATATCCCAGTTCTGAGGAGAAAAAAGCACAAAAGTTTGCACTGATGTCTGCACCCAAACTTTTGATTTTCATAAGCCTGTTGCTGTACTGAGCTGCAATCTCATGCAGACATTCAGGATAGATCCATTTTGCATATGATTGTGGGTGTGTTAGAGGAAGTGACCTGCTGATGATCTAATGCCAGGATTGTCTGCTGATATGTACCATTTACTTTTTCACCTCAGACTACTCAGCACTTCTTGACCAAAACAGGATAAATAATAGTTGCTGCTGTTTGAGAGATGTGAAGAGAAATCTTCAGGGCAGGTTGACCTCAATAGTAAGATATTACTTCTTCCTACTTTTCACAATAATTCATCACCTAGGCTGAAAATGGGCAAGAAATTAATATTCACAGACTTCCTACATGACAGAACCTTATTCTGGTTTATTCCAAAATCTAACAGTTCAAAGAATTGAGTCGTTGTACATCAAAAATGGACTACAACACATAATTGTCCCCAGGATTTGACTCATGGTCTGCTGTCTAGGATCACCAAAACTTCAGGGTTTCAGGTGGTATTTGAAGTCTATAATCAGATAATCATTGACCTAGATCACTCTTGCAATGGCATTTTCCAGTTAAAGCAAAATGTTTGACCTCAGAGTACCTTTTTTTTTTTTTTTTTTTTTTTTTTTTTTTTTTTTAATCTTAGGCTGTCTTGGGAGTTTCCTGTGCTTTATGCTGTGGGTTATATTGGTGTCATCTCAAAAAAACTTGGCACAGAATCCTGCAGAAAGAAGGTTGTAGACCATGGCTAGTGTATAGCTAGCATAGTTTGGTGTAAGGAAGGCCACTGTTAATATAATCAAGTAAATAGCATGACCCTTGTCCATCCTGCTACCCAAAAAGGAATAGAAGAGTAGATGAGTGAACCTTTCAAGTGAAAGGTGAGCAAGCCTACTGTATTGCTGTCTGATCTTAACCCCATTTCCCTTTCCTGCCATGAAAGAGCACTCTGAAGTACATCCACTTCATTTTCTCAGTCTTTGCTCACCGCACAACAACTATTTCTCTGTGTTGCCCTTTGAAAACAACCATCTCTCCTCTTTAGAAATAAGGAGGGGGGAGGAAGGATTTGTCTACCAAAATTTATTTTGCTCCCTGAATTTTATGTACGAGGGCTGGTTCACTGTGGTGTGCCTCTTGGGCATGGGTTCTTCCCCGTGATTGATGTCACCCTGAGGGGTGATTCAGGCCTCCTATGATGAGTCAGTTTCCCTAAGAGCTTATCTTTCCTCATTGACTACAGGGGGAGCCATCAGCAACCAGGATCCTGATCAAGGTGACTCAGTGACTGCGGAAAGCCAACCGAGCTGAAATGCAGCCTGAGGGTTACTAAGTAGATTATGAACACGATGCTGCTTTTTAGGATTCAGCATTGCATTTTCTCACTTGCCCAGGCTGATCCAGGGCTGAATACAATGTTCATTTTTCTGATATCCAGGGACATTACTCATGTCCCTAGACATGAAATATGGGGAAAAAAAAAAAAAAGATGAAAGAAAGAAAAAGGAAGAGAGAAAGAGAGAAAGAAAGAAAACAAACTTCAAATTCTCCCTTCCCCAAACAAGCTAAAGCCTCAGTCCTGAGCTGTGTAGGATCTCTTCAGAAATGCAACTTGCTGAATGAGATTTTGATAAATGATGATTGTATCATGCAAGGAAATAATAGTCCACATCATTGTTTTAAAATTCTTTAAGTCTCCCTGTTCTAGTGCTGCAGTACACAGCCTTTCAAGGAAATATGCGGCGTCTTCTTTAACGCAGAAGGGCTTGACAGCTATTTTGAGAATGGATGTCATACTATGAATTGTATAAGCATGTACAAAAGCATTTAAAATTTGCAGGATCTGAGTATAACTTTGCAAAGTTAAATTACTGTAATGTCAGAAGGATAAGAAATGTGTTCAGTGTTATGAAATGAACAGATATCTATGTGCTGTATTCAGTCCTTATCATTTAATGGCATATAACGTTTTGCTGTTAGACAAGCAATCAATTTTTTTTTTTTAATGTAAATAACCTTGTCTTAAATCTATTTCACTCTGATCATTCTGTGACTGTAAAAAAAACCACAGTGCAACATCATTTTCAAATGGTTTTCAGTCTAGTGGGATAGGTGTCAGTTGTGGGTGTCTTTCAGAAGCTGGAGGTTTTAATCTAAGCAAAGGAGATCAATGCGCAGCACAGGAAGGAAAAGACATTGCAAGAGTCTTTGAGAAGTTTTAGGCTTTTCTTCCCCTCCCAGCCCTTTCACTCCCCTGCTATTTAAACATGAGCCATTGCCCTTGGCAGTGCTGTTTGTAAGCTACAGAGGAATTCTCCACATTGAGGCAAGAATTAAAGCAGAACTAAGTAGCAGAGTTGTTTGAGGGCTTCCTCCAAAGCTCCCTGAAACCCATGTAAAGGCTCTCATTTTTTTTCCAGCAAACACTCAATCTGGCCTCAAGGCCCCCACTGAGTAGTCTGCAGATTCCTCTTCCTTTTTGCTTTAAGCTTTTGCTCATTCTAGCCATTCTTTGTAACTTCTGTGGTCAAGACAGTAGGGTTAAAGAACTATAGAAATCACGTGTCCTGAGAAAACGTCTATACCACAGAAACTGCAGGTTTTTCTCTATCCCAAAACAGAACAGTTCTTTGACAGAAGAAAGTATCACCCTACTACAGTAGTTAGTAAGAGAAGCTCAAATCTAGTTTGATATGCCACTGCAATACAGATACTTCACTGGCATTTTTGAGCACACATTTCAACCTCTGCAGTCTCCTGGACACAGTGATTTGGTTTTATTGTGATCATACTGAGAAGCTCTCTAGAAATCAGCACCACACACTGAAGAAACACATACTCAAAGAGACTGCAGTATAAATTGACAAGGCAGATGAAGGATGGGAGGGGAAACAGGCAGAAAGAGATGAGAACCACTTTGCAAGGTAGGTCCATAGCAGATGTGGAACTGGAATTCAAATCTCTCAGCTGCCACATTGTTCATACAATGCTCCTCAGTTACAAGCTGAGGCATCCAGTGCTAAATGGAAGGCTGGGACAAAAAGCACAATATACTAAATGATGTCATAGGCGTTGCTTGCACTGTGATGTTGACCATGGACCATGACAACCAGGGCTGGACTGGCAACCTTGACTCCACTACATTGCCTGTCCACCATCATCAACTCTATTGTTGTGCTACAACAGTAGCTTAGGACCAGCCTCTGTATCAACTCTGGATGAGCAGCCATACTCCCAAAACCCAGCAGCCATAGCAAATCATTCAGACAAACTCCAAGATCCCATAGGATATCAGTTTTGCTAAAAAAAGGTTTATATTTAGTTTTCTTATGAGAAATTGTGTTTGAGGTAAGTTTTCTGTGGAAGGGTTTCATGACAATCCCCAGAGGAGATTGACCGAATGGGTCAATTTTCCCTAAAATGAAAATAACCCATCTCCAAATGTCAGTGATTGCGTGCTTGCCTTTAAGTTCACTAATTATATTTTTACAGTTTCAAATCCTTTGAAGCTCCGTTTTTTTTCCCTGTTTTGGCACTAAGGTGGGAAACATTTTGACAGACTGTTAGTTTTCTAAGAACAAGTAGCCTTTCTGTTTTTTTGTTTTCTTTTTTCTTTTTTTCAAGCTTGGTTATAAAACGATTCATAACTGTACTAACACCCACAGACAGTATCTCTAAAAATGATTTAAACAAAATGTATTGCATTTTGCACCTTTTTTCCATTGTTCTTAGAACTGCATTTGTTTTCATTAAGTCTTAACAAAGATCAGATTGAGCTGGAACTTGGGTAAGAGAGGTGATAAGTTTGCAGATAATAATGCATCTCATCAGTCATGAATTGCACAAATTAATCTTCAGATAGGGGCATGTCATACAAGAATTTACATGCTAGCACTTTAATTGTCAGAAGCTAGTTTCTATTAGGCAGATGGACTGTGAATGAGTAACAGCATTTCCCATTAGTGGAGGGAAAAAGAAAAATGAAGGTAAGTTCAAAAACATTAAGAAAATGCTTTAATAATATTGTTTAACTTAGCTTGTAATGAGGGGAAAGAGCAAGACCTTAAGCGAATTAAGACCATGTCTGCTTTGTTTAATAAATGCATTCTTTCTGCTTAGAACAGAAGATGTGTATGGAAAAAGATAGTGAATGAAAGAAGTATTACACAGGAAAAATGCGTGCAGAAAAGGAAAGATCTATTTAAAGGAATACTTTGAAAAGAGCAAAAAGAAATTCTATGAAAAACAGTGCTGATTTTTTTTAGGATGAAATTTGAATATTTCATTTTTTTCCGACCATTGTCGGTAAAAGTGGGTTTTTCCTTCCTGTAATAAAATGGACCAGAAGGGCCCTTGTACTGTGCGTGGTTTGATTTGCATAGGGAAAGAACGTGGTTGCCAGACACAGGCCACAACTCGGTCACTGTTTTTAGTCTGTACTTAGTTGTTTTAGCATTTCAGAGCATGAATCGGTCACCGTGTGGGTTCAGAAAAATCCGTGTCCATACCCTGCTGTGCCCTGGGAAAATGCAGTCCTACCTTTGTGAGATACCAGCTCTTTGGGTCATGCTGGAGAGGCGAGTGTTCACGGCTCAGCCCAGCAATGCTGAATTTCACGCTCAGCTATAGGCAGCTGTTAAATAAACAGCACAGCCACTGGGGCTATTAAATATTCACTGCTGGCTCACATTTCAGAGAATAAAAGGATTTGGGCCACATCCTCACTTAGGATAAACTGGCTTCAGGAATAAGCACTGGCGAATGGCACCAGTTTACACCAAGCCAGATATTACCTTGTACATACGTGCTTTCTTTGTAATTAAGGGCTTGTTCAGTTGCGAGACAAAGCTCTGCAGGTCATTATGATGATAGTACTTTGTCCTGTTGTGCCTTTCAGTTATAATCTGAAAACATTTTTAAAGTATTTATTGCACTTAAAAAAATAATAATAAAATTATGAGCCAGCACCCCAGAGGCAGCTCAGAATTATTACAACCTGTTGTTTTGCAGGTGAATAAAGGAGAATGAATATGTTTTGCCTAGGGTTACTATGAATCAGGAAAAATGAGGATTAAAACGAAGGCGATATGGCTGCTAGTCTTTGGCTTCAATAACTAAACTGCAGCGGGTCCCACCTGTGCTCAGGGATTTTGGTTGTGCATTTAGACAAGTAATTGAATAAAAGCTAAAGCAAAAATTCACTCCCCAGTCCCGCTAGAGTTAAGGGGAGTTATCATGGATTTAAATGTGACATAAAAGCCTAGTGAAGCTGGTCAGCACTAGGATATATTGTAGACATTTTTTTTTTTCTGGTCAGGACTGAAAACTCTGGCCTTGATCTATCAAAGTAATAGAACAAATACTTAAAACATGTGAATCTTGTTATTTAAAGAGATGACCATTTGTTTATATACAATTATCATTGTATGTATTTGTGTTTGCAGCAACAGAGCTTTAGGACTTCAGAAATAGTTTGTCACTTTCTTGCAATCCATACACTCTGGGGTAGTTCTGTTGTCATGCTGTGTTTACAAATATTTTACATACTTACAGAGAGTATTACATGATTTATTTTAGCACATGAAAGTATTGGCTTTTGGGTTGGTATCCCATGTTTTTATATATGATTTCTCCAATCACTTTGTCTGTGCCTAGTGTCTGTGTGAATGTAAGATAAACTCCATTTTTTGTTCCAATTTACCCTGAAAAAGGTGGCTAATCTGTAATTTTTCACCTGACTTTCATGTATTTTCTCCTGCTTCTTTTTCTTCAATTCTGTGTTGTTGTTGTTTTCTTTTTTTTTTTTTTCCAGTGGATGTCAATGATAATATCTCCATTTCTAATTTCTAATAGCATTTAATGTCCAGAATATAAACAGTCCTGTATAGCTAGGACAGATGAGACATTTTGTCTCACAAATATTTTCACACTTCCCCACAAAAAATATTTTCATACGAACTGTGTTGAATATGAATTCATTTCTGAAAGTTTTCATAAGTGATAAGAAGTGATTAGGGACACCTAGAGTTTTTTTTTTCTAAATTTGATGAAACTATAAAGCTTTTTGTTTTGTGTTTTCCTCTTCCCATTTGAAATGTTGGTTGAACACTTTTGCTAAAAAGATTTCACAGAAATAAATAACTTCTCAGACAATACTTGGACTAATTTTGACAAAGAAGAAAATTGTAAAATTGGATGAGTTGATCTTTTTATTTAAAGATTTAGATTACATTTTATTCACTATTTTAAAATATATAATTGTAGAGGCTCTAAGGAGAAGTGTATACATGAGCAGTTACTTTCTCTTTTGATTCCTCTGCTTGTTATCTTGTAAAACTTAAGTCTTTAATAATTGCACTTTTATGCATTAAGAAAGGAAAAGAAAGAAAATTTTCTGATATCCCTGTTTTATCACCAGTTCTAAAGAATCACTCTTCACAAAACAACGATGACAACAACAACAAAGCAGAATACCTCTTTCTTTGACTTTTCTTTCCAACCCCCATCTCTGTCATTCCTCTGGGCCCCCACTGTGTAACACTGCCTTGTTTTACAGAATATTTCAGAGTTCATGTGAGAATCTTCTGCTAATCCCCTCTATGGGTGCCTACTTCCAAACTAATCTCTCAGCACAGATTATGAACATAAATAAGATCTTCTACAGCATGGTCTTTTTTTGTTTAATGTGAACTTCTAGATGAAGTCAGATGAACCAAGTCCTAGAAGCACCCATTTCCTTTTGCTTGTTCTAAAGGATATCCAGGGTGACTAGCTCGGTGAACATACGTGCACAGAATCATCCCCCCACAACAGCTTCTTCACAGCTATGGTGGAGATAAGGATTATTGAATGGAAAGCAAACACCAAACACCATCACACTTTATGCTGATGGGAGTTTCTAATGAGTAGGAACGTCATAAGTTGTGGCAGGATTTTACTTTATGTCACGATCGGTTATTAGGGTGGTGGCTAATTTCAGCTCTGTTTTTTCCAGTGACTTCAGTGAGATTTAGATAAAATGCCCAACTCTCTGTTGTCCAAGGTTGCTCAGCAGAGAAAATTTGTCCCTTTAATACTCAAGAAGTGCATAAGTGGCAGTAAATGCATGGCTGGAAGGGGTACTTTATGATAACTAGTATGATAAATTTCACTTGCAAAATAAGGTTATGAATCTGCAAGTAAAATATTTAAGATCATGAGGGTAGAGAGTTAAACTAAGTTTTCTAATGTACTTTTTTTTTTTGAGATAATTATGTTTTAGGTTCTTGTTTTGCATTTTTGGTGAAAGGAAAAGTAGAAACATGATTTGGTGCACAGCAGAAAGCACAACATTCATTCAATGGTAAACAAAGCACATGCTGAGTGCTTGAGAACTTACAGGGAATGCAGAGGAGCAATTTCTGTATCATCCATGGTTTACTTTGGTAGATTTTTGGTGACTAACCAGAAAAAAATTGTCAATAGTTGTCCAAAAAGCTGTTGCAGCTGACCAAGAAGTAAAATCCATTCAGTAAAACAGAATGGCTACAATTGCATCCTTTGTGCTTTTTGTTCAAGCCCACCAATGTTATTAACCACAGGCTGATAGATGAAGCTAAAATATTGGTAAAAGAACTGAGTTTTTAACTGTGCATAAGACAGAAAAAAAAAGAAAAAAAAAACTTACTCAGTTCTGAAGGCCTTTTCCATAATTTCTGCTAATGCAAAAGACTCCTGAGGCAACAAGACAGCTTACCTGCCAACTTTGACATTTCTATAACCAAATCAATATTTCAGGAGCCTTGTGTTATAAATCTGATGTTGCTTTAAATTTCCTGAAAATAATAAATGATCCAATTAGAAAACAAACAAAAAGGTGAGAATATTTATGCTGTTTATTCTTCCAAGATGATAAGGTGGGCTTGACAAGACAGAATGCTCTTTCTAAACCTGGAGTCTGCCTATGCTTGCAATTGATCTTAGGAGTTAAATTTTTTTATTATTATTATTTTGTTTTGTTTTGTTTTGTTTTATTTTGCATTTTTAATGCACCAAGTTAAAATGTATTGCCTTGATAGAGATGTTAAGAAGCAGTTTGCTTACAGTATCCCATACCCTTCATTTTATATTCCTCTCACTTATTGCAAAATTTAAAATGCTGTTAAAATGCAATGATTTACAGCAGCACAGCTTTTAAAATCATTTCCAAACAACTCTGTTCTGCACAATATCATCCACAAATTGGAATTCTTGTATTATTACTGATATATATATATATATACATATATTAATGGAAAACAACACAAAAAGTAAAGAAGACCAGCTTTCCAGCTCTCTTTCTGCATTTGTAGGTGCAATCAAAATCAAAGACTGTTCTGTTACATACCACAGTTTGCAGTCATTTGATGTTTGATTATTTGGGGTTTGATTATGCATAGTTTGCAAGACCTAAAGGAAAATCTGGGGCAGTATTTTCTGTGGACATTGGTGAGTTCAATCCAAGGCCAGATATGCTTCCATCAATGTGGTCAGACACCTGTTGTGCTGGAATTAGGAGCCAGACCTCAGAAAGCACTAGGCATTGCAGGGCTCCTCTCTAGCCTCAGTAGTTTCTTGCTGGTACTTTTGTTATGTAGCTGATCCGTTTGGTTGCTTCAGAAGGAAAATAAATAAATAAATAAATAAATAAATAAATAATATAAATAAATAAATAAATAAATAAGGTTATTGGTGAGCCATCTTAGACTCCATGACTGTCCCACTGTATTAATGAACTGCCCATGAGTAGCACTTAGTTGAATCTCCTCAGCTTCTAGGTCTAAGGAACTCTGTTGTGGTTTCTATTTCATCTATTCCACAAGAATTTATCCTAATCTTATCTTGGTTTTTCCAATGTCAAAGGTACCAAGAACTCAAAAGCAAGATCCTAGGGTAAGAGTGAGCCATTTCAGAGGAGCAATGAAACATCCTGTCTTTGTGCATAGTTACAGACTAAGTGTACCCAGCAGCTGGTAGTTGATAATTTGATTCAAGGCACCTTGCTTTATCTGATAAGTAAGAGTTGTATTGTGGCATTACGGTTTAAGTTGAAGTCTCAAGGAACTCAAGAAGTAGTTCACTGCTCATTCAACTTAGCAAGGAGTTTGGCTTACAATAAGAATCCCAAAGATATTAGTGGATTTGATCTTGGGATCACCAAGTACCAGAGTTCACATCAATGGGAGAGCAAGGCATCACTGAACTCATGAAAAATAAGCCCAGAAGAGTCAGGGTCTTTGTTCAGATCTGTATTCCAGGAGATACAGAATATCCTTGCTGTAACTCACAGTAGTTTCCCACAGTATTCTCAAGCAACCAGATAAATCGCACCTAACATTAAGCATCTAGGTGTTAGACATTTACAGTAAACCATATGTAAGAGTTTCCTCAGTAAGTAATGGAGAGGGCCAGAGCTATCCCAGGGTGTCAAGACTTTCCATCTGCATCAGGTATCTATTTCAGGACTGGGTAGTACCAGCTTTTCTCCATGCATGTTCATTCATCCTGCATGACAGCTTCCAAATAGAAGCCTAACTATGAGACAGGTAGTGCCACATGAGATGAATCCTCACCCTTGGGGATAATAATAAAGAGTTTAAAAATTGGCTTGTGTGGAAAAAGAAAAAATCTGTTTTTGTCAAAAAAACAAAGCTGAGACCATCACACTGTCTGATTGCTTCTCCGTCTGCTGTCCAACCCCCTCCTTTTTCTTTTTTTAGAAGTTATTATTTAATTTAAACAAAGTTTGTCAAACGTGTAGAAGTTCCAGAGATACTGAATCCTGAGGATTTGTTTATAAATAGGCAGCTGAATAATGAGAATGCCCTAATTACTCTGGACTGAGGTGCTGGTATGACTTGATGCCAAGGAGTTCGTGGAAGACATAGTTGTTAGTGAATGTCCAGCCTAAGGGAAACCTACACTGATTGAACTCCAGTTAGTCCACTGGAGAACTTCCCAGGACTTCAGTAGTTTCACAGGTCACAGAACTTGCATACTGTGCTTGGCTTTTACATGTACAGAAGAAAACAAAAACCTGAACTCATAATATGAATATCTCAGTTTTGAACTAGCATCAACTTAAAAAAACAAAACAAAACAAAACAAAACAACAAAGAAAAAACCATAGAACCATGGCTATATCTTTCCACTGCGTTGTTTTTCGTACTCATTTGCACCAAGCGAGGTGGGAGTAGAACGAGCCCGTGCTGGGACGGAGGATGGTAACAATTTCCACCCACTTTGCTTTCTGACTTTGCAGAGCACAGGACAGTGGTGAATCAGCCCCAGAGCACCAGCAACTCCATTCCTGAGCGCTGAAGTTGCTCTAAATGTTTTCAAAGCCAGGTTTAGTTTTGCTGCATCTCATAAAAAAAGGCCTTGCATTTATTGTTCTCACAGTTTTGCTGTGAAAATTGTTTCATTTTTATTCTAATATTCCGAGCTTCAAGAATAGATCTCCTTGCCTGGCATTCCTCTGAAATATGAAAGAGATGCCCTCTGCAGCGAGCTTAACACTGCTATCATCTGCATAATAAAGATAGCCTGTATGTATGGAATATGCATATACACATATAAATTTATACTGATATACTGTGTAGGCACAAAGATAAACAGAGTAAGAATCACAGGAGCAGAATAAGGGAAGAGGCTTGTAACTCAGTGACTGACATCAAGAACAGATCTCATCTGTCAAATGATTGAATCGAGAGGCTTTTGTGAACATCTCTTCGAGGACAAAGTATGTTATATGTGGAAAATAAATGTATGCAAGCTGATAGAGTGCGATTTCCCCAACAATTCCATAGAAAAGTTGGTTCTCATTCTTTCTCTCTATCTCTTTTTTTTTTTTTTTCTAACAGTTTTCTCTCACCTCGTCTCCCAAGACAAAATAAAATAATTAGACTCTTAAAAATACATGTGCTAAATTTTGGATCTCAGTATGGGTAAAATTATCTACTTAGTCAAGAGTTCAGATGCTCTCAGCACTACTCTAAACATCTCACAAATAATTAAAAATAGTACACTTACTTCAGAGACATTTTTCTTCCAGATCTGTAGGGAACTTCCTTACATGATTGCTATTGCTTTCTCTTGACATATGTAAAGTCAGGCAAAGCAGTGTAAAAAGCTTAAAAGTTATCAGAATTTTAACACCAATGTGAACCCTGGCTATATGTACAGACTGGGGGACGAGACACTGGAGAGCAGCCCCACAGAGAGGCATTCTGGGGGTTTTGGTTGATAGCAAGCTGAATATGAGCCAGCAGTGTGCCCTGGCAGCCAGGAGGGCCAAACATGTCCTGGGGTGCATCAGGCATGGCATTGCTAATCGGTCGAGGGAAGTGATTGTCCCGCTCTACTCTGCGCTGGTGCGGCCTCACCTCGAGTACTGCGTGCAGTTCTGGGTACCACAGTACAAAAAAGACATGAAACTATTGGAGAGTGTCCAGAGAAGGGCTACAAAGATGGTGAAGGGCCTAGAGAGGAAGACATAAGAGGAGCGGCTGAGGTCACTTGGTTTGTTCAGCCTGGAAGAGAAGAGGCTGAGGCGAGACCTCATCACGGCCTACAGCTTCCTCATGAGAGGGAGCCGGGGGGCAGGCGCCGATCTCTTCCCTCTGGTGACCAGTGATAGAACCCGAGGGAACGGAGTCAAGCTGTGACAGGGGAGGTTCAGGTTGGATATCAGGAAAAGGTTCTTCACCGAGAGGGTGGTCATGCCCTGGAATGGGCTCCCCAGGGATGTAGTCACGGCACCAAGCCTGTCAGAGTTTAAGAAGCGTTTGGACTATGCTCTCAGACACATGGTCTGAATTCTGATTTTTGGGTAGACCTGTGTGGAGCCAGGAGTTGGACTTGCTGATCCTTGTCGGTCCCTTCCAACTTGGGATATTCTATGACTCTGTGATTCTATGAATGCTATTTCCAGTGGTTATCAAGAATTTACTATAAACAGTGTCCATATAATCTATTTAAACACAAAGTAATATCAATCTACTTAGTAAAAAATAAAAATGAATTAGCTTCTACTGGAAATTGTTGGTACATTTTGTAATTGGAAGTTTTGTCATTGGCATGGGGCCTTGATTCAGAAAGGCACTCATGTATCTCACTTGATTCATGTGATTGTGCCCCAGATTACTTCAGTGGAACCACAAACATGCTCAGGTTTCATATGGGCTTAAGGAGTTTGCTGAATCAGAACCTCAGCAGCAAGAAGAAAATGCCCTTCACTGTGGAATCACATTAATGACTCAATAAAAAGTTAAATATTTTCAGCTAAATACTTTCCTCTCAGAGGAGATACGATATTCTGCACTTTGCAATGCATCCGTTTGCATTAAAGCTCTTTCCTTCTTCATTTGCTGACTTTTTCACACTTAGGAATGTGAACTTTTAGTTTTAAGTACATTTTATCAAATCCACCCTGGGTTTCACATCTACCATTTAGCCACTTTAGGCTCCAGTAACCAGTAGCATGTAGATTCTTGTTTGAAAACAAGTTTTACTGAATGGACATGACTTAGAGCAAGCCTCATCTGACTGGAATGGACAACAGTGCTTTTCCATCACCTTGTCCCCCATTAAGGCATTTTTATATCCTGATGCACACATACATCAGATGAGAAGGAAGTTAAAGCAGGATTTCTTTGCAACAGAGTCAAGTAGAGGAAATCTTTTTCTTTCTTTCTTTCTTTCTTTCTTTCTTTCTTTCTTTCTTTCTTTCTTTCTTTCTTTCTTTCTTTCCTTCTTTCCTTCTTTCCTTCTTTCCTTCTTTCCTTCTTTCCTTCTTTCCTTCTTTCCTTCTTTCCTTCTTTCCTTCCTTTCCTTCCTTCTTTCCTTCTTTCCTTCCTTCTTTCCTTCCTTCTTTCCTTCCTTCTTTCCTTCCTTCTATCTCTCTTTCTCTCTTTAAAGAATTGTTAAGGGGAAGCAAAACTTAAATAAAAGGTTTGGATTTGCTTATGTTCTTTGAAGCTTTTCTTTGTAGCCAAGGGATCAATGTGTGGAAAGCGGAGAGGGGAAAAGGAACCAAAAATAATTTAAGAAAACACTGAGTTCTGTCTTTGAATTATATAAAAGCATCTGCATTTGATTTAATTTTTCTTTAACATAATGTGCTGTATAATCACTGGCTTCATCATCCCTTGGGCCTGAGCTTCCTCTTAGCAGAAGCTTTGGAAGCTGTGCCACAGAGTTTGGTGGAAGCAGAATCTGGCCCATGCTTTTCTTCAGAAATACATCACTGCAAGTTACCTCTTCCCCCTCAAAAGCTCTTTCTTTTGAGATTCTAATACTGTCCTAAAAACACATTGCTTGAAATGCCATCAGCCTTCTGCCCCATAAGCATTTGAAAGGAATCAATAATTTACCAAAAAGGGAGAAGTCCACATTCCCCAGGCTCATCAGTTGGAAGGGTAAATAAATGGAGGCAGGAAAAATGGTGCAAGCTGCCAAGGGGGCTGACTACAAGATTTGTTTCAACCTCACTCCTTAACACAGGGAATGGTAGGGGAAGAAGAAAGAGGGAGGAAGAGTATGAGGGAGTACACGAAGAGAAATGAACTTGCTTCTCTGTATATTTAAAGGCTGGGTCTCTTCCAACATAAAGCGACTTATTTCTATGAGAGTGAAAGAAGGTCTTGCCAGGGAACGTTTGTCCATAAAAAAACATTAGTGAGAATTTGAAATTAAAATAGAGTATTGAAAAATGCCAACATTTCTTCAATTGTCAGACAAGGTGATATGAGGTGATAGAATTTTCTTTCACCTTACCCATAACACAACCAGAGAGGATCTTGGTGTTTCAGAGATTATTTTAGTTATTAACCATGGACAAACAAATATTAATTGCTACTGTTTCTACATGGAGTCAATAAGAAAATTTCCAGCATCTTTACTGAAAGCAAAGTCAAAACAAAACATTTTAGCCTTTAAGCCTGAAAATGCAAATAAAATGAGTAAAAGCAGATAAATAATAATTTGTCTCTCCTGCCAAATGGAGAACTCAAAATGTACTCTAAACATTGCTTAATTAAACCTCACCAGACACTGGTTCAGTAAAAAGGGAATTATTTCTTAACTGCTTGTTTTAGAGGAGAGAGTCTTTGGCCTTCAATTACTATAAATTAGGCAGAGGACAAGCATGGACAAGTAGGATTCAATAGCCATTAGTCAGCCTCATCTTCATGGCTCTGGAAAGTGAGGTTCTTTTTGCAGGTTCTTTGGAAACACACACAAGAGTAGGACTTGACTTTGCAAGTCCTGAAGTCATGGTTAAAGGTCCCATTGACTTCACGGGCACAGACACAGACCCCTGGTATCTGCAGGGTTAGGGGTGAGCACTTACTTTGCGTTAGAACTGTTTTGCTGCACCAATATATTTTCTATTCTTCTCTTCTCTTTTTTTTTTTTTTTTTTTTCAAAATGTGGATTTCCCCCCCACCCCACATAGTTCTCGCCGCGGTTTCAATGTACTCATCTTCCTGAGATCAGTTTTACCTGATAAAAGTGCAAAGCCATTATGGCCTTATTTGTCAATTTGGTGTGTGGGGAAGAAATGCACGATTGAATGTTGAGGTTCTGCAGCTCCTCCAGCTAGCGGTGATTCATTAGGACATTATGTGGTAGGTAGTTGCACTCTGGCATGCTCTAGGCATCATGTATACCGCCGTTTTAAACAAAGCAACATAATAAATCCTTTTGTTAATAACTCTAAATGATGTCTTATGCCCTGGAAATTCCTTTTCCTCCTGGCACAAACAACTATAATCTCCGTTGTACTGCAGAATGGACTAGACACCCTAATACCTTTAGTGGAGGTGAAGCAATATGTAACTCATTAGCAGGCCACAGATCAAACTATTAGCAACGTGGTGGGAAGTAAGCTAGGATTTGGTGGGATTTATAAAAGGTCATCTGGAATCAGCGCGCAAAAAAGCTTTTTGGTTCTACAAATGCCTCTAATCAACTGATTTCCCACTCAGTGGGCACAGGGAAGACATTTTATCCCATTGAGCAGCCTAGTTTGGCAATCGTGATTACATGGGATTAAAGCTTTATGTGTGTCATGAAAGCTGTGGCATTTCCTCCTGGTAAATTAACATGAGTATTTTGTGACAGCGGAAGCCCATCAGCTCATCTTTGCTTCCTTTGCTCTTTACATCTCTGCAGCTTTCATAGCAAGATGGAGAGGAGAACCAGAAAACACGGCAGCACCTGTTACAAAGGAACACTGCCCTGTAATAGCCCAGAGGGTCAAATGCTTAGTCTAGATGGTGCTCAGCAACTCAGTGAAGACTGGGAACTTCTACTGATGCACTGTAGCTGCATCAGCCAGCTTCACCTTTGGATCAGTTTTCATATTCATAATATTTTCTGTAGTCCTGCTTTTTAAAGCACGTCTATCTCTATGGTGGCACACAAGGAGATCAGTGTTGTGCCTCTGCCATATTGAAAGGGAAACTAAGGCAGGAGGCCAATTTACCCAAGCCCATCTTATGAGGCTTTCAGACTTTACAAAAGTGCCACCACTCCCAAAGACCCAGCAGTTTGGTCACTGAAGGAGAAAATATTTATAATATCTTACCTTGTTCCTTGCAAAGAGGCCCACTCGCTGTGAGCTCCTACTAATTACTTTGCTAGGTTCATCAAGAGAGAAGATGGCTTTCTGTCCTGTGTGTACATGCTTTCTAGCCCTGTGAGCCCCCAGTTCTCACCAGACACCCCACAAGATTTGTGCATGCTCTCCCAGTGCATTGTGCATCCTCCACAGAGCTGCATGGTGCTTGGGATTCTCCCATAGGACAGGAGTAAGGTGCAGGATTCCCTGCCTAAGTTCAGGTCAGAATCATCCTTATAACAAAGTCTAATTATCAAATGCTTTTAAAACACACAGATTAGTTCCTGGCTATGATCTTTGTTTGGTTCATTCCTCTCATCTCATAATATAACTTTACAGATATAACAGACAAAGAGCCAATGAAAAGAAATCTGAAGCTTGGCTGCTGCTTATCTAACTTTGTGTTAAAACCCACATTTGGGAAATTCCTGTTTAATTGGTCCCTCCAAGGTCTGGAATACTTATAGATGTGCATAAGGTGTCAAGACCAAAACATGCAGAGCTAAATGATCCACCTTATTTTAAAAAGACATCTACAGAAATGTTTAAACAGAGTTACTTTACTGATGTCTATATCAAGAGGATGCTTTGTCATTTCAAAGGACATGCAAAGAAAGAGAGAGGAAGGAAGAGTGGTTCTCTGATAGTTTTACTAGCAAGAGCGGCGTGACAGTAAGAGACAGCAGGATCACATTGATTTTTTTTTTCCCTATCTAAGCTTGTTACTCAGCCTAGTTCATTGAAATCTTTCTAGGTTTCTGTTTACTCACCTGTAAAACAAAAATAATGTTATTCTGAAATTCCTTAGAACTAGTGTTGTTTTTTTTTTCTCGAAAATGATGAACCATTTCAGTTTGACAGCATCTTCCTTTTACATAACTTAGTGAAACAGGTGACAGACTACTCATACAGTCTAAAATCAGGCATTTAATTAAAGCTAAGTAATCAGGGAAGAAGCAGGCCACAGTAGCATGGGTTAAGAGCACCTAACTTAAGAGGATGCCATTGTCCAGAGAGCTTACACTAGCCTTTAAGGGATTTCCAGGGGTAGGAACAGGACTGTATACAGAGAAAAAGTGACATTCTCTGAGTTTGTGACAGCAAGTATTGGAATCAGTAATTCACTGTTATTTGTAAACTCAGTATTTGTGAGGTGTCTTCCCTTCCCACTCCTCAATCTCAGGCTGAGCAATACCAAGGCTGTTATGAGTCACTGTGCTATCCTCTGAGAGAAGATAGGGTGCAATTCTTTCTTTTGACAGCCTACACAGAGGTTTGCTGCTATGGCAAAATGATTGCAGTCACTACCTCCATCCACGGACCCTGTTGCATTGAGCTAAGCATACAGGGCATACCCAGGGTCACCCTTGCTACAACCCCATCTTCATATCTCTTCCTTCCCTTTCTGGGAAAAGCTATAACAAAGACAGGTATGAAGGATGCAAGTGTGATTCCATCAGTATATGTTCGCCTGAGGTGCAAAGTGCCAGGTTTCACAGAGCTTGGAACTGTCGGTCTAGAGCAGAGAGGCAGCATCTACACCATACCGTAGCATGGTGCCATGCCACTTTTCCATCAGTAAAGACATGGTTCCCAAGGGCTGTCCCGCAGTCACAAAACACCATTGTGGCTGTCATTATTATTATTATTATTATTATTATTATTATTATTATTATTATTATTATTTTCTGGTTTATTTTTAAAGTTTCTGAAATAATGCAAGGGCTGTGCTGAAGTCCACCAAAGCAGTATTTTTATAGCACAGGTTGAAAATAGATGTTCCCCTGCTGGCTAGTGCTAAAAGGCTGAGTGAGATCTGTGAGGGAATAAAGCTCACTGGAATAGCGTTGGAGGACTGTGTGACATAAAGCGATATAGGGATCTGTGTTATATGATGGTGGAAATGTACCCAGTGGACCATGGTTTCCATGTCTCATCAAGGTCCAGCTCTTCTGAAGGCATAGAGACAAGATCTGGTTTCTGGGAGAGCAACTGTTGGCAAGGAAGAACAAGGTGCTGAGAAAAATAATCCAGCTAAAGTTCTCCCAATATCTTGCTGCAGCTCTATTCTTTGTTTATGTATGGTCAGACAAAAATGGGTGAAATGATTCAGGCAGTGTGTAAGAATGAGGCATGGGGAAGGGGTGCCTGCACCACTTCTGTCCAGCTCTTCCTTACTAAGATGAAGATAACACAAATTCAGGATGTTTTAATATTTTAGTATAGGCTTCTGCTTTGGAAGCATTCAGACAACGACTTGCTAAAGGGCTTTGCAGAGTAATTTCCCTTTCAGAAAGGGCAATTAAAACTGTAAGTTATCTTATCTCCTCACAATTTATATTGTTTTAGGACCACAGGACAAAAAATATTATTGAATGGAATTTCAGGAGGATTGGTAAAAATCAATATAATGTATTTTATTTGTTGTTGTTAAATGCCTTAGAATCCTTAGTTTCCTGCAATATAAAGACATTTATAATATCCCTAATACTGATAAAATATCATCTTGATAATCTATTCAAACACCTAAGTTCAGTTTCTGTTCTGACATACTCTGAATTTCAGTTAAAAAATGCATTCTGGTTTAACCATCAATAGCTTAATGCAATCTCAAAGAAACAGGCACAGTCTATTCAAATATGTTTCCAATATAAATCAGAGATTGTCAGACAAAGAAAAAAATAGCTTCACAATTAAAGACATAAATGTCAAGAAAAAAGAAAAGGAAGGAAAAATGTGGGAAATTCTGATTTTTTGTATTACATTTTTCTGGTTTGGGTCAATTAATCATAAATCGTCATCATTTTAATAAAAAATATAGTCTACAAAGCACAGTTAAAGAGCATGACTTAGTTCATCAAGATCTAAGATGGTCTTTGGTGTTGAAATTTTAATTACTCACTCTTTCAATATTCATGCCACCTCATTCTTTAAATATTGATGTGAACCACATAATCACAAGATTAATAGGAAAGATAGTAAATTTGGGGTGCTTTCCTGTACTTAAACATTTTCTTATATTTTCACATATTTTCTTGAATTTGAATATTTGCAATACAAGCTTCTATCTTTGCAGTCCTAAGGTCTAAGGGATAGCCTTGCTATCACAAACACTGAAAGTCCTGTGGAACAATATGACTTCAGTAAGTGAAGGTTTCTGAGCCATGCCAGATATTCAAAATCTCAAGAAGAAATTAAGATCTACAGTCTCTGATTTTTATTAGAAAATGGATTTTAAACTTTACAATGGATCAATGTTAATAATAATTATGATGTTAATATCTTAACCATTCACTCACCAAATAAATCTAAATTAAGGATTAAAACATTATGGAACAAATTATAACCATTAATATAACCGTTTAGATTTTTGTTTTAAAGATCAGATAATAAGTTTCAAGCTGTCCTACCTAACAACTTAATTTTGCAAATAGATGTGATATTTCATTCTGCTATTCCTTCTCCTATATGACAGCATTATATTTAGTGTACTGAGGCTCAGGATGAAGTCATTGAGTATTGTAGCAATTCCTAAACTGTAATAGTATACCCCTTCTTTGAAGCCAGTATTTTTTTGCAACTCTCCTCCCTATTTTGTAGAAAAGAAAAAGTTAAAAAATATCATACTAAAAAACCTATTCATGTTGTCAATCATAGTCCTGTGTAAACGGAGAAAGCTTGACCTCAAAGGATAAGCTTGAAAGGGCTGTGTACCTGAAAGATCACAGGTAGTTTTCTACTGCAAAATTATTTGAAACCCTCACAACCCTCTATTTTGCTTTCTGTTAGCCCCACAAAGCAGCCTCAGAGACACAGACAGAGAAGTTGTGGCAATTTGCCCTGAACAAAAGATGTGGCTCTGATAGCAAGATCACGTAGCTCGGTAATTTTGTCACCATTCGGCTGTTTGTGGGAGTTCCTGTTCACCAAAAGGGACCATTAAATTTTTGGCTATTCTGCGTATTTCCTCTCCCATTAAGTGTATTACCATTGGTGGTTGGGTTGTTTTGCTTATTTGGTTAAGCCCACATTTTTTATTTTGTTTTTGTTTAACTTGTGACTAGCCTTTTCCATGAGAACTAGAGAGTTTTTGGGTTAAGATAAAGAAAATAATTTTCATCTTGGTAACTCCCTTATGTTCTAATTTTTTACCCCAAATATTGTCTCTTTTCCTGTGATAAAGCTATGCACTAATTGGAGCTCTGTTAGCATTAATAAGAATGTGTTGATGTTTTCTATGTGCACTTTGAATTCCCTTTTCTCTGAAATATTCTCTGTGAGATAACTTTCAAGTCACATTGCATACCTCTTTTATTTATTTATTTATTTTTTCTTAAAGTTTGAAAAGGAATTACGGTATTGAGAAACTCCAAAGTTTCTTGAATGAATTGTGAGAACCTAAAAGGTCCTTGGCATCCATTGAGATCTCAAGGACTTTTTGGGAACCCACAAATGTAACTAGGAGAAGTAAGTTTCTTGAGCAAGTTTCTTGTCAGAAGCCTTCACTGTAGGATGCCTTTCCATTTGTGAATTTCTATGTAGATCAGAAGATCATGAAAACTGCAGAGAATTTGACTATCTGAAAAGCAGAAGCCATACACCTTCCCCTTTTGAGGTAAAGAGTTCAACAGAAGTCCAAGTATATCATTAGTATGCTTTATATGCCTTAAACCCCCAAATATGTGACCTTCTTCTAGTTAGGGTGGTGTCTAGCTTCAGTTTCTAGATATTAAATCTTGTTATTTTTTTCTCTGCTAGATTGAATAGAACTCTGGTGCATTATTGCTCCATGCTAATAATGGAAGAAACACACGGATGTTCTTAGATTGCTGTTTACATTTGCAGTGGAGATGCTCTGTGGGGATAGATGGCCACTCTTCTTTCATATTTCTGTCTACCAAATGTTGTATATAATTATGGAAAGCACCCAGCAAACAAATCCTCATCTTCAGAATAATTACACAAAAATAGTGTAATTCAAGTAATAAGTATGAACAAACAAATGTTTGTCCTACCTACAACTGTATGTGGGCATCTTTTCTCCTACAGATTTTTTAACCTGCTTCAATATTGGTAAGTTCATTACAGAATGCATCCAAAGACGATATTTTTTAGATTAAATAAGCAGCAATAAAAAATTCCCATATTAAGTTCAAATCCTGATAATGGTGCACTTTTATTGCTTTGTACTGGAGTTTTATCAATCAGTCCAATTATGGACTAATTCATTCTCATCATTTTGGAAAGCTTTTTTTTTTTTTTTTCAAAGTCATATCTGATTTTTTGCATGTGAAATGCTTACAAAGGGAAGTTAATAAAAGAGCAGTTCATCTGCATACACAAAGAAAGATCATAATATAAAAAATTGCCACATTAGAGAAGTCTAGACCTTGACTATCTGTCGTATATTTTTATAGTGCCTTATCATTGTGCTATCTGATTAAAAAAGTGAAATAGTTAAGATAAATGAGACTTAATTAGTGGACCTGATACCTGTCTATTGCTAGTCTTAAATGTGCGACTGGGAGCTCTGATTTTCAGAAGTGGCAAGCACATGACTGGAGTCCTTCTTCCCTTTGAAATCAATGGGAGTTTTCCCTGCAGTGAAAACAAATGCTTGAGGTTTCACTCAAAGCAGACTGAAACTTTTGCTCTCTATTCATCACTTTGACCCATGAGCTAAAACATGGGGAGACAAACAAATACCAGAGCTCTGAGATGGAGGGAAAATAAAAGAGCCTAGACTTGATTTTTAATGCATCAGGTTGCAGAACTCAGCAGCATGCAGAGATAAATAAGTTGTATCAGGAAAAAGGGTTGGTACAGATTATTTTCTCTCTGGAACAAGAGTGGCCATGATGTGGCTCGGTTTTTTCATCTTTGCTTGTGGAGCAAAGTATTTACATTTGAGCTCAGGGATTAGATGGCCAATTGCCATCGGTCTCAACTATTTCAATAGGAATGGGCTGGAGCATAACTTCCCTGCCAAACGCTCTCTGTGCAGAACAAACGATTTACCACAGAGCTCAGAGATGGGGTATTTACATTCATTTAAGTTTGGTATAAACATTTACAGAACATTAGGACAAATACCAGCATTCTCAGCTAAATGTCTGACCACAATTATTTCTGATGAATAAATGGCTTGTAGAGTGACTCTGAGATGAGGATTTTTTTCTTTTTTCCTCTCAAACCAAGGAACTTTGAAAACACAGTGCACAATGCAGTTAAACACACTGTACAAAGGTTCACATAGAGTTAAAGAAAACCATAGATGTTTGAGAGATTAGGGAGTGAACATCTAGATTAAACCAGTTTACGGTGTCCTTCATCTGCTGTTCTGCTTTTTGCCTTTAAAATCTCACCTTCAAATCTGACCCTGACAGGCATGCCTAGTTCTGTGAAGATGTTTTGTGCTGAGCAAGTACTTTTTTAACCAACAATTATGAGCTGGCCACTGCAAAGGTACTTTTCCCACTGGAAATGGTGGCATGAGGGTTGTTGACTACAGCATGAGAGTCCATTTACTAAATATTTCTCAGAAACACCTGGCTGTGAGAAATAGGAAGCCACTCAAAAGTACCTAAAGCTACCTGGTCTAAATTGTGCTTTTTCTCCTTACTTTTAGCAAAAGACACAAATGTATTATTCCCACTCTAATTTATTTACTTATTTACTTATATATATATATGTATATAAATGTGCCATAGACAAAGTTTACAGATGCAAATATTTCTGTTCTGTGCTGTTTCTGGAGCCCTTCTTCTCATGACCAGTTCTTCTTCATGTTAAAGGCAACATTGACCTCTCTGGACAGCATCTTCTTAAGGGCTCAGGAGTGAAACTCCTTCCTATCTCTGCTACAGGAAGGGGGGGAAGATAATTTTGAAGCAACAAAGAGAAATCAAGCTTCAGAGGAAGAACTTCCCAGGCATTTTCTACCTTAATTTTTTAGAAAAACTGTCAAATTATAATCACTGTGATTCCACCAAATAAAATAAAAAAAAAAAAAGAAGAAGAAGAAGAAGAAGAAGAAGAAGAAGAAATTATCAGTGTTAATGTCATTTTCTGAACATCACTTATAACTAGAGCAGTCCTGCAATTATAGCACTCACTTAACACATCAGAAACTGTTCTGGTTTCAACTCTGACAAAACAGGGAGCCAAACCTGATTTTCAAGAATCTTGGCTAAACATGTAATTATGAGTCTATTGACTATTTTGGGATGGGTCTTTCTTGGTTTGGGGGGTGGTAATGTCTGATTAGTATTTTTTGTTTTGTTTTGTTTTGTTTTCACATGACAGTAATTTCAAGCATCTAATGAAAACAACCTAATACTAGCTCAGCATTTCTGGGTGAAGTTAAATACTTTTTATTCTGGAGTCCCTCTGATCCTTTGAGGCTGTTCTTCTCCCAGATATATTTCTCCCTGTGAAAATACTGGGTACAAGGCAGACAACTAAAATCTCTTGGCACTTCTGGCCATTAAAACACAATTCATTAGTCCTTTTTCCAAATATCCCTATCTGAAAACACATTCCTGACACACAATTACAGTAAAACAAAGGATGATAGACCCAGTAACCTGACCTCAGTGTCAGTGGTGCTGTTTGAAAGCCAGATTTCTTCATTTGCATGTTCAGTGTACAGCATGGAGCTTCCTGGTAAGAAAACAAAATCTAATTCCTGTAAGTAGACCATTCACTGAGATTAACTACTGTGCTGTTTCAAGGTAGATCCCCTTGTTCAGTAGGGGTCAGAAGTCTGTGAGGCTCCTGTGGATGTTTGGGAGCATCAACTTTCTGGATCAGGACCTTCATGCTAGAAAGCACTGACCTCCAGGCAGAAGGAAACTCCATCCTAGAGGGTTTAAAGCCGTAAACAGAGACCCAGATGTAAAGCAAGTTTTTGTGCTGGACTTGTTTTTCGTATAGTACTATGGCAGATTAATCTTAGCTTTTTATTCTTGATTTCTACACTTCTCACTGATATCATTTTGGGTAGAAACATATTATTTCATTAAAAGAGAACAAAAAATGTCACTAACACCCTACATACCTTCATGAACTATTGAGGTCAATCTACTTCACAGAATATAAAAGCAGAAAGAAACAGAAGGAAAATAAGCTGCAAGAATTTAGGTGAGGCTTAGATGAAAATTGAGACCATTTCACTCCTGCTTATTTCACAGCACAATGAACATAAACTGAATTTAAAATTGTGAATGCACCTCAGAGGAAGCATTTTACACTCTTTACCCAAAGGTGCAAAACCCTACATGACAGCCTGAACAGTGGTGAATCTTGTCTGAAAAGTTACTTACACATTCAGTGAGGGGGTGTGGGAGGGAATTTTAATGAGTTCTGGATTTCTGTCTGCAGTAGCTTTAATCATCAGGTCTCTCCCCAAAACGAAGAATATTCATGCTTACAATAATTAATACTGAACAGGAGATTTATATCAATCTGACAGATAGGAGATGAAATTAACTGTGCTTTCATGTACAATTTTAAGTAGGTCAGATAAGAACATCTATTGTAACCAACTTTTATTTTATAGATAGATATACTCTGACACGTACAGACCCACACGTACACATTATGTATGTCTATAAAAATCTCACACACAGCAGAATCTCTTTAACCTCACATTTGCAAGCTACCCATTTCTTTCCTTAGAGCTCACCACTCTTCCCCTCATTGATTCATAGGCTTTAAGGTCAGAGGGAACACTTGTGATATAGCCAGATCTTCTGCAAACACATGACTTAGAATAGCACACAGTAATTCCTACATTGCATCCCATCAGTTGAGGTTGGATGGGAGCATGTGGAAAATATTTAAGGAAGAAAACAGCCTCCTGTGCTGCATTGATTTTTCTCTGTATTTTATTCTTTTTCCTCCCTAACTTACACAGTTACACTGGATCAGCATCAGTGATCTAAACAGGCTTCCTTTTTAAGTAACATTTCCCATTAGGTAGTAAAAGCAATGGTAAGAATACAACTGACTGATGAAAAAAAAAAAGGTATCAGAATATAGCATTGATGTGATGGGGTTTCAGTTGACTTAGTTCTCTGAAGGTGTTCATTAGTTGTTCATAACATTTGGTGCTTCAGAATTGAATTCCTTCAACAGATAATGGAAATGCAAAGAAAGGATGTCTCTATCCTGCAGTGTATTCTACTTGCATATTTTTTACATGAACATAAATTATAACGAAATGAACAGTCCCTTGAGGTGTGCAGGCTCCTTTTCAGTGATGCTGTTTTACCTATTTTCTAAAATGAAAAAGTAAATCTGTTTTTAATATTTATTTAAGACTCTAACTGTTGGCTGTGTTAACATATGGCTGCTTGAATAAAATAATTTATTTGTGTGTGAATCATTAAGGGAAAACATTAAAACCTCAAACCAAACTCTGAAACATTGTTTGCTAATAGTTTTGGTTAAATGTCTTGCTCTACTTTTCCATCATCTGTTTTCTTCCTTGTTGAAAATGTAGAAAGAAAGGAAACCAGAGAAAGAAGAAATAGGAATAATCTCCATATAGACATAATTTGGGAAGAATCATTACAAAAATGATTATAGCTGATTAAAAATGCTGGCAGTGTTTTTTTATGGAGACTATGGAAATCTTGCTTTGAAATA
The DNA here is from genome assembly GCA_013399115.1 of Anseranas semipalmata. Lineage (NCBI taxonomy): Eukaryota > Metazoa > Chordata > Aves > Anseriformes > Anseranatidae > Anseranas > Anseranas semipalmata. The sequence goes on along the minus strand of VXAA01004089.1, from coordinate 233,333 downwards.
CTACAGTGATCTGCCAGATGCATGCCTGAAGTTAGACAAATGCTACAGTGATGTGACATAGTGACATAGTCACTAATCAACACCATGTACTTAACTAATCATGCACATAACCATAATTGTGTCCTTAATTACTTGCTGAATTGGGGACTAGTCCAAAGCCCATATAACTCTGTGGCAAGCCTCTGCATGGGATTTAGTTTAGTCATCTAAGTGATTTTCTAGGCTTGCTCACTAGTTGGTGGAAAAAGCCAACAGGATCAGAGAGACTTCATCCCACCGGTGACCCAAGTGTCCTCCTGACCCCACGGCTCCTGAGGTTCAGCTTCAGGAAGAGGGGTCTGCAGTACTTTTACATTAGGTATTTCCCAACTTGGAGCTGGAATCAATTTTGGGGGTGAATCTTCTCTGTTAGAAGAGCATGCAGAGATCTTGGGAGCTTACTGGAAGAAAAAGGGTGTCACTAACTCTTAGTAGGAGTTGAAATTAGATAAAGTGGACCTATATTGGATTTTCAGTAGGACCATTGCTCCTAAAGCAGGTGCCTTGGATAAATGCCTGAAGGTAGGTGGAATGAAGACCTACACAGCTGAGCTTGGGACAGGACCGCAGGCTCAGACAGACCTACAGTCCCCATGCTTGGATGGAATGGAAAAACTCCCCAGGCAAAACCTTTAAGTAAGAAACTTAGAAGAAGAAGGAAGCAGCTCAGGAGGTTCTTCAGGACCACATCATGGAAGGTAGCTCCCTCCATTCCACCCAGTCCCTCATGTGGGCAGCTATGGCTATTTCTGGTAAAAAAATCCCTGGTCCTTTCCCCAGGTGCCATCACGTTGCTACAGCCCCGTGGGGAGGTCACTGGGTATGCAGTGGACTGGCTAGAGGCAGCCAGGACTGCCTTCAAGAAAAGACCCTATCTCACTTATATATAAATATATAAAAATGTATATATGCATCCAAACATTCTGCCAAAGCAGTGAAGCTAGTGATATGGGAGCCAAGCACTAGAAGGGCTGTGAGTGTGTAATAATTACAGGGTGTAATTCCCCTTGTGTGCGAGCAAAAAAATGTATCACAAAAAAACAAGGGGAGAGAGAATCAGGACAAGTGGGTTGCTTTTAATTTTTTTTTCTTGTTAAGAAACTTTATTTTAAAAAAGTCCCCTTAGGTAGCTGCAACCTTAACTTATCACATGAGAATCAATAAAAAATGAAACTGAGTGAGAAAAAAAGTGAAATTGTCTAGACCGAATGAATTGCAGGTAGCATCGTGAAAAGTAAATTGGGATGTTTAACACTCTTTCATTTTTAATAACCTGAGGTGTTATCAATAATGTCTGTAATTAATTTTTTTTAAGATGTTCATTTTAGATCAATAGTATCCCTATGAAACAGCCAAGACAAGACGTTTTATCATATGTAAACAGTAAGGTCCCATCTCTATGGTGGAATTGCAGCAATTAACATTAGTGAGGATGATGCCATATTATCCATGCAAAGTTGTCAACCAAATATATATTTTTTAAAAATCTATAATTTATGTATTTCTCTTTGTCTATTTTCCTTCTTTGTAGTTATGCATTTGAAATGGGGAAAAAGAGTGTTTGGAAAACTGGGAACAAGTATTCCTGAAAGTATTTAACTTCTGATTCTCAGGAAACTTATTTTCTGTAGAGGTGCTAAAAATATTAGCCCCTAGAATAGCACAAGTTGACTGCTGCAAACACTGTAATTTAAGGACTTGTGTGCTCTTGGGTCACATTTAATAGTTTCATGTGGGCATTTTAGTTTTTTCCCATGAAATACTTTTTCTTGAGATGCAGGCTTTGATTCAGTTGACAGACAAATAGTAAATTCAATAGCGTGTATGTATGGGTTTTCTATTATAAACATGAGGGCAAATTCTCCACAGAGATGCACAGGTATCTCCTCCCAAAACAAAACAGCGCTGCCTGTGCAGAGCCAACACCTGGTGAATCAGACCTTTAGCTGGCTTAGCAGCTAAATGAAGCTCCATCTCTTAGCTGAGGAACAGATCCTGTCAGCCCTGCAGGAAAATGACTGCTTTTGAAATCAATGTCGTATCAATGACAGTCCCAAGCATAAAACCATAACATTTGTGGACTGCCCTTTATATGGCTCGGGCTTTTGGCATTTAGACGAACAGCTACCATTTTGCTATATGGGAAGCAAAGTTCTGCAAGATCACTGCTAGAGACAAGTCAAATATAATCCACACCTTATTTCCTATGTTATTATTATTTTTTTTCTTTTTAACTCCCTGCTCTTTTCTTTCTGCTTCCTTTCTCAAAGAAATTTCAGTGAATGATCCTAGAATCATCTTAACATCATAGACTTGAAATGTCTCCATAAGCACCCTGAGCATTACAACAAGGCAAAAATACCCAAGACGACCTAAGACATATTTCTTTATGGTTTTGTCTAGAAGGCTTAGTTTTATAAGGGATCCACCCTTCATATTTCCTTTGTTGTTGTTTATTGTGATCATATAAGAAAGCAAACATTGCTGTATACAGTACATAAGAATACATTAAGAGAAACTTCGAATTAGCCTAAACATAGCTCCTCATTTGAAGGGAGGGGAAGAAGTAAATATATATATATATATACATAAAGTTTATTATTTTTTTTCCTTGCTGCTTATGTTGGGAGGAAGGTATCTTGCTCTTACAAGATGGTTCTACCTCCTGTTTTGAACGTGCTATGCCTGGGAGACAGTATGGAGCTAACTATTTACTTGTACGTTATGAAAGATTTTTCTATATAGCAAACCTGAAGACTTTGTTCTTTTTTTTTTTGTGTGTGTGTGTGACTTTAATGTTTTTGATAACTAAAGTTCACGAAAAAGCCATGTAATTGGTACAGAACTTTTTTTTACTTGCATCAAGCACCCTAATCTTTGAACATTAGAATAATTTTGCATCTAGCCTGGGGTAAATTAGTTTCTTCAGGGTTTTTTTTTCCAACTTTCCAGCATTATTTATTTTCAATTTGAAATTCTTTTAATATCAAAGTGGGTGTAATTAATTCTCTGTTTCTGATGATCTGAAAATTAAAATGAAAAATTACAAATAATATATCAAAGAACTTTAATAAAATATACCTGACCAAAATAGTTCAGGTTTACTGAACCTACATATCAATTTTTGTGGGGATTTTTCCCCCCTGTATATAAAAGCCATGCTTTAGTGCCATCTAGTGCACTGAGAAATCACAAATGAAACTTCCCTAAATGTTTATGCTCCTGCCTTGCAACAAACACTTAAAAACTCTAGATTAGAGCCATGGTTATGATATTAAGTAAACAGCCAAGTGACACTAAAATTACCCACTCGGATCCTCACTGCATATGACCAAGGGTGAGTATAAAGCAAGAGTTTCAGGTATTCTCTCGTCAGCCATCACTGAAACTGAAAAAGACTCAGCAGTTCAGATTTAATCTCTTTTCCTCTGGAAAATTAGGGGTGTCTTGAGAGAATTCTAGCTCACAGCTAAATATCGTAAGTTTGATACCTATTTGTGAATACACAAAATCTGATATGTGCACAGCCTTGGTTTCTACTTTTCCATAACTGAACAATTTTTGTCCCAATGCACCCCCCCCCAAAAAAAAAAGCAAAAAAAAAAACAAAATCAACAACACCCCAGCAAGCACCACACTGGTAGACAGTACAGCTAGTAAGAATAAAAATGTGACCACATAATTACCATTTTTTACTTTTCTCTTTCTTTCTTTCTTTCTTTCTTTCTTTCTTTCTTTCTTTCTTTCTTTCTTTCTTTCTTTCTTTCTTTCTTTCTTTTTCAGAATTTATCAATGGATAATGAAAATTGAACTGGTAAGCTTGGGAAAAATGTCTGAACCACATATCAACAGGTGAGAGACACTGCCCTGAATTTGCTCTATGTTACATTCGATTCATGACGGCAATCCCAAGAGGAGAGATTGGGCTGCAGCATCTGTCCAGCTAGCTGTCTCAGCTGTGCTCTCTGGATTTTTGAGCATTACATTTGTTATCAGCATAGGCACTCTGGCGGTGTGTATGTGATTCATAAATAGCTAGCAAGGTTTGAGAGGTTAGAGGATTTGATTAGATGATCTGAGGTTAGATATTTGTATTGGAGAGGTTAGATGATCTGCTGAAAGCATTCAGATCTTTGGAGATTGAGACACTGATTATCAGCACAGATTTTACAGCAGGTACACACAGGTTGTCAGGTTTGACAGTTCCAGTGCTTGCAAACAGGTGGAATATTTCCTAGCCCAAATCAGTGAAAAATCACTTAATGGGAACATTTAATAGTTGGGGG
>VXAA01004089.1:199236-225587 GCA_013399115.1 Anseranas semipalmata | reverse complement strand
TTCCTACAGTGTGGTTTTGCCAGAAAGGGATGAAAAGCATGCTTACTTGCTGTCTGTGCCATCCCACTGATTGCAGAGGGGTGTCCCAGGGCACACATCAATGATGAATACAGCCCAGAGGTCACAAGCTACCTCTCAAATTGCAGGACTCCCACACTTAATTCACTGCTCTAATTATACCATCAGCTGTCATTACTCCTGTTATTTAGATCTGTCATCCCAACCCAGTAGGGAGTGCTCTGGGTCTTGTGGAGGCATCAAGGGTTGCAGCATCCAGGGATCTTGCACCTGAGGTTGCAAAATGGAGCCATTTTGAAGCAGCCGGAGTGGAAACTTCAGATGTGAGGTGGTTTTTACGAAGCTGCTTCCTCCCTCTGTGCAAGTGTATGAGGGGTTGTTTCTCTGATTTTTCTCACTCCATGTGGCTTAAAGCCTATTAGGACATATTCTCCAAAGCAAAGAGGTCCATTTTGATGATGGTGGCTGATCAGCATCACAAAAACCACTGTGTAATTTCAGATATTCTCACTTTATCCATAGCCTCCCCTCTTCATTTTACTGGGAGGAGGGAGGAATAGACAGAGCAAAGGGTTAAGGCTCCTACCTTGCCCAGCAAGTAATGAATTTGCGTGGGCTTGCTCCTTCCTGAGCACCTAGCGCTCTCCACCCCAAACGTGAAAGTTGTGTAATAACCCCTTCCCCGACCTTGACTCAATCTTCGCCAGCTTGGTGATTCACCCCAGCTCTGCCACCTGCTTTCGCTGGAACTGTGAGCTGAAAACCCAGCCGAAAACAGCCCACGTGGGGACGAGGAGAGCTGCTGTCCCCACAGCCCACTCCTGCCCAGGCTCCCAGCCCCGAATGACAGCTGCAGGGTTATATTTATCACAGGTGTGCATCTGACATTAAAAAGGGGGAAAAAAAGTGCCTTTCCTTTGCGGCAAGTCTTCCCCTCCATTTGCTGTTTTGAAGGTTTTACAGTTATTAGACAGTTGTCTTCATGATTGCCTCACCCAAACTTTGCTGGAGCTTAAATGCATATTCTGTGTGACAACGATTTCAGCCCTGGCAGGATCTAAAAAAGGGTTTTAATCCTAGTTATTTTCTGTTCCGCTTAATTGCCTTACCCAACACTTACACTTCATATAAAGACAATCCATCTTTTCCCCACTTGCTTCTGAAATAATCGTTACCCTCTGCAGAAATAAAAAAAAAAAAAAAAAAAGTGATATGGGTTAAGAGGAAACAACATTGAAAACAGACACCCTAGATGTAGATGTCTTTGAATAATCCAAAATGTTTCTCAAACACTTCACAGAGCTCCTTTCTGGACCTAAAGGAGTTTTAATGAAGGATGTTTCCCCCCTCCCTTCCCCATGCTGCTTTCCCTCCCTTTTCCTCTTCCACTGAGAAGTTTCCATGAGTAATCCCAAAAACAATATTTAGATGACTGAAATGTTAGACCATAATGTTACTGCATAACACAGCATGTCCAGAACTTTTCTCTGGGATGGAAATCTTTTATTTTCAGTATATTAAAGGAGAAATAAATATTGTCGTGAAGAGAAAAATGCATGCTTTGAAAAGTTATTTTACATTTTTGCCATTTTTCTACATTTATGTCAACTTTGTTGGAGCAAGATCAGTTTTTCTAGGGAGTTGTTTTCTGGAAATAGACCCTGAGTGCTTTTGGAGGATGAAACCTTTTCTCCTGATGACAGATGTAGGCCAGTCTGGTTAGACCTCTCGTGTGCTCCTTGTTCTTTGCTCCTATCTCATTTCTGAGCAGACAATCAGATCAGGTGCCATTTATACAGGCTACTAAAAATGCTGGTATGTTTTGCCTGGCTTTCAAGACAACACAGACTATTTCTGTTGCCTTCCTATGGCCTTTGTGTAGTCTCTCAAACAACGAAGTCAGTCTTCATCATTAGCAAACCAGACTTTCATCCACGGTGTAGTTTATCACATTAGTCTTTTTCATTTCAAATTTATTCTTGTAAAGAGTTCTGATCAGAAAATTCATAGCTAAGATATTCCCAGAATTGTATGGAATGGATATCTTTCTGGGATAATGAAGCTGTGGCAGCAAAGCACTTTTCTGAGTGATGTTGAGATGATTTGGGGGCAGCTCCTTGCTCTTCCCCAGACTTTCTGTTTGACTGTGGGCAAGCCCCACCATTTCACCAGGAAGCAGTTTATCATCTCTGAAATGGGGCTGATTAATTCTCTGTCTTACAGGCAGAGAGTGTGAATGAATCCACAAAGAAATATTCTGGGCATGTCTACCCCAAAGAGGCTGTGGTTTCAGTGGAGATTTCCAAAACATCTCTAAACAAGCTCACATAGGTAACACCAACAGTTCCAACCACACTACAGACCTACTTTAAACCTAGCACAGATATATCAAAATTATAGAGCAGACACAGCAGTGAATCATGTAATGAGAGGGTTAAAGACAGATATACCGGTTGTCTTTTAAACACCGAATCTATGGCACTAATGTGGTAAGACCAATAGAAAACCTGTTATTAACCAGTTTTGTTTTCAGAATCAACCTGCTTCGCACATCCATTAAAAAACTTGCGGTGTGGTAAATTGGTCCTGACAAGGTTTTTTTGTTTTCTTTTTTGACTGGGTTTTTGTTTAAAAATGGCCACTTACAATTCACTTTTCCCACTGCATCAGAGCATGCTTTGGCTTGAGCAAAGGAGATCTTTTTTTTTTTTTTTTCATGTGTAAAAATCTCAGTGGAAATTCACAGGTCCCATAATCACTTTGCTGACCTAGTCAGCTGGCCACCTTTTTTTGATGCAAAATGTTTCACGTGAACAGCTCTTGTTTTATGCTTTGTAACATTTTCATGTGACTCATGAGAAATGATTCATATTTCTTTGGTATTCACCAAAGATCATACTTAGAAATTGGATTCTTAGAAATTTTTAATTCCCTTGTGTAGGAGGGACTGTGGGTGCTATACTCAGGTTCATTATGATAATGTGATCTCAGAAGGTGTTGCATAAGCCAGTTTACAGTAATAAATAACAATAATCACAAATTCACAAAAGTCTCAACTTTCTTATTTGAAAAATATGTAGCAGAGCAGAGAATAACATAACTGAGAGTGTTATTTTGTATTTTCAACAGTAGTTATGTCTAAAGTGTGTGAATGAAAAAAGTAATAGTAAATTACCCAATAATTTGAGCAATAGGCTGGAATTTAAGGTCCAGGATTGAGTCTTTGTCTTGCTAGTGGACTTCCAGTAGGAATTCAGGCAAATTACTGAATCCCTCCCATACTATTTTCTCCTATAAAATGTGTTATTTGTTAATGTTTTTGTCCATTTTGATCTTAAATTCTCCAGGTGGAAAAAAGGAGGATAACTGTTTAGTCTATACATTGGTTAGCAAGGGCAGTAAAGTGATGAGAAAAGAGGTCTAGAGGATACTTATGATTTCTGCTGGGAATGCTCAATGTTTCTAGGACTCAGGTAGTGATGAAAATGATGAATTATCATAGTTTTTTCAGATAACAGGATTTTTTCTTAGTGCTTACATATATTTTGAAATTGGAACATGGTATGATTTAATTTTTGATACTTGGGTGCTCCACAGTTTATTGTGTAAAAAATCCTAATTCAGCCATCTTCAGGCTCTTTCGTTCTTTGTGTGTGTGCGTGTGTGGTGAAGATGGAGAACTGGAAAAACAAACAAACAAACAAACCAAAAAAAAATTGTGGACATTAAAATCAAGAACAAGAGAAAGCAAAGAAGGATAAGATAGTTTTTTTTTTTTTTTCAACTCTGAAAATTCAAATTTTAGATGAAAGTTGGCTAATGTTTTCTATTTAGTCTGATTTGTCTGACCCATGCAATTTCCATTTCTGTCAATACAATCATCTTGTGCTAAGCCCTCAAAAGATGCTAATATGTGTAGAGGGAATGAAGGGATATTCAGCTAGAAGAAGGGAGCCTTTGACTTTGGTCTCTGTCCCTAGATTTTTACATTTTACATTAAAAGGTCATTTGATAAAGTACATTAAAAACCTTTGGCACTTTAGAGGACCTAAGTTCTTTATTGAATCTGATCTACTGCCATGACAAACAGGCACTTGCAACAGGTTGGCCTTGGATCCATGACAGCTTTGTTGACATGAATGTGTCTGCTTGCACCTCTCTTTCCAACAGAAGAAATCACATGCGGTTGAAGATTAAAGCAATGTTCATGCCATTTCTACTTTTCTCCAAGTAGAACAATTTGCCATAACTGCAATCAGAAAGATGACTGTAAAAGTTAGGAACTTTGTCAGAATGATCTTATAAATCACTTTTGCGAGGGATGCCTCGCTTAGGGCAAGATCCCCCTCATGTTGTGGCCATGGCCAGCAGCCCTCTCCAAACTCTTATACCAACACCTGCCACAGAAGGGTTCTCTGAAGTCCTTACTAGGTTCTCTTTATCCTTGCCCAAGCCTTAGCTTTTGTTTCTTAGTGAAAATAGAGATTAGAAAAAACAATCTGGTGACAATATGCTGTAATATGTTCATTGTGAAGGAAATTCTTCTTCTTCTTCTTCTTCTTCTTCTTCTTCTTCTTCTTCTTCTTCTTCTTCTTCTTCTTCTTCTTCTTCTTCTTCTTCTTCTTCTTTTTCTTTTTTTCTTTTTTTTTTTTTTCCTGAGCTGTTCACCACGTTCTACATTGAAGCCAATGCATTTGGCTTATGTGCAGCTTTTCAGCTTCACAAGGGTGCTGTTGCCTCACTTTCGGCGGATACACAGTAGCCGATGTGTGTTTTACAAATACACCAGTAAATATATATATATTTTTTTAAAAAAAAAGAATGAAAGGGGATCTTTCCTTGGCTTTACTGAGCTTTGGAGTAGACCTTAAGGGAAAAAAAAAAAGCCACGCAAGTCTGCCTATTTACTATTTTTTAGTTTCTCCTTTCATATAAGTTTTTGAAGTTTTAGGTAGAAAGTATTCAATATGAAGATCTTAACCTGAATGATCACATTTCATTCTTCGGAAATTTTTCACATTCACCGATTAACTCAGAAGCATTTATTTAGAGACAGTAGAAAGTAAGTCCTCCCAAACAGTTGTCAAGTGACAAATGCATTAAAGGTTAAGATAATGTCCATGACTCGCTTAGGTAAATACTATGAGTCTGAAATCTCTTTTTAAGGAGGAGATAACCAAACCCACTCAAGAAGTAACAGCAAACAAAGCAAGACAAAGTAAACTCGCATTAAAAGAAATTAGTACCTAACAAAACAGGGTAACAGCTTAACAAGCTACTGGTGCAGCACAAATCTCCTTTAAGTAGCAGGAAATAAGCCATTGAACCTTCATCACTAAAGTGAAGTCCCCACTTGTAAAACTTCAGATAGCTACAAACTCCTTTGATTCAATGCAAATCAGATTTTTTTTTTTTTTTTTAAGGTGCTATTAGCTTCTAATGTATCTAAGCACTAGGTGAGCTGAGAAAGACCAGGGATGAGCAAACACAGGATAGTGTAGCCTCCCCGTGCTTATATATTCATTGGCGATGGGCGAATTTAAAAACAACAATAGCAACTCTTTAAGTGTTTGCATTTCTGTTGATTTCACCCTTTCATCTTCTGGTATAGGGTGATGTTTAGTCTGATATCTTGTTAACCACTGTAAAGTCTTTCTGCTTTGTAATCTTCACTTCAGAGGTACCTAGCATTTCCAACTTTAAATAAGGTATTATACCCACACATAGAGAGGTAATAATATAACTTCTGTTATGACTCAGTGTTAAGGATGGATTCATTTTCAAATTACACCTTCCCTGGCGTATGCAACCCACTGCTCACCATCTGGTCTGCTTTCTCCTCTATATATGATCTATGGACAATACAAAACTGTTTCACAACTCTCAGTAAGAAGCTTAAGTCTGCAGCTCAGACTATAGGCTCCCAGAGACTTTAAGCTCTGAATGGGCTATTGGATCAGCTGCTGTGACCTTCTTTACAAAGCAGGCCCTTATATTTCATTCAGCCACCTCTGCAAGAAGTGTTCAAGCTTGTTTGACTGATTCAGGACTTCCACCTTATGAAATATATCTCTCAGAATGTACATTTGAAAAAAAGCCACCACTTTCCTTCATAGTATATGTCAATGCTCAGTCTGCCTTGCTTAAAAACTAACGGCCTAAATAATAACATACATTTGTCTATTTCCAGTCTATTGCTCCAAAAGTTCTAGACTGACTTGGAGATGTTTAAAGTACTCACCACTGCAGGTCGCCCTAGGTGATAATTTCCCTCTATATGTCTCAAAGACTTCTTCCTTACTGACAATATTTTCTCTGCTTTCCCTCAGTCATACTGAGTCCTTTAATCTGTAAGGTTTCAGGATGTTTCTTTCTGAGTTACACCTTGCTACTCAGCCTTCTTCCCTTTTTGGCCTTGCTGAGTTTCCTGAAATCACTATAACCTGAAATCACTATATAGATTTGTGCTGAAGCAGCCAGCAGGCGACATAATGCCAGCAGGAAACTATAGAAGCACTGCACTATAAAATAAATAATTTAAATGTCCAAGATACTTAAATCAAAGTGAAGGGTTACTTCATATTTTCCCTGCATATGTAGGACATGCTGATGCATTTGATGCCAGGTTCAAAAGTCAACACATTCAGGTAAAATTCCCAGCTTGGCTACAGAGATGCAGTCCAACAAGCCTGGCACAGTTCCACTGTGCAAACATGGAAAAGATATCAAAAGCTCACTTTTCCAGATGTCTCAATCCGCATTATAATGCTAGTGAATACTTATAAGGTTCTGGGTCATGGTGAGCCCATGAATATGAACCCATGGAAAAGTATAGGCCAGATCCTTTGAAGGTGTAAAATTTCCAGTCTTAATGTCTCAATAAATGCAGAAATTTGTGCCAACTATAGCAAGATGATAACAGTAGTAAAATATAACTAAACAAGCTTATTTTTCAGTTCACAAGCCTGCAATGTAGTGTCCTTTTTAATGAAATGCAGTGATAAGGATAGATGAAATGAGGGTTGCTACACTGGAGAGGGAAAATAGCAGGGCTATGCATAGGAGGCTGTGTGGCATTTAGTTCAACTCTATTTCTTTCCAATCTTCCCTGAGTTTTAAAATCAGTTGCACAAGGGTGACAGACTTTTCTGGGGAAGAAGTTCATGTTCAATACATCATGGAGTTGGCCATCTTGTCTGCAAACCCATCACTTGGCTTGATGCACAGTTGACGCTCTTCTGCAGGAGCACCAGGAAACGGGAGCCAGCTCAAGCCAAGTCCCTATGGATCTCAGCGCTGTGATTATGTCACCACTTAGCGGAATAATGAGCATTGATGGGTTGAAATGAATCCTGGTCCCAGCAGATTGAACTTAGCCTGTCCCATATCAGTCATCTTTCCATTTTTAGGTATAGGGTTTCAGTAAAGTAGAGGGCAAGGCCAAGTTCAGAATGGGACCCTGAGCAGATATTGGCATTAATAATATCAGTTTTACACGTTTGTCTGAGGGATTTTTTGCTTCTATTTATCCAGCATGAATTTAACATGTTTTGGACAGTCATAATTTTTTTTTCTTTATTTTTAATTAATCAGAATAAAACAGGATTTGCTGATTTCATACAGCATACATGCGATATGAGTTATTTTCCAAGATCATTGTGAAACTTCTCTATATTATATGCACCTCTAATAAGGGAATTAATGATATTTATCTTGCAGCTTTGCCCAGTGTTAATTTCTGATAGTGGTCTGATAAAGTAAATTGCTGCATGGCAGAGGACTGGCATTTTCAGTGTGGTTAAGGTGGGACCAGCTTTCTCTCTGACTCATGGTTTTGACAACACTTCTCACCCTCTCTTTTTCATGTCTCTGGAGCAACACCCGTCCACTGAAAATCACTGGTGTGTGGCTGTGTGTGGCTGTATTGCCCTCTAGTGCTGACCCTCAGAGGAGAAGTGCAAATGTTAATTAAGGGCAAATCCAGCCATTCTAACAGATATTGGTCCTCAGGTCCACTACTGAGAGACAGGTTGACTGACTCAGGAGATACTGTCATGTGGGGAAAAGTATTTTATGTAAGAAGTCCCAGCTGCCAGTGAAGAAAATGAGGTCTGCTTAAAAAAGCCTTGAGCATCTTATTACCTCAATGAGGTATATGTATACATATTTTCCTTTGGGGTTTAAATAAGATACAGAAAAAGGCATTTTAAATGTTTCTCTTTTAAAAGGAGACATCGACAGCTGGAAACACCACAGCATATAAATGGGGACCATAGAGGGAATGTGCATGTTTTCTTTAGCATGCATGATATTCTTCATCAAATCTTTCAGTACTACCGCACCCAAGCTCCTAAAACCGTCAGGGTCCATAGGGTAAGAAAACTCTTTTGGACTGGGAAGACCAAGGATCAAACCATTATCCTGTCTTAACCAGCACAAGAACTTTCACCTTCTCCATCCCAGCTACGATATCTATACACTGAACTACTGGCTAATTTAAAAATAAGCTGACAGAGTGAAGGGTATCTTTCATTTTGACCACACAATCGATTTTTTTTCTTTATTTCTCTTGATGTTTCTCGTCTGTCCTTCACCAAGTCTTGCAATTTTCAAAATCTGTCACCCTTCAACACAAGAACTGCATAACAGAAGGTGGTTGTTTCTAGATCACAACACAAAACACATGTTATGGGGCTCAGCCCGGACCTTCGTCGAATGCAAGACAGAAGGCAGAAGTCAGGGTGGCTTAGCTGGCCTTGTTCTGCTGGAACAATCACAGCAGATAAGTCCCAGGCCACCATTTCACGCCCCATTCTGGCTGCACATCTGTTTTCATGACCTGAGAGCCATAGCTGACCAAAGTGCTTGAGTTATTCATGTCTGAACAGCTGCAAAACTGATTGGTCTATTCTCATGTCAGCACAATGCATTCATTGTCCAGTCTATCACCATTGCCACTGTGAGTTAGTTGCATTAGTCCTCATTCATTTAAGATGAAGAAGTGTTTGTATAAGTGGGATAGCCAACCAATGCTAAGGGACAATCTTCATGCAACACTTCCATGAAATGCATCCTTCAAACAATAGCAGCCCATGTTCCTTACAGCTGTAAAAGCACATCCCAGGGAGCATTTTGAGATGGAGTCTTTCCCATAAGCCTCTCCTCTCCAGCCTCAAATCATAGGAGTAAAAATTTTAATTTACTTAATTACAACATCATCAGTGCAGATGCAACCAAACCTAATGAGGGTTTTTTGCATCTGAGTAGCCAGGACTGTACACTGCAGGAGTACACACAACTCTGGTCAGCCCTTGTCCCTCATCCTGTTAAATGTTTGCTGGAATGGCCAAAGAGTTGATCAGTTTTTCTGAAATGTAACCAGTAATTCCACATCCCCCCTTATTTGAGAGTTTAGTAAAAGCTATCTCAAAGGCTGAAAACTAAGTCCCCACACTGATTTAACTTCAGTTGTTTTGTCTAATATTTTCTGCTTTTTCTTCTTCCCTTGGGTAAAAACAACAACAACAACAGCAACAAAACAACACTTTAGGAAAAGATAATCTATTAAAAATGAAAGGTTACAGAAAAATATCAAAACAAAAATATCTTATAAGAAAATGAAATGTTAAGGTTTCCAAAGGAAACAAAAACTTTTCTGAAAAACCTTGTATTTTTTTTTTTTTCAAAATCCCATTTTTTATCCAGGAACAGCAACATTAAACAACTTGTACCAGCTCCACCAATCTTTTTTTTTTTTTTTTTTAAATGGCACCAATTCACTGGGTGTGATTATCACTTTTTTGTGAAGAGACTTTACTGTGGACTCATTGCATAAACAATATGCAAGCTACATCACAGCACAGCAAAGGTAACCTCTTCAGAGTCTTGTCTGTGTGACATAAGGCAGGAGAACTATAGGAAAAAAACTATTTTCTAAAGTTATCTGGATGGCTATCAGGGGAAAAGTTTTTAAAGAAAAGAAGTTACCAGTGAACATGCCTGCACAGGGCATGCGAACTTACTGAACAAGTTAATAAAGCGTAGAATAATATTTTAGCAGTTTGCTTATTATTAGCAAGAGACCATACCCCACATGAAACATGACTCAGCCAGCTGCAAATATACCCCTCTTAGTCCTCTGAGGTTTCTTTCTTTGATGCTCAACTTATTCAAGATACTTCCCACCGCCTGCCTCCAATTTTGCTTTTGTGGTAAGTTGTTTAGACATGATTTAAAAACACATTATGGGCTATGGAGTGCGATAAGATGTAAATCAAGCTCATCCAGTCATTCAATCCAAAAATAATATGCTGGCATGGCGGGATATTAGAACCTCTGTAGGATCCCAAGTGAGATGTCTTGAAACAAAATCAAAGTTATTGTTGTTGTTATTATTACACTACACTGAGGAGCAGAGGATCCTTCCCTATCTGCAATGGGCATCTTGTGTCAGGTTTCCCACACTTTGGAAACCAAAGCAAACCCTTTGATTAGAAAGAATAATACACTGTGGCATATGTGGTATGGTCTACTGCTGCCTTGTTGTACTGAATCCATGTTAACAAGAATGATGGGCAGGTTGACTTTGGTTAGGTGAAATTTGAAGAAAACTAAAAGTGCAATGAAATTCCTTTGGAACTTAGCTTAAGTGCCAAAAATCTTGAGGTCCTGCAATTATTGGGTTCTTTACATAGGCTACAAGTTCAGAGTATATAATAAACCCGGTAGAAAAACAAGATGTAAAGAAGGCAAAATCCCTGCCTGAAAATTAAACTCTTCACCAGCACTAAGGATGAGTTATGGATAAATATTGTTTAAATGATCTGCAATAAAATACATATTAAATGTGCTATATGATATATACCATATCAACTATGATATCAACTACCCATGGCCTAGACAGTGGTAAGGCTGGAAATTCTTTCCAACTGATACCACTTAGTATTTCTCTGCTGACAGTCATGACATATTGGTAGACTTTCCTGCGAAAATGAATTAAATTTTATTAAATGTTTATTCTGCTCGGTACAATGGACTGTTGAGAGATTCATGATCTGAGGAAAGGATAATGTGAAGGTTATATCAGAAATTAAGTGCTTTGCCCTCTTTCTTTTATTTTACTAATGATCAAATATTTCAGTATGGAAATGGGAGCTTGTCTGTAAATTGTGTACTTGACTTGCCTATTGCTTACCCTAAGTTCACAGGTCTTATGCAAAGCCTGAATGAGGCCAAAAGTCAGCCCTGTCCATAGGAGAGGTTCCTGAAGAGACATGACCACTTTGATCCTTTAAAAAGCCTGTGACAACCAGACTCATGGTTGGTGGTCGTTCTTCAGCACAAAGTAGCTTAACCTTTCTATAGAAGTTCATTATATCAAAGAAGCAAAGTGTACACATGATCTTCATTCCTCAGTTTTGGTATCATTTAGATATGCTGGCACCTTGAGAAGGAAGAAACTCTGGAGCTGATTTGCTATTATATGGCAATCCCATATAAAGCATGGAAGAATGAACATATCTATGGTTGTAGAGATGCTGTGTGGTACCCTGTGGTATTCACAGTGACTGGGGGATTTGCAAAGGTAAATGGTGTAGAGCACAGGTATGGCATGTGCTGAAATTGTCCCAGGAAATGATCACAGAATCACAGAACCATTCAGGTTGGAAAAGACCTCCAAGATCATCCAGTCCAACCTATAACCTATGATGAATGCAACTGAAGCCAAGTAATTGTTCACACAGATGGAACAGGATTTCCTCCTATACTGAAAGCAGTGGAAAATAGTGAATTATAGACTCTACCAACAAAAACTGCAGAACTGGGGAGGAATCTAGCTACGTTCCTAACCTTCACATTGAACTAGATATTTGAGGATGTCTGTTCTTAGCTGAAGGAAACTGCATTATGGCAAAATACTTGATTCACTTAACCTCTGTCCTGTTCTGTCCAGATGAGACTAACTTCTGTTGCCTGTGGTCACCTGTTCTGGCTGAGAGCAGAAACTAAACAGTCCTAACCCATGTGTTTTGTTATTTGATGACTCAGGCCCTAAATGGTGAATAACAGGAGTTGAATGTGATTCAACCCAAACAAAAGTTGAACTCTTTCCCAATGCTGCATTATTGTCAGACATTCCTGAATAAGTGGTACAACCTTATGCAAAATCCAAACAAACCTAGCATGTGAAAATGGCATTTAAGCCTGAATAAAGTGTTAAAATAAACATATTAGGCAGCAAGGATATGTTTTGTAAACACATCAGGATTTGTGAACAGATTGTCATATTAAGTTAAAACCATTTAAAACCCCATTTGTGACTACAGCCATTTCATAACATCTTTTTCTAAGTGGCTAAAGAGACATATGTGTTTAGTCTATTAAAAGAGAAAGCAGGCACACACGGGGAGTGATAATTCCTGTTGCTGAGTCTCCATTACACCCTGAGCTAGCTGTAAGCCATGTCACCCCCTCAGTGCTGCTGGCACACAGACAGCACCCTTGAGCTGACATTGGGAGCCCTTTGCTGTCAGTTACCTTGCTGAGCAGAGGTGACCTCCTCTGCTTATATTTTTTAACAGACTTCAAAACTGATGTTCACGGTAAAATAGCACCTTGACTACCAAAGAACAATGACAGGAAGTCCAGCTCAGCGAAATGCTTTGGCCTCCATATCTTTGGCCTAATTCTGCTCAGCAAAGCACGAATGTACATACTCAACACTTATACATATACTTTGTTAAATCAAAGACCAGAGACCCTCCCAAAGTTACAGTTTTATTTCCTGTACATTCTTCTCTTAGGATCTTTTCCACTCTTTCCTTTAAGCCCAAATCCTCCAATATCAGTCCTTCAGGCTGCCTCTGCCAAAAAATAAAAAATAAAAAAATAAAAAAAATAGAAGATGAAAAAGGAGAGTGTCCAGGGGCCTTAGAGGTCTTTGAGGGGATGGTGCTCTCTCCATTGAATACTAAGGGGTCAAGACATGCAACAAGACTGAAATTTTGGTGAGTGAAATTAGAGGAAATGAATTGCACGTTCACATTTGATAGTTTAAAAAAATAATAATAATATTAAAGAAATCATTCTAAATAACAATATTGTTAAATGGCACATATTAGAGTAGTATGACTGTCTACAGTAAAGCTTCTTTTTGATGGTACCTTCCCCGTTGGCAATAGCTGGGGATCTGGCCTAGAATTTTCCTGCTGAAAATGAACAAAAGGACTGCTATTTAAAGATTGTTATGGTTCAGTCAAGGAGTGCTTTCTTATTCCAAGTTAGCTCTTGTCCCACAACAAGGTTGTGAATTTCATGTGCTCAGAATCAGGAGGCTGGCTTAAAAAATTAAATTGAAAAATAAATGAATAACAAGCTGATGCAGGTATCTGAAGCTTTTAGTATACATTCAGATTTTTTTTTTCCTGAAATAAAGAAAAAAAGAAGGAAATAAAACGTTAAGAAGCAGCTGCAATGATGTTATAATAAATTTATTCCGGGAGCTGGGGACTTGTATAAAACAAGAATCACCCCAGTTCCTAAGCTAAATTTGCGAAGACAGCTCTGTCTTACAGCTCAGAACTTAACTACACTGGTCACTTGGAAATGGGTCCAGAAGCAGCTCTGGTAAATCACAATGCACCATTAGTTGCAAATTTTACAGACTTAGTTATGAGTGTCTCTGTGAGATGCACACTATTATTATTTCATTCCCTTCCCAGCCTGGTGTTTCCAAGTTTGCTCACTGGCCCCAGCCATTGACTTTTCACAATAGAATTTCAGTCTAGCTGAAGTTAATTAATTTAAATTTGGCTCCAGCTCCCATTCATCTCTCGTAAACCATCATTTCCTCTGTCTCAGCAAAACCCTATAACCTTAACTGTTGGACTGATCCTCAAGCACAGCGTGCATCCTGGGCAGAGGTGTTAACCCTTTCCAAAGCTTGCATTACCTCTAGGATGATCTGCAAAGAGAGACCATTTAAAGCTTATTATGAAGTATTTTGGTCAGATGTAGCAATGCTGGGAAAACACACACAAAGCTTGTTGATTTGATCACAGTACCTGCAGGAGCCATAGGGATTATGAGGTAGTGATGATGATTTACAATTACAGGGGTCCTGCCCCTAAAGGACATATTTTGTGTTTAGAGTAAGGCTCCTTTATCTTACTGTGGCACTGCAGAGGCACCTCAAAGTGGAGATACATCCTTGCACCCCGAGGTCTCTTCCAGGGTAACTGAACTGCTGAATTAAGGAGTCAGACCCCAAGTGCTTGCTAAGCTGTGGGCAGAGAAGTAAAGCTGTTCAGCCAGTAACTTCCCCTCCAGCTATTTCTACATTTCCCGTTTCCAAAACTGCCACTGCTTTAAATTCCCAGAGCATGCTTTCAGAGATGTCTCTGAAACTCAGAAGCTCCTGTTTGGAATATTAACTGTAAATAACCTTCCAAGATAAGCTTTGTATGGCAAAGTGGAAAAAAATTCCTTTGACTCTTCCTTGACGATGCAGTACAATGTGCCCTTACTGTAAACTTCTCCTGTTCATCTTTGCTGCAGATACGTCTAATGAAATGTCTCTCAACTCCATAGACACTTTCTATACGCACCCCCATTAAGCCACCCTGCCTAGCCATAGCAGACAGATCCGCTGGCACAATAGGACAATCCAAATGAGGTGATGTTGTGTTTCTCAGCTGCCACTGTCCGGGAGGATATACAATGAGATACAGGCGAGAACTCAATTAAAATTGCCATTTTAATTCAGATGACTTAAGAATTTGCTTCTCCTCCTAAAGATGGATAAAGAGGTTTCCTATCTTTCCATTTCAACCCACTGGCTGATAAATTCAAGGCACTTCTTGTCTGCAGATGCAGCTAGCTGCAGAAGCTGCCATGCCATCAGAAATCACTTGAGAGAGACAGCCAGGGATTCAAGCTGCTTCTTAGCACCACTAAATAGGTTGATGCCTATAATTCCTAAAACCATAACAGCTCACTAGTAATTTCTGTCATTTCAACAATATAGTTTTAGAAGAGATTTAAAAATGTATCACCACTATTTCATCAAATGCCACATTTCACCTTCTGTAGCCACTATTTTGTATCCTTCTTTGCTATTAAATTGACTTCAGTTCTTCAAATGACACATCTGTTTAAGCCTTATCTGTTCAAAGAAAGCTAATAAGCATAGCTAGGTTTAAAAGGATTAACTTGGATGGGAATTCTAAAAGTTTTCAAACATTCTTGATAGTATTCGCTATTAAAAAGGGGAAAAATGAAAAAAATGCATTTACCTTCTTAAAAACTCTCTCAAACTTAGAACGATGTGAGATTAATTCCTTAGCAGGTCAAATGGATGAGGATGACATTTCTGTGCTTAGGGAAGCTCCTGATATCTATCTAATACCTCTCTCTGTACTTTTAACATATGTACTGGAACAGAAGTTGTATTTTTTTATTTTGATCAGTAAAATTCAAAATAATACCTACACATATGTGAATGCTCTCTTCAGTTAAATATAGATACATTTGAAAAGCTGAAAAAAAGAATAAATAAAAATGTTACTATATAAAATGATGATGTCACTTCATTAAAATAAATAAATAAATAAATATATAAAGCTCTAACCTGATGTTTTCCTCTTTTTATTCCACAAACGTTCTTTGCTCTGTAGTGTACACCTTGCTGTAGCCCCATAAGGTTGCATATCTTCAACAAGCACAATAGTGAGGTTCAAACAGTCAGAAGTCATCTGAGAAACATTCAGAATGATTTGAGATGCAGAGGACAAATTCACATCAATGTTAGATAAGCAACATGGACTGCATTTTGGTCCCTGGGCAAGACTCTTGGCTCTGCTGAAATGAGTGCTTGTTTTTCTGAAGAAGTCAGCAATAGTGATGTGAGATATGGGGAGCTGACTTGCACTAGAAGAAATCCCTACATGCATTTGTTTATTGATAAAAGATGGATGAAAGAGGTAAACCCCATGCATTATAAAACTGTGTATTAAACTCATGTTTGGAGAGGGTAAGGTTGCAAAATTTGGAGTCAGGATGAGATGCTTCAGAAGATCAGAAAATTGTCTTACAGAGACAGTAGGAAATTGTCCCAGATCCTGAAATAATGAACCTCAACATATTGAACTAAATAAGAAACAGGTGACACTTGAGAAATAGTAAATATTACTAAATTTACTTGCTGTCTGCCACCAGCAATGATTCAGAACAAGAAGAAAAAAAAACTTTTTTTTTTTTAAGTGAAAATTGAAAGCAGAAAGCTATTTCCACCATTTCTCCAGAAGAGACCGACTCTCATGAGTGACTCTGACTCTCTCTGTATATGGATTTTAGATGCAATTACAACTGAAGAAGAGAGAAGCCAAGCAAAGCAGACACAGCCGCTAATACTGTATCTGTCAGTCACAAAGATGAGCTGCTCACATCTAGCTTTAACCAAATTAACACATCAGTGGCTTATGCATAACTTTGGGACTTTAATTCACAGCTTGACAAACGATAAACAAGAAACCAAAGGTACAGATTTCACATTTCTCAGTAAATGCTTCAAAGGCAGCTGGAGTCAGTGAATAGCCCAAGTGATGCAGTAGGTATGTTTGCCATGGCAGAATATCCCAAATTTTCTGATTTGAGTTTTCTTACCATACAGAGGTAGGCCAAGAGGTAATGTAAAGAAATGCATAAAGACAAAATTCAGCTTTTGATTTGGGTTTAGGATCGGTTTAGAGACAACCTAGTAATCTCTTTATTTTTTCTGCTGTGGTAAAACTGTATAGAAAGTGAATTCAGAAGGGAAACTGTTATCAATTTTGGATGCAAACCAAGAGGTAGACCTTGTAAGTTGGCTCAGCCCCAAAGGTTCATGTCAGTATCAACTTTCATCAGTAAGCCAGTAGAGGCTGAGAACCTGCTCTGGGTCCTTATTCATTTGTATGCACTAGGGAGAGATATGAACCCACTGAACATCTAATCAAGAATCTTTGGAAATCTAGTTTACTTTCCATCCTCATTTCTGCCTTTTTTACCTTTTTTTTTTTTTTTTTCGCTGTAATCTGACTATTGACTTCAGTGGATTTATCATGATTCATACTAGGTGAAAAGAGCTGAACTTTTATTTAACCCAAGCTAAATATTGTTTTCAAATAAAGATCATGTAAAAAGACATTGTTTTTTGGATTGGCAGTCTTTCTAAGTAAGCTGTGAAGCTCCATGGGAACTGTAAGAAAATGGGCCTTCCCATAAAAATCTGGATCCAGTTCCAAGTTAAAATTCTAAGCCATTTCCCTTCAAAATTCAGCATGGTTCAGCTTCTAAGACATTGCATCACTTTAATTACTAGTGGAAAATGATCATTTCACCCAGTTAATCTAGTTTGCCTTTGAAAGTATAATAAAGTACTATCTAATAATAAAGTATGTGCTTATCATCTGACCAAGCTTCTAGCTAAAGTACTGTTTACTGATCTAATGATCTGGCTTTGCTTTAAACAATAACATCTAAATATAAACACTGATTCCTCCACTTGATCTCCTACACATTTGATTTTATGTAGGTCACTAATAATGCCAGCAAGGATGGGCTTTAATGTATTTAAATAAAATAAAGTTCAAGAAACACGTGGGAGAATAAGAATCTAGCCCAGCAGTTGAAGTATGTTGGCTAATAATTTCAGTCAGTGCAATGCCTCATAGTTGCCTGCCCATGAGGCTGGTGTCTTATTTAGATACAGGCACTTCTAGCACAAGTCAGGGGTGGGCTAAAAACTAGAGACCTGAAGACCCATCAGAACCTGGTTGACCATTCCTTGGACCTAATGCAGTGAACAGGTTTACATGTTGAAAAAAAAGTAGTTACATCAAAGAATTATTTGAGCAGATATATAGAAAGGATATGAAACAATGTCCAAAGTGGCTCTATTTTTTCACTGTGATGAGTCCGAGAGATGGAATCAGCATGTTGAAGTCTCAGGTAAAACTCCAGTATCTTCATTAAGCAAATGCACCCATGAATCTTGTGCTGACAGTTCAGCATGTCAGTAATTGACAACTGCAATTACTCCTCTTTTGTCCATCTCCTTCTGTGAAATAGAAGCGGAAATGTTATGAGTAAAATGATTTGGCAGCAAAACACCAACGCAGTTGAGAAACTGTGTGAAAGTCCTGGAAGTCATAGAATGGAATCATAGAATCACAGAATCATTTAGGTTGGAAAAGACCCCTAAGATCAGCAAGTCCAACCATTAACCTAGCACTGCCAAGCAGACCACTAGACCATATCCCTAAGCACTACATCTATATGTCTTTTGAATACCTCTAGGGATGGTGACTCAGCTACTACCCTGGGCAGCCTGTTCCAATGCCTCACAACCCTTTCAGTGAAGAAGTTTTTCCTAATATCTGACCTAAACCTTCCCTGGCGCAATTTGAGGACATTTCCTCTTGTCCTGTCTCTTGTTGCTTGGGAGAAAAGGCTGACCCCCATCTCACTACAACCTCCTTTGGGGTAGTTGTAGAGAGTGATAAGGTTTCCCCTGAGCCTCCTCTTCTCCAGGCTAAACAACCCCAGCTCCCTCAGCCACCCCTCATAAGACTTGTTCTCTAAACCCTTCACTAGCTTTGTTGCCCTTCTTTGGACAAGTCCTAGTAGTGATGTTGCCTGGAGAGCTTCTGTCTCTCAGAACAGGAGATGTGGTAGGATTAGGACTGATTCCTTAAGCCCCAATGGGTAGAAAAAATGTCATGCTGTCTCAACTTTATTTCCTGCTGCCAAAACTCCTTTCAGTAAAGGATGAGACTAACATTCAAGAATAGTTTATGAGTACATTAAAGACAATATTACTGAAAGAGTAGCATAAGCTTGGTTAGAGTTCAGTGGCCTTGCTTTCAAAAACATGCAATAATATATAAGACTCATGCAGAGCCCCATGTGAGGGTGGTACCAAATACAAAACTGGTGCCAGATACTTGAGAAGAAACTGGAAGTTGGTGGTTTGGTTCCACAGGTAACATCTCTGAATGAAAAAGAGAATTGCTAACAACGTAATCAAGACAATACAATAAATTTGTGCATTTGAGTGAATTTGTCTCTCTAAGCATTTGCAGCAGACAAGCAAAGTGCAAGACTAGTAACACCCACAGAAACACCCATGGTGGGGCAGAATTTGGCCTTGTGTTAGAAGCAGATGTGTCATATGTTCCCAGCACATCTATGTGTCTGTATGACTGTCACTGAAAACATCCTTGGAAGAATATTTTGTGTGTCTTTGGCACTGCATATTAAAAAGGAAAGAAGAAAAACAGTTCTCTGCAGCTTTAGGGTCACCCAGAAGCTGTTCCCACAGTTCTATTTAGCTAATGAAGTCATACAAACCGTGCACAAAGTGACACCAGTGACCCTTGTGTCTCTGGATGCTGAACTTTAAAGGTAACATGATAATGGTTTTGGATGTAGAAACAAAGGAAGCCTATGTGCAACCACATAAGCAGGAGAATGACAAACAAAGATGCTATAGAATAGAAATAGATAATTTCAGGCAGGGAGAATGTAAAGTAATCGCTCCTGCCAGTTCCACTGCTCATTGCCATGCAGGCTTGGCTTTCTGTTCTCCTTCTCTATTTTTCTACCTTTCATACTCAATAAAGAGATTTGTTTTGTAACATGGAGCAAAAACACATAAACAGAGTTACTAATTCCCCCCAAATTTCACATACAATCAAACATACAAGTACCCTACTCAGGGCTGTGAGATGCACTGTCCGCTCTTCTATAAAGCCTTGACATAAGATACTCCAAAGAATGCCTCATTAAACATTTATTTTCTCTTCCTATTTGTATCCTCAAACAAATGTATATCTTGCTTTCTTTTTCTTTTCTTTCTCTCTTTCTTTTTTTTTTTTTCTCTTCTTTTCTTCTGTTCTTTCTTTCTTGCTTGCTTGCTTGCTTGGTCTCTTGCTCCCTCTTTTTGTATGAACTTTGAAAATAAGAATGAAAAAAATTAAGAATTTTCATTCGTTTATAGCCAATTTGTTTTCAACCTTAAAATGTATAAAATCTTTGACTGCAAAAATGACTGTTAAATAAATTTTGAATGGAAAAGAGAAGATCAAATGCCTTGAATTCAGAATAATTAAAGAAAAATTAGATTTCTCAAGTAGGTCGGAGGACCTAGAAAGATTTAAATTACAAGATAATTTCATAAGTTTGCTGGTATATTGGTAAATTAACAAATTAAAATACACTAAAACCTAAAGGCAATATTTTTATTGTTTTTAGTTTTGTTTTAGCACAAGCATTTTTGCAAAACAACACAAAGTAAAAGGAATAAAAATGTTTATTGTCTTTTTTTTTTTTTTTTTGAAATCACAGTTGCTTATGCCTTCAAGTCACAAGTACACATTACAGTATATTTTTTTTCATGAAAGCTGTACTTATATATGTTTCTTAGTCTTTAATGCACTTTTTTTTTTTTTTTTTCAGACTCATCCATAGTAAGGAATTGTTGTGGTCCCTATTTTGCAGCTGGAGACCTGAGAAATGGACACATTCACACAGCACCTCTTGTTGAACAACACAAGCAAGCCTTGTGCTCCAGCCCTGAGGCTAAGTGGTGCAGCCTGACTCATGTCCACATGCCTCAACTCTCCCTCCCAGAAAAATAAATAAATAAATAAATAAATAACAAAATACAGGGTGGCTATAGCCAAATTGCCTATTGGGAACAACACTTGGCTTGTGCCATCCCCAAAATTATGTCTGAGCATTATCTAAGGTAGCTTTAGCTGGCTGAGCCCAGATTGATGTCATGAAGCGTGATGATGGCTGAACCAAGTAGACCATAGCCATGATCCAGCCTGTCCTGCTGCAAGTGGGTCAGGCACACAGCCACAGGGACTCCCAGATACAGCAGGATTTGGTGATTTGAGACCTAAGCCGTAATTCCAAACACGGAGCAATCCTTCAGCTCCCTTTCCCACATAATTTTCATGCAAACAGAACATTTTGCAGAACCTCTACGCTCTTGTGCTAATGGTCTGTAAAATCAAAACTTCACTTAAGCCTTAACTGCACATGAGCCAACTTTAATTTGGAAGTTTCCATGGATGCGTCACCATGATGTTGCATATGGACCTTGCTGAGAGGCCCATATAGACAGAGGACAGTATAAGCTAATGTAGCTGCATATCATTTCCAGACCAGAGCTGGCTTCTTCCTGGCCAGCTCTGAGCAGAAGGAGGAAAGATCACATCTGTGTACATCCATCTTTAAAGGCTGGACTGTCTGTGCAATTTTGAGGCCTCTTCCCAGCATAGCTCAGCTTGTGCTCCCTACTTTGGACTTATGGTAAAAGCAGACTTTTAGCAATTTTTGTCAACTAAGTCCTGTATGTGTGTATTAATATATAAATTTTAAAATAAATCTGCATTGCTATAAATAGAGTTATTTTCAGGAGACACATAAACAATGTTTCACTCAAAATCTACAATCTGAAAGGACACATTTTGTCTTAATAAGATATGTGGTGGGTTTCCTGTATGTGACATTGAAAGTAGTGAATGTTTCCCAATGGACCATTTAACTACAATAAATCCAGACTTGTTCCTTATAAAGAAACATTGTCAGCAACAAATTGTTTAACAGTTGTTTTAAGGTCATGCTTTCTAAACCCACTTACTTCCCACAGTATTTACTGCACCACTATTTAATATAGTTAAAATGTGATTGATTGTACATGTGTGTGGGGGCGTGTATGTGATTATTTTCATTAAACAAAATAGTTCCATTGCCATCTTATCAGAAATTGCAGAAAGAACTGAATGAAAATGAACTGAATTAATAATAAATTGAAGGAGGATTGTGCAACGCCAGGGTTGCTGCTAAAGGCGAGATGAACTTGAACTGGAATGGTTCTCAAAAACACTTGTTTCTGGGATGCATTTGGGCTCAGTCCCCTATCTGTTTTGGTGGGATAGTAGATTAAAAATTAACTTGGTGCCTACTTCTCTGGGGCATGGATTTAAATGGAGACAATTTCCCTCTGTGAAGAAAAACAGGTAGTTTGGACTGAAACCTCACAGGAAGTGTTTGTGACTGAGTTCTTCCACAGCACCCAAACCATTGCTCCAGCTTTTAGTAGAAACAGAAACCAACAACTCTTTTCACCACAGCAAAATAATTCTATGTGCTGAGCACTTCTGGCTTTGGGTGCATCTCTCTCAAAATCTGCATTCTGGGATTCCACACCTTCACACACACATGGGGTCAAAATTGCCCCATTCCTTACCCTGTTAAAAATCTTTTCAATCTGAAGGAGCTATTTGCTTGCCTGAGTTTACATAAATATTTTTTTCAAAAGATTTTATGACTGTGCATTGGACACAAGCACCAAATACTTACCTACATAATAACGTGGAACAAATTTACCATACTAATGGAGCTATCTGACTCTGGAGTACCAATACTATTACCACTGTTGTAAAGTTTTAAGGATTGAACAACTTAAATATCCATTTCACAGGTTAAAGGGAATTAGTCTCTCTCTTTATTTAAATATAGGGCTAAAATCATGTAAATTCGGTCACACCCAGGTTTAAACTAGTAAATCATTAAGGTTGAGACAGCTGCTTAACACCTTTGGACAACAGATAGTTTAGAAACACGCTTTATTCTGTGTACCCAAGTTTGAAATTGTTGGCCTGTGAATCTTGAGCATATGTGGAGCATCCCTGCAAGTCCCCATGCACTGGACTGGAGAAGCAGCAGCTCTACCTACCCTGAACCCATAATTTCTTCCCTTGTGATAGAGCTCATGAGCTTTTCCCAGGCACAAAGGGAGTACTCAGGTGAGACATGCAACAAGTCCAGACCTCTTCCATCCCACTAAATTAACTTGGTTTTATTGTTGCCTCATTCTCCACGCTCCCAGGCCAGCCCCCGCTTGTCCATTTAATATCCAGCATTGCATCCTGTCTGACATACAGAAGTAGGCTTCCTAACTCGGGGACTGTCTCTTCTCTTTTGTGCTGTCCCCTGTCTACCGGTGCCCTGATTCTCTACTGGAATTCCTAGCCTCTTTTTTTTTTTTTTAATTGAAATGATAAATAATAAAGTACATCAAGACTCTGCAGGATTAACCTATTAGTCCTTAGTGGGTGGGAAGAGCACCCAACCCTTAACAGCACTGTGTTTGTTATTGTTTTAGGTACTTTTGCAACTACAGGTCACCAACTAGCAATGAATCTACTGCCATCTACCACAACTCCAATTAATTCTAGCCAATATGTTTCAAGCCAAGCAGTAAGTTAAAATAACACCTTATTTGCTTGCATAACAGCCTTGTACATGCAATGGTCTTCCTGTATAACCGCACTTTCTGACTGGTCATGAGCAACGCTTTAAATAATGGCCATGCTATCATTTTTTAAGGGAGAAATCTGGGGAAGCATAAGCAGCCATTATGCAAGCAAATATGATAATCGTATTTATCCCATGTTAACAGAAATCAAATATGTGACTGGCTGGCATTTCCGTTGATTAAACTCTCGGAGTAAGAAGCAGACTGGGCTTTTTATTATTAGCTGTCAGGGGATAGAGCTCCCATTGTGATAGGTACTTTATATATGCAAAATGAGATGCTATTCCCTCCTCGCCCAAGAGCTGGCAATCTCTGGGCATAGACATTGCCTGGTCACACTGTTGATCTGTGCCAAAGCTTTCAAGTCGTTAGACCACACACCTTCTCTCATATAAAATCTGTAATGATGTCTATGTTATTAAAAATGGACTTTTGCCATGAAACAAACCTAGCACATTAAGCAAGTCTATGTGAGGAGAGTGGCTTGCCACATGACCTCAAAAGCCTGTGATGCCAGCTGCAACTATAAGCTATCTTTTTCTGCTCAACAGCTCACTAATAATTCAGACAACTCTTGTTCTCACTAAATTATTTTTGTGAGCTGAACTGGGAGAGCACTTGCAAGAGGAGAGCATTTTGTTAGAGTTTTCAATGCTGCTCTGAATGTGACTGGCAGCATGTTCTGGCAGTCCTCCATTTGGACAGCACAATGGTGTCACTTCTAATAATAAAGAACTTACAGATGTTTCATGAGTTTTAAAGCACCCGCTTTGCTGCAGAATTCAGGGCCCTCTTATTGCCTGGAAGTGTTAATAAGTAGGACGGAAAAAAAAAAGAAAAAAAGCACTTTATTAAAGGGAACTTCTAATGTTGGATAATCTAGCTTTTAAGAGGATGGTAATGTATTTTGCCTAGAAATACCTTGACTCTTGATTAGACTTTGGTCTGCTTTCTAATCACATTTGAACTCTTTGGTGTCTGTAGGAAACATCACTTTTGGTGGCAGTTACTGTTCCTTTCTTTCTCCTCCTGTTTTTTGACTGTTATGTTTAATTAGTTGGCTAATTTGTTTAATCTTTATCCATGGAGATATTTAAAATCTGGACATGGTCCTGGGCAGCCTGCTCTGGGTGGCCCTGCTTGAGCAGGAGGGCTGGACCAGATGCCTGCCAGAAGTCCTTTCCAACCTCAACCAGTCTGTGATTCTGTGAATTAGATTTAAGGATTTTCAACACAAAGGATAGTTCTCACTGTGCAATTGTGCAGTGCCCTGCTCCACAGAACACACAGAAACAAGTCAAAACAATGGCCAAACACTCATTTATTTAAATTGTGGCACAATAAAATAAAATAAAATAAAATATGACAAAATATATCTTTCTCCAGTATTTATGTTCTCTGGATACATTATTTTTGTTCTTTTGGGATGCAATAAACTGATATCATCTAATTTGGCCCTTCTTTGAGAGGAGGATTGGCCCTGACCTCCAACAGTCCTTTCCGACCTAAATAATTATATGATGCTACAACTATAAATTTATCCATAAATTGTCTGCATTATCTGTATTTACCCATAAATTATCTCTGGTGATCTTCTGTATCCCACCCTCTCAAGTTATTATGAAATATACATATGTGTGCGTGTGCATATAATGCGTCTGTGCCCATGTTCATCTGAACAGAGAGCTGCTCCTTATGTCCAGGTTGTCTGACTGACAACACTGTTGGATTAACTCAGCAGAGTAAGGGAGAATGAACAATGCAAGAGATCATATTCCTGAGAAACTTGAATATTTCTGAGGAAGATTGATGACCAGGTCTTTAAACCTATTTGGAGCCCAAACAGCATTAAAACAAAAATTGAGAATCCTCCTATCAGTCTTCCACTTCGCTATAAAACACAGGTTCAGATTTCAGTGTTTTACTTGACTTTTGCTTTTTCCAATGCAAGTAAAAAGCTATGCATTTTGTTGTTCAGTTCATATGAAAACAAGCTTTAGTATATGCTGTGTGCTTATCCCAAAAGATCTGCTCACCTGGCCTGGCCTGACCCAAAAAATTCACCATCAGCATTGAACAGAAGTAACTACATTTTATCAATATTTCAGGTAGTGTCCATAAGCAGTACTTTAACAGTGTGTGCATACCCACAGACTTCAGCCTCATTAAAGTCAGTGGTAAAGAAACTCTTGTCTAACAGCAATGCTGAATAAGAAGGGCAGAGCTTGGGGATCTCATTAGGAGCTTTTAGTCTAATGGCAACATTATTTCTTTATCACTAATACATATTCTAATAAAGTCACAATAAATGAAAAATAAACACACCTTACCAGTGTGTAAGGTGATTTAAAAGTAATGCATTTTCAGACAAGATTTTGATGATACGCTAGGTCAGATAAAACCTGTATATAAAAACATGTAATCAGACCCAAGCTCCCATTGTTAATTCAAGCTACTATTTTCTCTTCTTTAACTAGCACTTATATCTGACAGCTGTAAAGGCTTTCAGCCATAATAAATCTGTCTCTGACTTCCCAAAGCAAACAGTGTTGAAGAGAGTGATCCCTCCAATAACATTTTGTCAGCTCAAATCACCACTGTGTTGTGAGTTACTCAGACAGTCTGCGCTGTTTTCTTCCCAGGTTTCTTCTGGTCCTTATTTCCTACCTCTGCTCTGATCCTGATATACCCTCAATCCTAAAAAAGGTATTTAGCTGTAGTTATACCTGTTGATTGGAAGTAGTCTTTTAACTTTGGCAATTTTTAAATTTGAACAATTCACCACATCCAGGTGCTTGTCTTTTCCCCAAGGGCATTAAATGGGTAACTAGATCTCCTTGCAGAGAATCTAGTCATTCAAACTCCATATTATTTCAGTAAAGACCATTTGATTAGGCTGGGATTTTTTGTTCACAACTGATCTACTATGCCTTTTACTGAAAGCCAGAAAAAAAAAAAAAAA
>VXAA01004089.1:162116-193393 GCA_013399115.1 Anseranas semipalmata | reverse complement strand
TTTTTTTTTTTTTTGGTGTGAAATGTTAGCTACAAGGAAAACGCTGAAAAAATCTATCTGCCTGGCATAGAATCTGCTTCTATCCTTTGAGTATATTCTTGGGAATTCCTGCATGACCTTGAACAAATAATTTCACACCGTGTCCCAGGTCTACTCACTCTAAGGGACGTAGTAGGACTCCAAGAACTTTGAGAGATGTGATTTGGAATAATAGACTGGGAGAAGTAGTTAGAATCTTGTGTTCATCCTAAGGAATGTCTTCTCTTGACACTTGGGAAATGGTTCTTGAGCTAGGTGGTCCACTGGTTTGCTCCTAGGGAACTCATATAGTCTGCTAACCTTTTATTACAGTAATATTTGATGACCCTTGGTGAATAAGGGGCTTATCATTCCGTCATTTCAAGTGTATGTAGTTTGTAACTTCATTAGAAATTCTTGAATGAGAGAAAGAAGGTTCCAATAAAAAGGATTTGGTTCCAATTTTGGTGAAAAACAAGAAAGAAACATTTACATTGGCCAGACAGTGATTCAGAACTCCATGATTTTTATTATTTTACTTATTTATTTATTTAATTTTTACTGTGGTGAATAATCAGGAAACTGGAGAATGAAAAAAAGTAAATATGAGACGACCAATACAACAGCATTTAACTGTTCATGGAGAAAATCACCAAATTTTTTTCTTTTTTCTTTTTTCTTTTTTTTTCTTTTTTCTTTTTTTTTTCCCAACACTGTAAAAACTCATGTGGGTGCTGACATTTAACCTTCATAAACTCCAGGAGGTTGTGACAGCTTTCAGTGGCTCATGCAGCTCCAAGATAAATGCTCCATAACAGGAGTCATGTGGACTAAGAAAAAAAGAAAATAATTATTATTTTTTTTCTTAAATTGAACTACTTGGGTGTGCAGGCCAAAACAATATCACTCCTGACAGGAGATGATAATCTACTTAGGTCTCAATGTGCAAACTCTGAGGTCAATAAAAAGTGTACTAATGAATTCAGTGGACATAAGATCAGTTCCCTAGCAAGGATGGCATTTGAAGCTAGGTGTAGAAATGGTTTTTGTGCTGAGTTTCACATTTGTGCATCTCAGCCAGGCTGTGGTGAGGAACATTGGTCTAAAAATCTTGCTTACATCCAGACAATGAAACATCATCTCCAGAAACTTGCTGACAAATAGTTCTGGGAGCGTGGCCATTGAATTTGGTCAATAGATAAATCAACCAGTGAGGATTATCAGATGTGAGGATGGGAAAAGTGTTATTTCCTCAAGAGATAACACTTTGTGCTTGACCTGGTGCAGGTAGAGGAAGAGGAACTATCCACCACCTTAAGGGCACAGACTAAAGGAAAACTGTCCCTGGGACAGACTCCATCAGTGGCAATAATGAAGTTTATTCAGGATAATTTTAACATCCACTTGGGAACTGACTGTGATTTTAACAAATATTGTCACACAGATGGGGTCAACTCTAACAGAGTACTCAACTTTTAAGAAAGATTAGGCCAAGAACTTTATAAGCGATCAGATCCAAGGGTTCAGGGGAAAACCTCAGTTTGCAGCAAAAACTGGAATTGTTTTCAGAATAAAGGTTTGAGAAGTGTGTATTTCAGGGTTTAGTCTCCATTTCTGACTTTTAGGGTAAAGGATGCAGTAGGGTGTAGGTAGCAGGAATCTACCTACTTCTAGGTTATCCCATTCTCCTCTAGTCAACGTGATAATACGGACTTTGTCAGAGGCATGGTGTTGGAGGTAAGGAGCTCACTGTGCCCATTTCATGTTACTAATAGCAACAAAGCTTTGTCAAATAAAAATATTATCTTTAGCTAGAGCTTTCAACCTTCTCCTGTTACAATTCTCTTTGCTGACTTGCACCAAACAGCCATTACCCTCTGGGCCTGAAATGTGTGCTGTGATGGTCTCCAGCGATGTTGTTGTATGCCAAAAAAGAACAATAGTGCTGGCAGGGGGGAGTTATTTCACCTAACTTTTGATGGAAAGGATCCCTTTGCGGGTACTAGAATAAATAGATGACTTTATATTCATCTTCTCATGATATCTGCTTTGGGGGAAGAAGGGCCTAATCCTCTCCATTAGCTGTGATTCTGGACTACAAGCTGAGGTGAAAAAAAAAAATTAATATTTGATTAGAAGAATCCCACTCTGCTTGTACATTCTAAATAAATCTTATCATTTATCAGCATTTCTACTGCTGCAGCACTTATGGGACCCAACAAAAATGTGAGTCTCATCTGAAGCCCTCTCCTCTCTTTCTGTACATATATGCATACTGATGTGCATATGTTTAAATCAGTCTGCAACACAAAGGTTTTACCAAATAGAGGTGGATGAAAGGCACACAGTACTATGATCCCCATTTCACAGAGGTGGAAATGAGACACAGGCAAATTTAGGGACTTGCCCAAGGCAAGACAGGAAACATGTAGCAGAACCAGGAATCAAACACACATCTCTTCTGTGCTTTAGCTAGGCAACTAGTGTTCCTACTAGTGCAGAGCACAAATAAGATGGGAAGTGGCACTTTGAAGCACTTTTCTCAAGATAACGTCACTGTTATTGTTATAATTTAGCAATAGATGTTATCAATATAAAAGTAAAGCCGGTTGCAATTTGAGTTTATCCTTTGTAATGACTCACTTCTTCCATGCTGCCCACAAGAAGTGAACTAATAACCAGTTATTCCCCCTGGATTTCTCAGTATGAATTGTCTCTGTGTTACTTGCGTTTAAGCTACAAGACAGTTTTCCAAGCCACCTCTGCAAATTCATACGGTCCTACTGAACCCCCCATTAGACCTCTTGGTGACCTCCTGATGGAATGAAGGCTGCAGACAGACATTCAGCTACAGCATGGCATTCCTGGATGGTCCATTACTCTGATGAGTGACTGTCTCTGTCTCCATGTAAAACTGATATACTCCTGATGTACATGTAACATATTGGGTTCTTCCCAGCTTTCTTGCCTTAGGTGAGCTTGAGTTTGCCCAGCTGAATTGACTAGCAAGCATGGTAGCCCCACTGTCTTCTAGAATAAGGTCTAAAAAGGCAGACAGCATGGATCCATGGGGAGTTTGTATCAAGCCTGTGCTAGCACATCAGTTTAGACATCCCGACCCTGACTTTGCTCTGGTATTGTCAACCCAAGTCCAGTAGGCTGCCTGGAGGCAAATGTTACTTTGTTCCCATCCTTTAAGTGCACAGTGAACTGCAGTGTGGCATTGAACAGGCAATGAACTGCAATCCGCGAGAAAGCAGAGATACTCACCAAGAACACCTTTAGCAGACCTTGTTAGGTTGTCTCAAGACTGTAGAACTGGAAATGTACTCTTCAAGGACCTCTATCATGTACCTCAGTTTAAGCACATAAATAGTTTAAAGGGTGCAATAACTGAGATGGATAAGACTTCCTTTTCCTTGCTTCAGAATATAGGCTGCCATATGCTCTGATTCTCTGGATCAATACTTTTTCTTAGTGATCTGTAGATACTATTTCATGAATGTTCTGGGTTTTCCTAAATGGAAGCGTCCAGGGGTGTGTTCTGGTCACCTCTCATCATGTTTGGATTGAACAGGGTAATGGCAGGACAACCGTAAGAAAAATTGCTACAGGTCACAAAAAAACTCCACAGTTATTATAGAGTAAATTCCAATCTATCCGGCTTAGCCTATTTTTTCTTCTGACAGAATAGTGAATGGAGGCACTTCTTCTGGTGCTATAGATACGCAAGTCTCTATATATGAGGCAGAAGGAAGATATCTAAAACAGGCCATCTGAACAGTTCCCATGATGTTTGGGGAGCAGACTCATGTCAAGTTGGGATCAAATCACTCATTGCAACTAATAGGACTTTTGCCATGGAATCCATTAATTTTGTTTTTCAAGCGAGGTTCCAGTGCAGGATTGATGTTGGTTGTTATTTTTTTTTTTCCTTTCTTTCTTTCTTTCTTTCTTTCTTTCTTTCTTTCTTTCTTTCTTTCTTTCTTTCTTTCTTTCTTTCTTTCTTTCTTTCTTTCTTTCTTTCTTTCTTTCTTTCTTTCTTTCTTTCTTTCTTTCTTTCTTTCTTTCTTTCTTTCTTTCTTTCTTTCTTTCTTTCTTTCTTNCCCCCCCCACCCCCAGTTCTTTCACAAAGACTAAGTGTTTAGGCACTGTTCTGAAGTGGCTAGCTGCTGCTCTGAATCAAGACCTTGGTGCTTTTCTGAAATGCTTACAATGATATCGGGTAGCTAAACAGTCTGTGCTGTACTTTTCCCATTGAGTAATCTGACATTTAGAATATACTTAATTCAGAATGCATGTCACTTATAACCACTTTTGAAGACATGCTTGCTCTCAGTTAGCTAACAGTTTTACAAAATATCATAAGCAATGTTTGGTTTGAGTCTTTTGTGTGTTTTTATTCTCTGTAGTCCATTTATATTTACAAATATATATATTTTTCCAGAATTTTAAAAACTTGATTCTGAAAGTGCAACATTTTGCAGATTATCTCAGAGTCACTGAAGATTTTTTTTTATTTTTATTTTTTTCCCAGAGACTGGTAAAATCACACTGGCTCCAGAGGTTCAACTTTCTGCCCCTGCTATGGGAGGTCATCAGTAGCGTGGAGTCAGCTTTGGATATCTCCCAATCAGAAACAAATAAAAGTTAGCCCACTGGGACTTTAGCTAGGCTGTATCTGCCCTTCCAATGAACAGTTAAGCTTTGTAGTGTGCCTGTTTGAGGAACAGCTGTTTGTCTAACCTCTGAACTGCTCGATACATTAATCTGAAGCATAATTTAGCTCTGTCTGAGCTTCTGAACATGGCACCAATAACTGGCTAGCATAGATTTACCAGCATTAAAAATAATCATTTTTGAGGTTTGTTTAAAAAATAGTTCCCCTTCTGTCTTAGATTAATTAGAAGTGATAATTTTTGGCAAGAACATACTCAACAGAGAGCACAGTTCATAGGGTTCTGAGCAAGATGTTCCCCCCTGAAACCTTTCTGTTACAGTTTGTTCCTGGTGCTTGTGAGTCAGCCATAGAGGCAGCCCCTGCTTTTTGTTGACTTTCTGTTTGGGGAGTGTGGTTCAGTTGTGCATCACCACATTGTCCCTCTGCCAGCTAAGAACAAAGATCTAGTCAGAAGGATGGGAAAACACAGAACTATTTTGAGGGAGTAGGAGCCAAGCCTTGATCAGATCTGGATATCCTCTTCAAAAGGAGGATATCCAGAGCTTCAAAGTTAGGAGGCTCCTGGCTTCAGTGTGGGCTCATCCCTTTGTTTCTGAATCCCGTTTTAAAGTCAGTGGGACTCTTTCCATTGATCCCTGTGAGACAGCAGGTCTTAAAAGAGGGAAGATAAAGAGAAAAATAAAAGAGGAGAATGAATGTTTGTGAAAAATAGTAAGTGAAATACTTATGGCTGTCGAAATGCGGAGTGACGCAAGATCCAACAGTCTCCTCTCACTCACAGACACTCAGTTCTTGCTTCACTTTGTGAGCACTCCATTCCCCACACTGCCCCAGAGAAAAATGGCAGACACATGGATCACTCTTCTAAGAATGTGGCTTTTGAGAATGGTCGTTATGTATCTAGGTCGTTAAATATCTGGCCTGATTCAGCACTGAAATGTTCCAGTAACTCACACTTACAAGGCCTTTACTCCTGTACCATCAGGAGAGATGGGGGCTCCAGGCTGGGGTGCTTAGCAATTGGCCAGGTTGAGAACATTTATTGTCCCACTCTACATAACATGCATAGGTCTCTTTTGCAAGAGGAACTGCTTCTTGTAAACTCTCACAGAGCAATTGCACGATGCTGTGGTACTGCATAAGACGTTGTATCTGCTCAAGTAAAAAGACAGTGTGGCAATCATGAAACTAAACTTTAAGTATTATGGCATTGTTAGATTCTGCTGTTTGTCTTGATGGGCTTTCAACAGACTACCATCTCCATGAACTATAACAGGAGCTTAGACAAGCTTGTCCTCCTATGGACACACACATGTAGACAACCAGTCTAATTCCTCCCGTGTATATTTTCCTTTTACTAAAGCTCTGACTCCATAAATAAAGGCATTATGATAGATTTTTCCATTTTCCTTAAAAATGAATATAAACAGAGCTGTCAAACTGAGAAAAAGGTGAGAAATTTTGAAAAATTAGCTTAGATCCAAGCATATGCTTGGGCAATGCAAAAGCCTAAAAAGAGATGAAATGTCATGATTTTGCTGTATTATCATCATTGGAGAAAATATGGCATTTTGCAGCTTAGGGAAAGTAAGTGTTAATAGGCAATGACAGAGCTCTGAACCGGGCAAGGTACAGACTGCATTATGAGCAGAATCCCTGTTGCAAGGAGTTTAGAATATAAAAAAGGTAGGATGAGGTGGACACAGACAAGCCAACAAGGAATATGATGATATTACTTTTTTCTTTTTTTTTTCTTTTTTTTTCTTTTTTTTTTTTACCAGATTACTGATTTACTGACAGAAAAGACCTGAATCTTAATGAGGGATTTAATGAAAGCAGGATGTAATTTTACAGCTGGAACACGGTGAAAATGTAGGTTTGACAACATCAATTTTCCTGTGAATTTGGGTCAGATGAGCCAAATTGTTCAGTAACTAAAACAGAAAATATCTTGAAAAAATATAATCATTCAATTTAACTTTTTTTTTTTTGTAATGAACTATCACGGATTTTTATTTAAAGTTGTTTTAAAAAGTATCTAAAACATTACAAATCATTTTAAAACTCAGTGACATGTTTGACGTTAGTGCACATTGGACCAAGATGTCTATTTTTTCAGTGCCCACTTTCCCAAAATGTCCCAACATTTACATTCTCATTTAACTTGATGATGATAATGATTATCAAACATTAACAGTAAAGCATATATTTCCCATTTTCCCAGCAGACTCCCACTTCAGAGAGGAGAGGATAGTGTCTGAGAAGGCAAAAGGGGCAAGTGAACTGGGCAGGTTAAATGGAAGGCTGAAAGGAGACCTGGAGGTACAGGCATAGAGGATGTTAACATGTCCCACTTTCACATAGTCTGTTGTTGCACTGGAGAGGCAGCTGGAGAGCAGGAAGAAGGCAGGCAATGACAGAAATGAAGAGGGACAAATTTTGTCTTTGGGTTAGCTGCAGTCATCTTTCATTGCTTGCCATGCTATTCTTTGTTTTGTGTATAAAGCTAAGGAAGGAGATAAACTCACTCATTGCACACATTGCTGCAAGGTGTGCAATGAAATGTAGGGTTGATTCCTTCACCTGAAGCTTTCCAGCCCCTTTTGGGGCAGAAATGGGGCTCCCCTGTACATCTGTGTGGGATGAAGACACAACCATATTTCCTCAACTCACAGAGCAAACCATCCCTCAAAGGATGCGATTCTCAGCTACGATGGTTACCAGGTGGCGAGGGAAGCAGGGGGGAATTACCTGGGGAGAGTAGACGCTTTGCTGTGAAATTGCTAAGGACATCTTGTCATCCTGCACAGTGTCTGAAACACCCGGCACAGGGTGGGGGAAGCAGCGTCAGGCTGTCATCAGCAGTGTTACGGCACCCGCACCTACCCAGCCTGACAGAGCTGTTTAGCCAAAGTGCATCACATTCCCTGCTGCCCTCATTTTGCTTAATCTGCATTCTTGCAGCTCAGTAATCCTCATGGGAGACTTCCTATAAATAGTGCTTTGGCAATTAAACCCGCTTTCTTTGCAAACTAAGCTTTAATTGCTATTGGCAGGTAGCTTGCAGGAGTATCTCCTATGGAGGAACTAGAGGATGAAACACACTTTAAATAATGACGGTTTATCTTTGTGAAGAAAGGAAAGTTTATCTTAAATGCTAATGCTATTATCTAATCAAGTATCTAATGTTTTCTTATGCAGTTTGTCCCTTTGAGAGTACCAAGGAGCAGAAATGTGAGCTGTAAAAAAACTGCTGTGTTCATAGAAATGTCTCTTGCTCATTTTCAGGGAATCCAGGTCAAAAATTACACCTCTGCTGTATAATTATTATTATTATTGTTATTATTATTGGTGGTGTACATTCATTATTTTTAATGTATTTTATTCAGATTTCAATCGGAATGATATTTAAAAAGAAACAAACAAGCAATAAAATATCAGCATTTTCCCCCCAGAAAACAGGTGAGTATACATCCAGGTCAAATCTACTAGCCAGCTCTGTTGTTGTGCAGAGGAGCCGGAGTCATTTATTTCAGAAGCAGGTTTAGCTGTTCTGCTTCTTGTTTCAGAAGCACTATGCATTTTTAAATGACACCTGAAAACCTGTGCAGGTGCAGTGGTGCCTATCATAAAGGGAAAGGAGGATTTGGACTGTTTGAAAGCAAACCCTGAGATTATTTTTGCATGAACCTGTAAGAACGATATCAGTATGTATGTAAGCGTGTATAAACCAGATGTTGCTCCTGCCTCCTTACATGCTTCTAGGGGAGCAGGAGCAACCCAGCTATGCACTGAAAACCAAGACTTTTCAAACCTTAATATGGCATCTGATTATGTGAATTTTAAATAAAACCACAGACAAGGCAGTCCTGTTTTAAGATTAAAAGGCACAGCATCATGCATTGTTCCCAATGTGTGTCAAATCCTTTAAAGTGGTGAAGTTTTTATGTATGACTGGTTCTAATGGGGACTGAAGTCACATCAGACCTCTGGAAATTAAAGTGTGGTACATTTCTAATAAGTGTTGGCATGTACAATGGGAGATGTTGCAAAAAAAAAAAAATTGTATACTGTTAGACAAAATTATCTGTAAAATTCATTTACATGGCACACATTCATTTTGTGCTTAGTTTTATAAATATTCAAAATATGAGTTTTTCTGCTGGGAATGTGTTCAAGAAGTGCATGGTGGTCATATCTGGGGCTGATTCCAAGTTTTGAATTTGTATTTGTACTAAGTGAGTGCATGCCCTGAGCTCATGTACCAGTAGGACACAACATGGTGGCACTGAAGTACGTGAACTATCAGCTGGAGACAGCCTCAAGAAACTGCTGAAGGCCAAAAGCAACCAACAGTTACATTTTAAGGAATGCTTTTGAGTAGAAGATCTCAAAGAATTCACAGTGCACTTTTGAACAATTTTGCAAGAAATCTGATCACTGAAATTAGCTTGGATCCTATCTGCTACCTCACTGTCTGGCCTGGGCCCTATGTGATGCCACAGTTCACCCATTTGAATTTAATACAGATCTATTGCCTGTCAAACAATTTCTAAATCCTAGTCCTGGCCTAAAACTGCCATATTACCCCACTATCTCAGCCTAGGACTCAAATCCCAATCTACTTCCTGTTCTATTCACCTTTTGCAACATCAGTGGTCAGACAGTTGGACTAGAAGATCTCTGAATGTCTCCTCCAACAGAACTATTCTATTCTATTCTATTCTATTCTATTCTATTCTATTCTATTCTATTCTATTCTATTATCAATCTGATATCTTGGTGTGTTTCATTTACTAATTGATCCACTAATCTCTCTGCCCTTAAACCTCTGACTCTGTCTGTCCCTGGGACTGTGGCCCCATTTTTTTCTGGTTATCTTAGTTATGTATAAGCACACACATAGCAAAGACAAGGAGAGATGCCAGATTTTTGTGAGGAAGAGCAGAAAGATGGTGAGAAGAAGGAGGGCTCCCTCAGCTTGTTTGTGTTCCCCAGAAGTTTGCTTACATTGCCTCGACAGTCCCCTCCAATTCCCACCAACTACCCCAGCAAGGTATCCTGCCACAACAAGTCTCAACAGTATGAGCCAACCACCAGAAAGATCCCTTCCACCCTGCAACTCACTTGTTCAATGCTGATTGGATTGGCAGTCTGGTTCAGAGCTCTGACGCTGCACACATATTTAAGTTCTGGAAGCCTGAAGT
Organism: Anseranas semipalmata; assembly: GCA_013399115.1. NCBI lineage: Eukaryota > Metazoa > Chordata > Aves > Anseriformes > Anseranatidae > Anseranas > Anseranas semipalmata. The sequence goes on along the minus strand of VXAA01004089.1, from coordinate 183,487 downwards.
TCACATGCAGCAGTTATTTACTAAGGGCACATATTTCATGCTTAATTTTTCTATAGGTTTGACTTTGTCTCTGACATGTTCCCCACAATGAGCACACTGCATTTCTGTGTCAGGAGGCAGATACCAAGGATCTAATCACTGAGTTAAAAACTCACATGGGACTTCAGATACTTTTTCCCCATTACTCATTCTTCAAAAATTTTGGAGCTGTGATACTAGACATTCCAACCATTAACTCTGAGATTGCTCAACATTACAGTGGCGTCCACAGTCCTGAATTCTGAATTATACAGCAGGTCCTTCCAACCCATACAGTGTATGGATAGTACTTACACCTACTTTGCGCAGATTTGAGTCTTTGGCTCACATCTACAAGGATCCTATTTTGGAAATGGTCTTCTTAATACAAGTGTGTGTGTCTTTTCTTGAAAAAAGAAATCTTAAAAGTGCAATTTGAGGAGAAGTACATGCTAATCCTTTTCATACAGCAGACTGGTTCGAGTAAACAGAAATAAGAAATTCCACTTTAAGTCCTGCCTCTTCCTAAGGGACATCAAAGAGATATCTTCCAGTTTCTAGGAACTCTTCTACTTCTCCTCACCACGGCACCACTCTGGAGGACTTCTAAAAAGATTAAGATGAAGAGCCTTCAGCATTAACATTAAACTTACCAAGAATTATTAAACAACCCAGGGAATAAGCTAAGGTCTTGTGTTCATTCTTAGCTCTCCATATGCCTCAGCAAATCTGCCAATTCTAAGATGCAACAGTTTCAAGAGGGACTGGGTTTTGGTGATGAATGGACTGGGGGATGACTAGGGATTTTTCCTTGTTCACGAGCCCCTGAGTCCACTCTGAAATGCTGATTTGATCTTTTTTTTTTAGCTGTGTTTCAAAAGGAAAGAGAAACTTCTGTACAACTTGGATTTTGAAAGTAAAGGTGTAGGTTGCTACCAAAAAATGACAGTGTTGAGAAACAATTCTTGACACCTTTGAGTATCAAGACACACTCCATAGAAGTGGTGGGCTTGAAATATACCAAGCCCCTGGCATATCTTCAACAGCTAGTTCTGGGCAGTTGCCAGTGGTGCCCAGTGCCAGGGCAAGAGGCAGTGGGCACAAACTGGAACACAGGAAGTTCTGTCTAAACATCAGGAAACACTTTTGTGTTGTGTGGGTAACAGAGCACTGGCACAGGTTGCCCAGAGAGGTTGTGGAGTCTCCTCCTTGGAGATCTTCAAAAGCTGCCTGGACATGGACCTGGTCAACCTTCTCTAGGTGGCCCTGCTTGAGCAGAGGGTTTGGACCAGATGACCTCCAGAAGTCCCTTCCAATTCTGTGATTCTGTGATCATTCTAGTCCATAAATGTCCCACTGAAGTTCTGCCTTCACCCCCAGAACAAACCCTGTGACAGAAAAACCCCTTGGTTTTGATCCAAGCACAGAAACTTTTGAAAATCCTAATAGGCACCTTGCTATGTCTAAGCTCATTTCAAATGAACTCAGCTATGAGTTCTTCCTGAAAAGTCAGTTTGCTTTATTCCCCATCTCAATTTTTGGAGCAAAATGCCATACGATTTATTTTTTATTTTTATTTTTTAATTAAGCACCCTGTGATTACGTATCTTACTTCTGTCTTACTCCAAGTACAAACACTGGCAATAACTTTTAATGCTAATATGACTAGTAGAAACGTTAATTTTCTAACAACATTTTTTTCTGTTCACTTTTGCAATCTCAGCAAGGAAGAAGACACTTACAGAGGAAACATAAAGGTACAGAGAATAACAGAAGTATAGTCAAGAAGAATAATGGGTGTTAAATCAATATTTATAAACATAACAACTAATAGAAAAACAGACTCATACCCATTTGTTTTAAAAATAGGTTGCTACAAAAACATGTAAATGAATATTTAATATAATTAGTTTTTTTTTCTATATCAGGTATAGTTCCTTTTATAAAAGCCCATGAATAATGGCAATAATGTGCAATAAATATTAATAATTATCCATAATGGGTAATTAAAGTTTAATAATTAGTATGAAAGTCAAATAACAAGAAAGAATCACTTGATCATATTCAAAACATGCAGTATTTGAAGGATGTTGTATAATCATTACAGCATAGGTTAATGATTGTCCATTTGAAGTCTGCACTCATTTACGTTCATGGTTATTGGAATGTAACAGTTGATAGAGCATTTCATGATAGAAAAATTGAATATGTAAATATTATTCTGAATGTGAGTCCACTGTGATGGGGCTGTCTTTGCAAATGTAGTTTAAATTGTTGATATTCTATAAGGTTGTTGCTTTTTGAAGTGCCTTCTCAATAATGGGTTTAATTTATGGGAGTCCAGGTCAATAAGCTGTACAGAAAAAGAAAGATTTTGTTTATGTAAACGTATCTTGGCTGAACCAAGTAGGCTTAGTCTAAAATACCCTGCTACCCTTCCACTGAAGATCCAGAGCATTTTCCAATACTTTGCGGAACTATAGATGAATATTCTTTTGCAATACACTTTTGTGTTCTGAGCACTTTGCTGTATCAAATCCCAGTCCTTGACACACTCTCAGTACAAAGAAGAGATTAAGTTTATCAAAGATGCATTTGGGATCATGAAATTCACTTATGGGTGAAGGAGAACAGAAGACAACCCAAAGTACATCACCCATGGAGTAGTAGCGTGATGGTATTTTAAACACAGTCTGTTTTGAGGTCTTCTGTTTTTTTGTTGTTTCTTTTTATTTTGTTATGTTTTGTTTTGTTTTGTTTTGTTTTGTTTCTTTGTTTGTTTTATGAAAAAGATTTTAAACCTTTCTGAAAAAAGTGTAAGCTTTTTCTTAATAAATCAGGTCCATTTTGCTGAATGTTCAAAGTTTTTGTTATTAACAATTTTAAAAGATACACTTTAATCTGCAGTTCCAGTAACTTGGGTCCTTTTTATTAGCATGCAACATTTCTTCTAAGTCCTTCACATAACCACCAAGCCACTTCCATCTTCTTCTGTTGAAGGTGAGCTTTCATGGTCAGCTTGACAAACATCCTAAAAACTTGTTTTTTTCTTTATTTTTATTAGATTTCATCAAGTTCAGATTCCTGATCCTGTTGTCCATGCACCTTCACTACTCCAAAATAGGGAAAAAGAGGAAACAACAGCCAGTAGTGAGAAGGACAGGACAGGATCCTTCTTTTCAGTGCAGTCTTGGAAGAGTTGAATCTGATTACACAACTTCACCACCAGGAGATTTTGAAAGAGAAACTGAGATGACTCCAAATAGCAGAACAATGATTTTGTGCTGGTGGATGGTACAGCAGGAAGCACCTTTCTTCTGCACACACACACACAAAAAAAGAGTAGCATTTTGCACTTTTTTTTGGTATTGTGATAGTATGAGGGACTATAATTAGGGACTTGTCACATGGTAATCCCTGTCCCTAAAACCATTTAAATGAAGCTTGTGAGGAGCACATAGGAGGGAGAAAATTACAAACGAAGGAAACATGTTTCTGAAGCAATGTAAGTACTTAAAGTAATGAACAGTCTCTGCCTTCTCGTTGCTTCATGCCCTTTGGTGCTGTCGGTGTTCAAGCTATTTTGCAATGGGTTTACCTTTCACATTTCACAAATTAGAAAAACGACTCAGAGGAAAATAACTTTCTGAAAGAGGCAAAACAAGTCCCTGGTAGAGCTCAGGGAACTGCCAGGCTGTGAAGTGGTCATGAAGCCCAAAATCCTAAGCAAGAAGAGATGACTTAAAGACAATTTTGCAGTCTTTATATCCAATACTGGGTATGCCGTAGCATGACACACTTGCCCCTAATGCTACAGGCAGCAGCACCAGTGTCCCATCCAGTCCCAGCCCAAGCAATCCTCCATACCATGCCATTCAGCGGTACCTCTGGGAGACATGATATGGCTGCAATGACTGTGGCACTTGTATCCTCCCATACTTGGATAAGAAGCATGTCTCATCCCTCTGGGATCCCATCATTTTCCCTGTTGCATAAAGATACAGGAGAAAACAAACGGATCTGTGACCACTTTTCAGACAGTGCTGGAAAGTAAAGCTGCTCTCCGTATGTACAAGAATCAGCAATCCCCACATGCTTTAGCTTAAGTAAAACATACAGTAGAATAAAATGACTGAGGAAGTCCGTGCAAGTGAGTAAAATTAGCTTTTTCCTAAAATGGAGAATTAGAATGTTTCATGAAATTAATGGAAAGAGGATCTTAGAAAGAATAAAGAGGGGCCTGGATAAATTAAAGATTTTATCTGAAACCAAACTGGAGTAATTGACTAAATTAACTTGTCTTAAAGAGACATGTACTGAGACATTGCAAAATAAAGAAAAGATAAAAGGAAATTAGAGAGTGTAATATGGCATATAAACAGCACTAAGAAAAACCTGAAGGGAAAAGTAAGAATGCTATTGTCAAAGGGGAAGAATAAAGACTTTACATGTATATAAGTGACTAAACGTACTATTTTATTTTTCAACAAGAAATATAAAACCTTCCTGCTGTTTCCCAATAAAAAGAAATAAGTATTCAGGGAACAATCTACAAACATTATTATCTTTGGGGGCAATCTACAAACAAGTGCACCTCATAGTCTTTTGGGGTTTACTTTATTTATTAACAAATATTTCAAGAAATCATGGGAAAACCATGAGAAGAGATCATAATTTTATGCTTTGTACTGATGTGTAGAATAAGCCAGGATAAACGTTATTATATAATATATATATATTTATTTTGTGCAGTATCTAAAATGAATCATTGAACAATAATATTTTATCCATAAAAACATATTAAAAACAAATTCTAAGCTTTTTTAAGGGACCTTTCATTTGCTAAGTAGCTAGTACAAAGCTGAAAAAGCAATAGAAACACTTCTGCATTATCAAAACTTGTATCCAGTGCCCTCAGTTTAGAAAATATTGTTATCAAGGAATGATGTTAGTGATGCAAAAACCCTGCATAAACCAAGCAAAGCTTTTTGCACAACTCCCTCATGATTCCTGATCAGAATAATAAATTAAGATTGCAATAAGTAACGGAGAGAAAGTGATTTTGTTAATCTTGCAGACCTTCCTTCAAAGCCCTTTTTCTTTCTCTTTTGTATATCCTACATTGCTTATTATTATTATTTTTATTACTTAATATCATAGTTGTAATTAGTGACCTCAGCCAGGGCCTAAACGTACTGGATTAAATGCTTTGTATATATTCACTTACATACACATATATGTATATGCACGCATGCTCAAAGATTTTCCTGCAAGATGGTAGATTAACAGTAATAACAATTGCACATCTTTAAGGACAGAGTGAGGGAGGATTTCGATGGCAAAGACAGGACTTGTTTTTCAGTCTAACTTCATAAAACAAACAGGTAATTTAATAAATTTAAGAGGATTTTTTTTAAAAAAAAAATCTAAATAATAACATGGCTTTCCTTAAACTTAAAAAAAAAAAAAAAAGAAGTCCACCTTAAACAGGTGGAGAACCACTTCTAATTTGTGATGGGATCTAAAATAAAGAGGAAAATTCAAATAAACCTTTTACTGCTGCTGTTCATGACAGCTGGTGTCATTTCATAGAAATAATCTACAACATAGAAAATATTCTGCCTATTTTAATTTTTTGTGTGTGTTTGTGTGATTATATGGGAATCATGTTCAAGAAATTTAATTAATCGTAAGCTAATAATGCTTTGCTGTGTTCTAACTAAACATGTTCCAAATAACTAAATCTGTGGTTGCTGCTGGGGAAATGCACACCATTTGTTTTATTGGGTTTCTACATATCTTGCTGCAAGGAAGCCAGCGCTGTGATAGATTTTCACCAACAAGGCTTCACGGCTCTTTGGGGAAGAAAAAAAATGAACTGAGCTCAGAAAAAGCAAGATTTTTCTCTTTGGGGAGGAGGAATGAAGTGTCACTTTGCTGGGAAGAGGCCTGCAAGGAAATGTTAAATTCTATCTCCTCACATTTTAAAATTTATAATGTCTACGTTTTTCACCCTTGTCCCAGGGCCATGAAGCAGAGGCTTCCTAGTAGGCCACCTAATCCAAATCAGGAACCATTCTGTGAACACCACAGCACCACAGAAATTCAACCACCAGGCTGTTCTTCATTATTTCCACTGCCTGTAGATCCTCTCACACAAATCTTGGCTTCTGTGGTCACACACTTGGGCAGGGTTTCCTCTTGAAGAAATAGTCAATTGTTTTACTTGAAAGAGCATGGGAATTTAAGCAAGGTATTGTAGTTTATCTGAGCTGAAGGTGAACCAGCGCAGAGAAGGTAAGAAAGATCCTGCTAGAAGTGCTGCAGTGTTTTCAGTGTTCTGGGGAAACCTTTGAGACATCACAGCTTGTTGTAGAGTTGGACAGTGCATGTCTCAGTCCTGTGGAGGAGTTCTTGATCCTTAGCAGGGACAAATGAACACAACTCTGCAGCCTTTTTCAACAGGAAGAGCTGTGGACTGATGATGTTTTGGAGTTGAGCAATCCTATAGGTTCCTAGAGAACCTGGAGAATGTTGTGCGGTAGGTGAACTGTCTGAAGCCTAGCTCTAGTAAGGAGGAAAGTGCTAAGATTTGGGGGGCTGAGGAGGAGAAGCAGTTGGAGTTCACCTCTGCAGCGGGTCTGGTGCAAGACAGAAGAAAAAAGGCACATGGTACTTTCATCCCATGGCAAGGGATGAATGGTGACACTGGAATCACAACACATTTGTAAACTGCATTTGATGAGGGCACTTGTCATGTCTTACACCCTCAACCTTACTGTTAATCTCAAATCCTATCAAAATCAAAGCCCCAGCAGCATTAGCTTCAGTTAGTCCCAATGAGACTTCAACAGATTCTCTTCATGATGACTGTCTGTTTTCCTTTCTTTAACCTGCTTTTCTAGGAAAAATAAAATAATCTCTGATCAGTTTCTGTGCATGTGTCTACCAGAAGACACAGGCTTAAAGTTTTCAAGAGTATTCATGTTCTGGCAAATTACCAAAAGTCACTAAGAGAAGATAATAGATGTGAGGCCTTCTATTCAAGGGGAAAGATCCTATTGTATTAGCCACTTAAGTATTTACGTGGGAAGGAAACCTTACATGTAGGTGATGCCCAGGAAAAATATATATGGTCCTAGGCACCAAAGTAGCAAAGATACCAATGAGCAATGAGGTAGTAAAGATGGGGAGCTGAGGCAGGACTCTCCAAAGTATTTAAATGCATCTTGCAAAGAAATCAATGGCATTCAAGCCAATGAGTGAGTTGCCTGCATCCTATTCAAAACCCTGTGACAAGGGAGGGACTCAAACCTGCATTTCCCAAGTCCCCAGCCACCGCTCCTGTAACTGGATGAGGTTTCTTTGCTCCCTTTTTTTCATAATATCACCATGACAACAGTGGCTGCTCTCTTTTTGGCTAACACTCAGTGTGCATATTGATGGTGATCAACAATGAGGTACTACCATGATAAGTAAATAGATTAGACCCATGTGTTACCCTCTGGTCAATATGCACAATGATCAGATCTGTAGCGTTCAGATCACTGTTGTTATTCCTTCCCCCTAGTCTTGCAGTGTCCTTTCTACTGACACATAAACTAGTATTTGGTGATAGTATTATTTACATTTTTAATTACTTTGTGTGTACTGGGTATTTACTCTGAGCACAAGTGGCAAGCTGTTTGGGAGCTAGTGTTTCTGCAGTGCTGCTAATTAATTGATGATAAATAAGTAAATAAAGAGCCCAGCAAACACAAAAGGAAAGACTATAGCTTGCTGCTTTCCTTTCCAGAAAACTCTATCCTCCTTTTTTNTTGAAACAAGTTTGCCATTTGTCTGCCAAACCTTCCACTGAAAGCAATGTAAGGCACAGAGGACAGGTCTAAATGTTCTTTCTTTTTTTTCTTCGTTTCCTGCACTGGGATGATGGGTCCTTAGGTTAGTCTGAAATTCTTCACACACACATCCCCTAAGTCAGGTCTGGGAAATCTGCATGTGCCATGATTTGAAATCTACCTTGAGAATAATGAAGGTTGGGAGTTTTTGCAAACAGAAGACAAGAGCTGGGATGAAAACAGAGCAAGAAGAGCTCCCCTGCCTAATTTTTATTGAGACTGAAAAAAATATTTTACCCTCTTCTCCGTAAATAACCCTCACTTACACTGCTTAGATAGACAGCAAAGTTTAATAAATTGCAACTACTTGAGCTAGACTTTCAAATGCTGCACCTACAGCCTGGGCAGGTTTCCAAAGAATCTCTCAATGAGTAAACTCTGGCCACTTTCATTATGTGACTAAGGGTTTCTTCAGCCTATCAGCATGTACCTAAAGCTATGTCCATTCGCTTAGCTCTTTGGCATTTAAAAATCTGGTCAAGACGAGACAAGCTATATATTATAACATGTTTAAATATGACTTGTGAGTGGTTTAAGAGAAGTGGATACCTAGTCCATGCTCATTGATAGATGGAGTAATCCAGTAAAGGAAAGGCCAAATTTGGGAGCTGAATTATGTAGCAAATCTGAGCTTTCTAGAACTATTGATGGTTTTCTACTTGCTTTACCTTGATGTGAACAATTATATAAAAGGCAGGCCCAGGCAATGCTGAACATCCTAATGAGTGCTAGTAGAGCCTGTATCCACACTGAAGGAATAACATAACCTCCAAAAATCTTAGAAATGTAAAAAGACAATAAAAAAGGAGGTAATCTCAGTAACGTACCTACAGAAGCTGCTGTATACATTTACAGCTTAGATTTTGTAAAGGATCAAGAAGTAACAAGATGCGAGAGGGTCACAGTTCTCCATCCCCAGCTTCTCAGCTGCATGACTTGTTTAATGTGACTCAACAAGTAAGAAACTGCACAGTTTCTTTCTGCTGTCTTCAAGATAGCTACATACCATGCTCTGCAAAGCACAAAAGCCAAAGCATGTGAGTCTGCTCTTTATCATGTTCCTTTCAATTCATAAAGGTTAATCCATTAGGGCAACCTGAGCATCAGTATTGAGCAGTATGGTGCCCAATTTTCATGTAGCTATGTGCAAGCTGAAGTTCACAACTTTGTGAGGCAGAGGTATTTTAATTACCTATTGATAGAGGCCAAAAAAAAAAAAAAAAAAAAAAACACCACCAAATTCAGTAAAATGCTGTTTAATTTTGCAGGAAAGAAGTGGCTGAGATGGATGTCTGCTTATTTCCTACCCCTTCCTGAGTCTTGCAAGCCTTCCTGCACTGAAGTTGCATATCCCATAACATTTCTGGACTTAGATAGCCAGTTCTGTTATTTTCAAAGTGAGTGAGGTGAAAGAAGTGCATCCCTCCTTTCTTTTCCAAAAACTCCAAAATGTAGTGTATTTGTTCAAGAATTGATAGACTTAAGAATCAATAGAGACTTCTCTATGTAGAACTGTTTTAACCCATATTCAACACCCTTTTGAAAGGTGTCCTGTGTCATGAAGTATAGCAGGAAGTTCCCATAGTCTTTCTGGTCAAGAATATTTCACTCTGAACTAACTTTCATTTATTCTGTGAAATAAATAACACAGTTAAACACAGATATATAGTTTAACGACAAGAGAGACTCAGGTTCCCACCTCATTGAATACTTAATATCAGGTATTGAAATATTTAGTGGCCTCCAGGCTAGAACCCAAACTTCCCCTCCCCTCATGCAAGGTGAGTGTCTTAACTAGGTTATGAAACAGCACTGTGCCATATCAAGATCTTTTTATAGCCAAGATCCACACAGCAATGTGTACCTTGGAGAGACAAGGATAAGGGGAACTCCAGGAGTAGCTCATATGCACACTGTAACTGTGTTAAAGCACTTTTTCTTTTGGGCTTAAGGAATGTTGAATTATTACCTGCACACTGGAATTGCTTCAGCTGGGAGGTCTGAGATCACCCATGCCCTTAGATCACCCTGACCAATTTATCCTGTGCTTTGCTTACAATCAGTCATAATCAATTAATCATGCCACAGCTCCTGGGACAACGATGCAAGGTGTGGAGTGCAATTCGCTGTTTAACAAGAGATATGAGCCCTCCTGTGTGTCTTGCAAGAGCCCTCCTGAGGGGAGAAGTGCTGTTCACCATAAGCTCCTACTTAGGATCTATACCTGTTAAATGAGAGGTGTGGAGTGGGGACAGAAATGAATGCAGGTCCTTGGCAGTGGGGTACACTCTAGCTGAGGAGTCCTTAACACAAAATGGGACAGCAGAACCTACTCCTAATTTGGCAGCTCTGCTTTGAGATGGAGTGCTTTGAAAATACCCACTAGATTGAGGCCTGTACACAAAATAAGTAGAAAAACACATCATTTGTATTTCCCTTTCTGGGTTAGAAATGACATAGAAGCTAAACTCCAAAGTTTTGACAAGAGTGAGGTATTTCTGGGTACTCGAGGCTTCAGGAGGACATCATTGCTAGGTAGCAACAACGTCAGACAAACCGACAACTAGCTGCTGAAGTCCCTTATGAGTCCCTTGACAGAGCTATACCAAAATCCTGCTGAGGAGCAATGCTTCCGGAAGTACTCACTATGGGACCAGACCCTTGTTGTCAAGAAATTGCTGCAGAAGCAATAATCACTTTGAAAGGATGATGATGAGCCACTGCGATTACAAGTTTAGCAAGGTACAAGAGACATTAAATTGTTGGATTTCTATGTTCATTCCTGGGACTCAGCTTTGGGTTTTAGGTTATTAAATCAGACTCTGAGTTTTCATTTAAGGAAAAACAAAACAACAACAACAACAACAACAACAACAACAACAACAAACAAACAAAAACAACACCTACACATTAAAACAAAACAAAACAAGATGGAGTGACCCTCCAATCACTGGAATGTAACCAAATGAAACCGTGTGATCCTATGCAGGGAATATTTGCTGCTGTTTGCTCCTTAGATAATTAATTATTGCTGGCAAGTTGCACAGGGTGTGGGCCTGTTCTTGGCTGCTGCACTCTATGTTTGATGCTGCGGCCAGGGGAACTCCAGAGGGTATTGTAAAAATTCCTCGCCTTGGGAGTGAAAAAGAGAGAAAACTCTGCATGCTCGTTGTTGTTGTTTCAAATCCTGTCCCCCATGGTAATTTCATGATGGTCCTTGATGCTCTAAACCACCAAAGATGGAGGCTGCAAGTTTTGCCCATTTTGAAGATGTTAGGGAAAGGTTATGACAATGTAGCAGGCATATCCCCATTGAGTTCATGGGAAAAGGGAAAACCTAGAACAAGAGTTAAGATGTCTGTATAGGCCATAGCACATCTGGGCTTCATTCCCTGATTTGTTGTAAAATGTCTTTATGACCTCAGCCAAATCGCTTTGGGATGGGTTATTAAAGGGATTTAGGTACCTAAATCCACCATGACATTTTCAAAGGCAATGCCTTGTCTTTCTCCTCCCTTTTGGTGCATGAAGCTCCTGGGGATGGTTAACCGTACCTTCCTGCTGGGGGCTGTGAGGCTTGAGAAGCTCTCCCCTGCCACATCCCTCCTGGCTGCTTTTTTATCTTCTTGCAATTCATACTGATACGGGACCGTCAGTTCAACTGGATCAGGCAACTGTTTATTCTGAAAAATAGGCAGTCAAAATGTCACTGCGTGTGATAAACAAAAAGTTATTTTAGCTGGAATGGATAAAATGTTGTTCACCATGTAACTCCACAAATATAGTATAGAAAAGATTGAGGTTAAGTAGTGGCAAGAACTAAAAATGTGGACAAGAAGGGTGGGACAAGAAAGGTGGGGCCAGCTTGTGGCAAACCACTAACATAAATACCTTGCTTTACTTCTCTTTTTACAGGTTTGTGTGTGTGTGTGTGTGTGTGAACAAGCTTAAGAGTTCTTAGGGTGTCACTGCTAACAAGGTGATTGAAAATGCACCTCAAGATTTGTATGCTCCAAGACTGGATATTTAAGGTCTGCCAATTAATTTACCTTTTTACCAGGAAAGACTCGAGATATGAAAAAATGGAGAAAAAAAAGTGGCCCACAATCACAAAATAGTTGAGGTAGTGTATGATAGTTCAGTAGTAGCTGAGTAATTCACTATAATGCCACAACAACTCCAATGGAGGCTGAAAACAATTCCCACCTTCCTGGATGAAGATTAGAGCTGGTCAAAAATTTTGATTTGCTTTATTCCCCTCCCCCCCCCACACACACACAATAAACATGATATGGTTAAAACTTAAACTAACAGTAAATCAGGATTAAGTATACTCATATTAGGAGTTTTTAAACCACAATAACTGTCCATATAGGCACAGTTCCATTAATTAAACATATGAATTTAATGCAGTTAATTTATGCAAGTTTGGGCTCAGACTCACACTCAGTTACCGCAGCATAACAAGTAATGATACATTATTTGGCCTATGGTAACTGTCCTTCTACGTGGTTTTGAGCTGTATACTAATCATAGAATCATAGAATCATAGAATATCCCGAGTTGGAAGGGACCCATAAGGATCATCGAGTCCAACTCCTGGCACTGCACAGGTCTACCCAAAATTTTAGACCATGACCATAGACCATGGCTTAGTACAAGGAAGGAAGCTTTGCTGATTCAACTTTGTATTTCAGTAGGAAAAAATATGGTGCAGATATAGTATGAATTGAGTATTAAGTACTTTGTATATTTAAAAAAAATAATCATATGCTTTATGTTCTACTAAGTACTACAAGGGATTTCTTGCCTTCTTGTTGGAAATTATAGTTGAACAAAAATTTGAGGGATTTATTACCTGATTGACATTTTTCCTCCTCTAAAGTGTTATTTTAATTGAACTAAACAAACAAACAAACAAACCACAAAAATTCAACTCCTTCAAGGAAACTGAAAAAAATCTAACAAAAACAAAAAGATATTTTAAAATCTATTTAGCAGAATCTTTCATCAAATGTTTTCTCAAAATGGCTATTGAAATTTTTCTTTAAGTGACTGAAACCAGATGCCAGCAAAGTCATTAACTGAAGACTTCTTGTTTTGTTTAAAGGAAAAAAATTGAGAAAGTGGGGCCAGGGAGAAAAAAGTCTGTGGGGAAATTCAGACAAAGCAAACAGCTGTTCATTTTTTTCTCTGCAAAGCAGTAACAACCTCAGTCCTTCAGAATTATTATGATTTCTTCACCTTTCCAGTTTTTACTCCCCCTGATGGGTACTATCAAAACACAATGAGTTCCTCATGGACTGAGGTAGGTGAAGTCATCTAATGTATTCCTCCTCAGTGCTCAGTGTGGGCATAGGGATCGTAAGCGCAAAGACTGCAAGTAGCTTTATTTTTCTTGTGTGCACAATGATCATAAGCAGATTGCAGCAGAGTTGACTACCTTTTTAAAATGTTGAATATGCAATACTTGAGCAGAAAGTGGACAATATGACCCAAGAAAGAAAGAGTTTACTTCTCAACCTTGGTCAGCTGACATTGGTCAAAGTTACAAAAGTTGCCTGAAAACAGGCAGCAGCTGCTGACTCAGAGGTTACACAATTAAATTAGTTGCAGTTGGGCACAATATCTGTTTCTGGTCCACTCTTGGACAAGGACGTCTCCTTCAGTATCCCAAAGGCTTTGAAGCCTCATCTGGAGAGTGAAATCCCCAAGGAATAGGTCACAATTTAAGGGAAGGAACAGTGTTCCGGTAAACAGGATAAGGGAATTTTAGAAACTTCAAGACTTCTTTTTTTTTTCTTCCTTCCTTTCCGGCCCACACAGGTATTGCTTGAGGCATCAGTCCTAGAAAAATTAGGCTACTGTAAGATTTATTGGCTGAGTGCAGAGTTTACATTACATTTTCTCTCATCACTTTCTCCTGGAGTAATTGCCTATGCATGCACAGTCCTGGCTGCAAACAGTGTGGTCTGATCCTTGGGTGGCTCATTTTGGGACTGATCCAGTTAAAGGTTGATATCACCCATGAGCAGCTGAGGCCTTTTAACTCAGAAGCTTGGGACTTTGCAGGAAGATAACACGGTGCTTTGGAAGAGCAGCCCCTCATTGCAGAGCTTTCACAAACACCGTCTCCCATTTATTTATTCCATACGACTGCTGTTTCCCTTCAAGTCTGATTATTTTTACTGCAATTTTCTTTCATCAACAGCCACTGTAATTGATATAAAATATCTGTAGATGTAGTTCTGGTTGTGATTTTTTTTTCTTATTTTTTTAATTTCCAGTGGGCCTAGAAATTCTGGCACAAGGCTTGCAAACCTCTCTCCCTCTTTTGTCCTAATTGCCTCAGAAAACAATTCATTTCAGCTAGAAACACCAGAGTTAAGCTGGCAGAAGTGTTACTGGGTGTGAAAGACAATCACTCAACGCTCTCCACACACCTGAAGAGGCAAAATCATACTAGTAGATATGAACCACGGTACCCATAGACTATCTGTGGGTCTCTCCACCCAAGGTTATGACTGGACAGGGATAAAGATCATACAACAAAAATATTCCCCAAGTCCCTGTACAGGGAATTTTACAGTAAAAATATTTTACCATCTCGGAGTACTCACAATTCTGAGACTAACCCCAGTGTCTGGAAAAATACTACAAGGCTTTTAAAATATGCTAAGCACCTATGCAGTCTCACTTATTTTATGATGATTTAATCGTTGAATTCGTCCTTACTTAGTGGAACACTTAAATGCAAATGCCAGAGGAAAAAAAAAAAAATGCTAATTGAGAGTCTTTGCTGGTAAAACCAGAGCCAGACCTCAGAGTTTGATCCATGCTGAACACCCTTAGCATTTTAGCTCATTGACACTACCGAAGTGTGATGCAGAGAAAGGTGACACCCAGATCATTTCACTTTATAAAATTACAGTTCTGCAAAGCTACAATAACCATTCCTGAAACAACAAAACTACAGGCGTGCCACACCACTTCAAAGACCGATTGTATTATTCTTATTGGTTCCTTGAAAATATTTCATGACACATGAACCTCCCTAACAGTAGAAAGACATACAGCTTTGAAATAATAACTGGGGGAAGAAGGTAAACTGAGCTATATTTATTCAAGCATTCCAGGTGCCCTCTGCAATTGGTGACCTAGTCAAGTATGAGAAACAATGCAATCCCAGGGGCCTGCCACCAAAAAGATCCACAGCCACTAAATGCATTAAGACATTAATGTCTACTTTGGGATCAGTTCTCAACTTAACAGGTTAACCTCTGGCCCACAAGGGAATAAGCAGCAAACAAGATTTAGCCAAAGCTTGTGCTCAGAGGGTAATTGATAGCTGCAGCCCACCCATCTGATACATTTTTTTGATGGAGATAATTTTCCTCTCATAAGGGAACTATCTATAGAAATAATTTAAGTTGACATCTAGACACTAAATCAAAATACTGTGGTCTGACATAGGTACTGCTAGATGATCTTAGCCTTTCCAGCTAAAGGACAGAGAGAGAGAGAGAGAGAAAGACCTTGGTTTGCTATTTTGGTCATTTTTTCTTCAGAAAATTTCCATGTCAATGGCAAATAGCCCAACTTTTCTATAGAATAATAAAGAAACATTTTTTCTCTATTCCTTTCCTATTAGACATATTTTTATTTTGACAAAATATGGCTTTGTATGGCATTCCTATTTTTTTTTTTCTTTAAACAACAACAACAGTTCTGCTGAAGCGTGGGAAGATATTAAATGATTTTTGAATATATATGTATTAGAAAAATTAGCCTGTAAAGGAGAAAATACTGATGTGAATCTTTTTCCTTCCCTCCCCTTCCCTCTCTCTCTCTCCTTCTTTCTTTGACTTTTGCCTTTTGAAAGACAAGATTATAAAGGTCTGTGTTTTTTTTCCTTCTTGCCCCAACACTATATGAAAAAAGGCAGAATACATCAAATGTGTAGTATTTTCTTCTACTCTTTTCACATTTTCTATACAGAATAATACCATGATCTTTGGGGAATATCCAGGAGCACCAAGCAACTTGCAACAAATAGCATTTGTAGCACTTGAGGTTGAAGTTGAGTGTCAACCCATCTGTTCCACTGGTATCAAGCAAAACATATTTCATCTATCAAGACACTTGTTGTCCTTCTTTCCAAATTCTACTGTGATATTTTAATTTAGGAAGTCAGAGTGGAAAGGTACATTTATGTATTCCAATGCCATACTTATTATCTGTAATTTATCTTATTGTTTAAGGTAGACAGTCTTTTCATATGAGACATAGTCTTCTATGTGACATGACAACAGCACCACTCAGCACCACTTCAGTCTTCCAAGATATAATGATTCTCCTATAGTCTTTTGTGTGTTAAATTCTCAACACAACTATATATTGCTCCTACCTGGAAGATAATCATAAGCCCATAATGAAACTTCAAATATCAGTAGGTAGATAAACTTTAAAAAAATCAATTTTTGAAGGTTTTTTTTTTGGGGGGGGGGGGGGGGCGGGGACGGGTAGTATGCAGTGGAGCTTTTTCTTCCCAGAACAAGAGAAGTGAAAGGTGAAAGCCCAGGTAGCAAAGACAAAATGATATATAGGTTGTGAGCACAGCAAATTTCAAATTGTGGCATTTCAAAAATAGTTAAACATATTAGGCAAGTGGCAATTGCAGAAATGGAAAAGGAGCTGTGTATTTAAGATCTTTTCCTTGTAATATTTTATGTTCTCTCATGGTTCATTAAGTTTGGCCAATGTTAAAAGGTCTTTCAACCTCTAATAAAGCAGAAAGCAAGGAGAAAAAAAGCATAAATCCAGTGTCATTGTTTGCAGAACAGAAAATATCACAGTGGTAGTTATTCAAGAAAGTAGATTTGGGATTGACTTGTACCAGCTGGAAATTGTTATACTGAAAAACAGAAAACTGTGTACTTGAAATGCAAATTACATTATGACGAAAGCCTTTAAAAAAACTCCTGAACTCTGAATTTTCCTAAGATAAACTCAAGGAGTGGCAGGTGAACTGGACTAGGAAATTTTAGCATATTTTATGCATTTCCCATTCCTAAAGGAAAATTTCAGCAGGTTTTTTTGTTTGTTTGTTTTGTTTTGTTTTGTTTTGTTTTGTTTTGTTTTGTTTTGTTTTGTTTTGTTTTGTTTTGTTTTGTTTTGTTTTGTTTTGTTTTGTTTTGTTTTGTTTTGTTTTGTTTTGTTTTGTTTCAGTAAAGCGGTAACCAAGCAGCAGACACATGACTTTCCACTTACAAAAGGTGTACAGATTACAGTTGTGAAACTGCGCACAAGAAAAAGTGGAGAAAACACTTGGGACCCGTGTTTGTCTTGGGTTCCTGTCTTGCTTGATCACCTCTGCAAACAGACAACTACTGCTTGTAACAGCGGATGGAATCATTAATACACCAAATAAATGTGATTTTATTTGGGGCAAACTCTAGGGGACAGTGGAGGCATATCAGCTTACCATTATCTTTTTTTCCTGAAACAAACAAACAAAGAAACAAAGTGTAAGTATTAGTAATCCTATTCTATTCAGGTGAAGCAAGATCAGTTGGAAGCCAAAGAATTTTGATCACAGAATAAGATCTGAAGAATCTATTTTTCAATCAATTGAATATTTGCAATATTTTAATTTGTGACATTTTATTTTTCTTATATGGTACTCAGCCAGCCCTGTTGACCATTAGACTGTTCCCTTGGGTGCAAATAAATTTCATATAAGGAAGCTTTTTCCTTATCACTGAAAGCTTTAATTTCTGTTTTATTTCCTTTCACACAGTATCCATACTCCTCTCTACAGTAAAATACTGTGATCCATTTACATGTTTTTCTTAAGCTAGAGGTGATTTTACTGGCCTCTCAAGAGGTGACATCTGGATAGAGGATGACATTTAAAAAGTACTGGGACAAGGCTGCCATGTTAAATAAAATTCATTTGTTCAAAATTAGATAATACCAACAGGACTCCGACATCCTTATGGTGAAACGAAGTTCCTTTCTATGTAAGCCTTAGTCTTACTTCAGTATCATTGAAATAAGGTTCAGATCCTCCCTTGACTGTGATTTTTTCATATTCTGTCAAGCTTCAACGATGTATATCATCTGGCACTCTGCTCCTGAGAACAAAGCAGTGACACATGTTTTATTTACCTTTTCATGAGGCGGAGAAAGGGACACAGTAGTATGAGAATCTGTCCCTCTAAATGCACATTGTACCATGGTCGTTCTGGGGGCGAGTTTGCCAAACCATAGCTTGCATTTGTTTGTTCACCTCTGGTTTGTAGTCTCCGTTATGGGCAACCTCTCTGAAAAGAAATTCTGCTTTGTGTTGCCACTTTAAACTCTCTCTCTCATTTTTTATTTATTTATTTTTTTAATACAGCACAGACTTCAAAATGCTTCTTTGAAACAACTGAAGAGTGAACTTTAATTCATGTTTTTCAAACAAAGGTTATATGAGACTTACAGAAGCCTCACAAAAGAAAAATATCAGCAAGAATTGCACATTACGTTTAGAGTGCTACTGACTTTCAAATTTCTCTACAGGTATTATTTCCCATGAATAGGAACAAAGAGCAAAAACAGTTAAAAAAGCATATTCAAATGTGTGCATAAAAAGGCATGGTAAATGAATACTGTTTAGTTTGCTGACATAATTACTGGAATGTAATTTTTATGAGTCGTAGAAATCTTGGCATTTTCACTGAACCAGATAATTAGACTCTGAATAGAACAGGGTCAGAATAATTAATACATCAAAACTAGATGAACTTTTTCTAATTATTTTTATTTAATCTCTATTATAATTATTGTTATACTCTGCTGAGCATGATTGCCTCATGTTCATAGATTTGAATGCTGTCTTATAGTTGCATCCTGGGACTTTGTGGAATATTAACAAACCGTGGCCTGGAGAAATTAGAATGGTGTCGTTTCATGATGGAATTCTAAATTGGAATTTTTCTATTTTTCTGTGTAGTTGCACAAATTTTGCTCCACTGTCATTAAAAAAAAAAAATAAAATAAAATAAAAACAAAGTCTTTTAGTTTATTTATTTTTACTTTAAAAGGGAACTTCTTCTAAAGTTAAAAGCAAGCTTTTAATATGTACCTCCTTCCCCTTCTCTACTGACTCCTACAACTCATTTTAGATCTCATCACTTTTCTTTTAATTAGATTTTTTTTTCTGATTGCATAGTTTCTCTTCAAGCTTTTGAAACATCAAAGTTAAGACCGGACCCCACCATATGAATTCAAACCATCACTCAGCAGCATGGAGAATAAGGAGCATTTCTGTAGTCAATGTCGATGTAATTGAAGGCATGTGAGAGATTTTAGTCTGCATCATATTTTTTTTTCTTTCTTTAAGAAGTATAAACATTATATATAACCACAGAGACTGCCATCAGTGGGACTGATTCAACAAGTCCTCTGACGTCACGTCTGACGGACAGGGCCTAGGGGTTGCTTTGATGGCTAGAAGATATGTCTATACTCTATTATTCAGCATGTGCTGTGTCTAAGCTACAGCACACACGTAGTTGGAGCAAAAGTTGCAATTATAGAGTCTTGCCTTTTGCTTTAGATGGAAATAGTTTATGAACCTGAAGGAAAAGGCTGCTTGTTTACTTCTGGGTAACTCTGGTTACCTACCAATTGGTTTTCTTTAAGGCCTAATTTATGGGCCTCATTTGTGCACTGACACATGAATAGAATCACTGCAGACTTGCATTGGTATAACCATAAACAGAAATAAGAAATCTGATAACTTTTCGACTTAGAAATTCCCACTATGGTTGATCATTGAGAGGTTTCTTTGGAAAGTTTAGGAAGGAAAAAAAAAAGCTATCAGACTTTGTTTTCTTATACTTTCTATTTTCTAGTATCTTTTATTATAGTGGGCAGGAGTTGTTAACAGGAAGGAATGATCTGTAAGGTGTTTTTTTCGCTTTAGAAAGTCATTCCATAAACGCTGTGTTTAACCCAACTATATTAGATCAGATCTGCCCACAAAATCTAATGAAATTATCTCACACATGAACTCTGTGGGAGTGAAGACAATGCATTTCCTCTGCTTTCTTTAGCTCAAGTTTTATTCAAAGTAAACCAACCTAGTTTTTGTCCCTCACCCACTCCTTTGCTCTAAACATGAATCCCAGCCCTTGTCAGATTTCTTTACAAGTGTTACAAATGAGCAGAGATACGTGAAAAAAAATAAGTGACCATCTTCCCTTTAAGGGGTACCCAAGATGACAAGATTTTCTGTACCAAGAAGGTTTGACTAATTTCTGTAGGATCTCATAACAGCTAGTCAGCAGTTTGGGAAAGGAATCTGTTCTCATTTCCAGTGTAACCCTCATTCATTTAAGGTCCTCACTGATTTCCACCATACACAATCCAACGTCCAGGAGGATAAATATGGATGGTTGGAACTGGCAAATGGACAATGAGGAGACAACAAACCCAGGCTGAGTTTCATGTTAATTACACAGTAATCCAGACTCTGTACCCCCCTCTGTCAGAGAGTACTGGTAGAACCCAGAATGGTTTGCCGCCATGAACTTGTAGGCTAGCTGGGCAGATGCTGATAACCTGTAAACCGAGTAAATATAGTACGCTTTATGATGGGTACTACACTACAGGAAACATTTTAGGCCTGAGAAATCACCTGTTAAAATCTTTCTCCCTAAATCACCTCAAGGAAGTCACTGTAATCTAGTTCTATTATTTCCCTGCAAACAAGAGAAACTATTTCCCCATTTTTCAGGCTACTGTGTAGCAATGGCAATGTTGAAGACCTAGAGTTTACATAAATAGAATATAATCTGTTAAAAATGACACGGTTTCTTGGTACTGATGGAGACTTTTGAGCACAACAGTGAATGGATGTTGTTCTAGCTCATCATAGATGAGCATCTGATCTATATAATTCTACTCATCTCACAGGAAAAATGTGCTTCTCCAGTAGACACAATCTTGAAAATCATCATCCAGGTAGCTAATCTGCTGAAATCAAATAGTTTATCACAAGTGTATTTTCCTCTGATGCTGGATGCTGAGAAAAACCAGCCCACAAAGTCTGTGGGATGGTGCTTCCTCTAACTGGAAAGAATCTTTCAGCTCCTTTCTCACATTGTTACAAGCAACCTTTACCTTAAATAAAGCTGCATTTTCAGCATTTTTGGAGAACTATAATGGTACATTCAAACTTGCACAATTCTGCACAGCAATCTATTTCCTTACAGCCTGTTCTCGTGATTAAAGTTCTGCCCCAGGTCAGCTAATTTATGACTGATATCAGTGAAAGGTCAAGCACCCTGGGTGTGGGAGGAGGGAAGCATGAGTGTGTGGAAGGGGTGGGAGGAAAGAGGAAGGTTGCATTCAACCACTGAGGGAACTGAGGAAAAAACATTTAAAAAAACTAGATTGACAGAA